>CAMXCT020006596.1:0-102500 GCA_947184155.2 Cladocopium goreaui
TCATATCGTGGTACTTGTGTTGGGGAGACATGTAGTGACTATAGTGCATGTATGTTACAGATTGCTATTCTCTATCTGCCGCTATCAGTGTGATTCATTCTGTAGCTTGTCTGTTGAAATTAGCCTCACTTATATTTTTACAACAATGAACAAGGATACCATGAACAAATGTTGCATCTATATCTATACAATATATCTATACAACATCTTCTGTTATTCTTATCTATATCTATCTGTCTGTATCTCATTCTCGTGGAATAAACATTTGAAATAGGCCAAACTGAGGAAGCGCACCATTCTGATGGGAATGCATGTGATATGTGGCAATATCAAGCGGGAATCAACCATCAAAAGCACAACAAATGCGTAGGAAATATTCACAACATTCCACAATCATGGTGCTCAATCCTTTTGTTCATATATACCTGAGGCCTAGTTGCTTGGGAAATGTTTACAGTCGAACATGTACGCATATGTTATCATCTGCTTTAAGGTGCTTCTTACATACAAATTAGGTGCTTGTAGCATATCATTGTGACTATGTTTCATATGATATTTCAGTCGCAGGTTACATTAATTATACAATATACGAGTACATATAAGAATCTTAATACAATAGTATACATATAAGTTATATAAGAATCATATAAACCCTCCGGAAATCAAGCACATGGCGTGCTGGAAAATGATTTCTCCAGCGAGCGAAACCTCCGAGCGGCTCGGGGATTTCCCATGGATCACAGCCACGGCGCCTGCAGATCCATATCCTGAAGCCTCTTCCTCGGCCGATTTACGATGCAACATGGCCCCGGCGAAGCAACATGGGACCCACTATCGCAATTATCAGATAATTTCAGTGAAAAGTCGGGGAAAACAAAAAATCATGATTTGGAGATCTCTTCAAAAACCATCAGCCACGTTTTAGCCAACGCTAAGAGAGAAAACACCATAAATTTGTGAGCTTATTTGGTCGTTCTGGGGACCAAAAGTGACCCAATTGGTCTATCATGTTGTGTAATGTAAGTTTTGAACCCACTTGTCACATCGTGATCATTGGGGATCGTCATAAGATGGCTGAAAAATGTTGAACATGAAACATAGAGTATTTGAAATCACCATAAGGATATTCAGGATCCATCCAGGTTTATTGGTTTACTCGGTTTACTCATATCCATATTACTGCCGGTGATGTTCTCATTTATCACCTTTTTTGGAGTATGGTGGAGTCCAAAAAGTTTTCCCCAAAAGTGCCCCACGCCCAAGACTCGGGACTTCCAGTGGTGGCGTGGCGTGACCCAAGATACCCAAGTTTGGATCCTGCAAACCAACATGGCCGTGGTTCCAACCCTTCCCACTTTCAGTAGCTTTACCCTGTGGCAAAAAAGCACAGTGGCAACAGAACTAGAAGATCTAGAAGACACCCCCAGTTGTCGAATTCCTTGATCTTTTCGTTCCCGCCTTCGAAGCATAGTTGAATGAATTTGGCACACCCGATGGCATTTACAACATATTTCTGCTCAAATTGGAAGCTGTTGACCGGAGGTGCACTTATAGAACCATAGCTATAGAGGTCATATCCAGATTCGGTTGAGTTATACAAGGTGGTGCCCCATGGTTAGCTAAGTTGGTTTATAACTCCAATAACTAGGGTTTATGGATGTTGTGGATATATTGATCTGTCGATCTATCGGTAGATCTGATCTATCTATCTATCGGTCTATCGAACGATCGTTCTATCGATCCATCGATTCATCGCTCTATCGATCTTTCTTGTTTTCTTCCTTTATGTCTTATCTTATCTAATCTTACATTTTATCTTACCTTATCTTATCTTACATTCTATCTTACCATATCTTATCTTACATCTTATCTTATCTTATCTTACATCTTCTCTTATTTTACATGTTGTCTTGTCTTATCTTGCATCTTATCTTCTCTTATGTTACATTTTATCTTGTCTTATCTTACATCTTATCTTGTCTTGTATTACATTTTAGCTTATCTTATTGTACATCTTATCTAATCTCTCTTATCTTATCTATCTTATCTATTTATCTTATCTATCTTATACTATCTATCTATCTATCCATTCATCCATCCATCCATCCATCCATCCATCCATCCATCGTTTACAGGGGTTAACCTGCAACTGGCGGGGCGCCACAACTGCACCCAAGCGGCCACAGCGCATCCCAGAGTGGGCCGTCAGCTGCTAGGGTGCTAGAGGACCACCTAATGGAGCTTTGAGTGGCAAAATCATCGATAAATGATGGATGTTCTAATGATGTTACTGGAAATAAATGATTTATGGATCCATAAATCATCCAGTAATCAGTGTTTACATGGAGGTTTTCTAGTGCCCTCTTTGATTACTGTTGGTTTATATAATATGAATGAGGAATGGGATTAAACATGATTAATGTGGATGCACCAGCAAGTGGAATTTTCGTGGGAAAATGAATGCGTTCTTCAATCTGGAATGTAGCAACAATATCGTGAGCAGCCACTTTCTCATCTTGCTTGGGTATGGTTTCCACCAATTGAATAAGCTATCCGAATGGAAAACATAGAGTATATCTGGATGTGTATGTCGTTTGCCGTGTTAAATCAGGGCCAAGCAGTGGGATGAAGTGGGATTGTGTATCTTTGGGCTGGCAACTTTCACAAGAAGTGAATTAGGCACAGGTGGGGTGCTAGCTGCTAGCCTGCAGAAACGTCAGAGTTGATCAAGTTGGGACCTAATGAATCTTCATCAGACATGGCTGGCACAAGCCTTCTGGAGATTTCTGGGTTACCCTTAAGCTGAACTGCAGAACGAGACCAACCCCCAGCAACCCAGGCGTCCGGCGCTAAGTTGCAAAGACCCTGGAAGGAGAATCCTGGCAGAGGATTTTGGCGGATTCCTCCGCAGATTCGGTCGAGTTCCACCTTTGTGGAGTGCCCAGTGCTCAAACCAGAAAACAACTTCGATCAAGTTATAATTTTGAGCTGGGGATAATGTTGTCCAGCCAATAGTGATCTCTTGTCAATAGTAGAAACATTTTTCCGCAACTCCAATTTTTCTCCAATACTAAAAGTCAATTAGCTCTATTTACTTTTAGTATTGCCACAAGAGTCATGTTCAGACCTTGTCCATAGGGCATGGCCAATAGTGGACCCAACATGGCAATAGTGGAAACTTTTTTCCCAACTCCAATTTTTCTCCAATACTAAAAGTCAATTAGCTCCATTTACTTTTAGTATTGCCAAAAGAGTCAAGTAAAGCAAATCCTTTTCAAAGCAGCCTTCACTTTTGATTAGCAAAAGCTTTGATTTCCTTATAAAACCCTTATTAAAAAAAGCAAGAAAACAGGTCCACAAAGGGTACCCCCTTTGCAAGCCCCAGAATAGCAATAACAAACCTGCACCAGGCATTGCAATAGTGGAAACTTTTTTCCGCAACTCCAATTTTGTTGTCCTCCTTCTCCTTCTCCTTCTCCTTCTCCTTCTTCTCCTTCTTCTCCTCCTCCTCCTCCTCGTCCTCCTCCTTTGCCTCCATCCCAGCCATAAGGTTCCAAGACTTTACTATTGGAATGCTGACCCCCCCCCTGGATTTTCCTCCAAAATTATTTTACTTAGGGGGGGGTTACTATTATGCAGCTAACATTAACAATTATTCTAGACTTGCAAACCAGTATAAACCAGTCAAAAACTGAATCCCTTCACAATCACCCAGAACATCCAACAAAATGAATCAAAATGATACAACTGCAGGTGGTCTTGCTCAGCCGCAACGAAATCCCAGAGCGGAAGCGGCTCCAATCCTGACAGCTTCGGGAGTGCAGCGGCGGCGGTCGCTGTCATGACCTGCACGACGGGGATGGCCAAGTGGGCCAAATCATCTGATTTCGGGGCGACGATTTGTCAATAATCCAAATTTCAACTCCCATCATTTCCAATTTCACGATATTGTAGCCATGACCTATATCTATCTCCTTATATCTAGATTCTATATCTAGTACAAATGTATAGAATTATATATATATATATACATATATCAGTATGTCACTGCCAGTAATTAATCAGCATATCTATAGCATTCTACAGCCAAATCATGCTAAATCTATTCATATTGATCTGTTCTTACAAGATATCTCATTTCTCTCCCCGAGCCACATGAACCAACCCCTCGCCAGCCCAAGGCACTGCTGGGCTGGAAACGCTCAGAGTGGTGGAGGACCAGGCCCTGAAAAAAAACGTTAACATTGGGCCTTTGGTGAATCTGGTAATATCGACATAATCTGACATAATGAGGAAAAGAACGTAAACCCAACAATAAACCGTCCAAATAGTGGTTTTGACATGTTTTGACCATGCAGTGGATTAGTGACTAATGAGATCATTGAGGAATATTAACGATATATGATTGATGGGGCCTGCTCCAAGCGCATGTGCTGGCATGAGAAATATGCTCCACATTGTTCAACCCAGTCCTTACAGGGGAATCCTGATTCTATTTGTCCCATCATCCAATTCTGGGATTTTTTTCGTTATCGCCTTGTTGGGGATCATCATTCCAAGATTCCATAAGATTCCCAAGTATGGTTGAACATGAAACATGTCTGAAACCACTAACCGGTTGGGGAAAATTCCACGGTAAAATTTGGATGTAAGCCAGGCATTTGAATTTATTCAATCAGAATGATGGTTCAATGGGCTTTATTTGTTTTCGAGACAAAAGCTGCTTAAGCCATTGCTTTTAGGAAAAATCTAGGGGCTTAAGCCATTGCTTTCCTGCAGAAAATGCGCCTTGAAACTTGGACAACTGGGCTGGGTAGTCATCCCACTTACGAGACTGTCTCGGGAATTCAGGAGACTTACTAAGCAGGGTCGTTGAGTACCAGTAATTCAGGAGACTTCCTAAACGGATGATTTAGCAAAACGACCCCCACACAAGCCCCCGCTATCATCCGCTGTCTGTTTCATCTGATGTCAGCTTTGCTGGGATAGATGATGTGGTCATGGTGAGACCTTCGAAGAAAGCTGGAACCACCCAGAGCGGCACCTGTTGGCTAGAGCTTGTGGTGTGAATTCCGCCTGAGGCCGGGACCCCGGACCCTGGGACCAGCACGCCATCCGAAAATGGGCTCTGGAAAAACAGGATGGGATGGTGCTCATAATCCATGCCTTCAAGATCTTCCTCCACATTTTGACCCGTGCCTGGCTCAGGGTTCCCCCTCACCTTGGACCCGGCTGAGGGTGCTGGGTGCTTCGGCGATTTGAGGAATTGCCATGGCTGCCATCTGTTCCATGAAGATCTCCTCCTTCACCAGAACTTTGCCCAGCGACCATAAGAGGTTGGACCTCGGCGTAGACAAAATGGAAGGCGGCTGTGGAGATGTTTGGGGTAGTCAATGGAGCATCCCCATCGAAAACGACAATTACAGTATATCATCTAGGGATACACAGTGCATGTTAAATCCATTTCTCCAGTTTCAACGCTTTTCGGTCGAGAGATTTCCGAGGCCGTGAAGTCACTTTCTCCCATTGCCACCACTATGGTCAGCGCATCATCACTACCTCGGGGTCACCTTCATAATCTGTGTATCTGGTAAGATTGCTTTTGGAAAGAGCAGTCATGTCAAGCTTTCTAGGTGGCAGACTGCAAGAAGCGGCCCGCTGAATTACAAAAATATATCCAAACCATTCCAAACCTAGTATTTACACTGCACATATGACAGAAGCATACAGAAGCAACCTGGAAAGCAGCAAGAAACAACCACCAAGATAAACCATTTGCACGCTGGCAGCCATGTGCCTTTCCTCAGATGGCTGACAGGACCTCATGTTTAACCCAACCATAATCTCAACCAAGAATTACACACCATGTCAAAACGCCACACTACATTGCCAACATTGCACTGTCCACCCTGTGAAAAGAAAGTCCAAATCCCATGAAATGCCCCAAAAATACAAGCAACAGAAGCCACTTTTTGAAACTCTGTGCATCTGTGTGCCATGTCGAGCCTAAAAACACCTGCTGGTTGGCATTCTGTTGGCAACAGCAGGTCCCATCTGTGGGGGTTCGGCTCAGCCCAAATCCGTGGATTGGCCCGCCAGGAAGAGACGTTTAAAATGCTTCAAGGCATCGTGATGACACGTCATGCAACATCGGGGTCCAGTTTTCCGCGATGTTGCAGGTGATGTCACCAGCTGACTCTTCAGAACTTCAGTCACGGCTGGGTTCAAAACCCTGGCATCCCAACAATCATTCCAAACATCAAGACAATAGATGATATCTGCAATCAAAACATGAACGAAATACAGTAATTTGTTCGGAATTGGGCCGATTTTCAGACATAAAGATCGATTATCCATATAAGATTGTACAAGATCATACACGGTCATACAAGATCACGCACATCATGCACATCATGCACATCATGCACCCAACCAACTTTCATAAGGACGCTGAGTTTTGCTCCGCCGGCCCTTCATTTCTTCACCCCCAAAGGCACCACTCGCGTGGGGTCCTTCACGCAATGCTCAGGCCTAGCCACTCCCTCGCCTGGGGGCCATAAGTCAAGTGGGAAAATTCACATGTTCCCCGGGGTGTGACATTTTCAACGTGAGCCCCCCCTAGACAGCTAAGTTTGGTTATAACTTGGAATAATTATGTTAGAATTAGGTTAACTATATATAGATTGTTTATGGGTGATATAACTATAGTCAATGGGGATAACGAGTTTTATAAACCAACTTACAACTGGGGGCACCTGGTAGAACATGATCGGAAATACATGAAATCACATCTCAATCATCATTGAAGCTACCGAACAATTGGTGAGACCAAGTTTGATGGCCAACAATGTCGACATTTCTTCCCTTACTGGTTGGCGGTTTCAATCCATCTTTAAACATGAAAGTCAATTGTTCCCTTGCACAGCATTTGCAGGATGGAGAAATATTCCAAATATTTTGAAAAGCTCTGTTAATTATCTGAAACTTTAAGAAATCAGAACCCAAAATCTGTCCTATCGTGCCTATCATCATTTTGTTGAAGTAAGTCTGCTTCACCCTATGCATTCCATTTTATACTTTTAGAATGGCTTCCAGGATACAATTGGTTATGTCATTGATATCAATAATATCTATCCAATTATATCCCCACATCCATCCACATCCTATAAACTCCCATTTCGAATGATGAAAAGTCCTCCAAACAAAATCTACCCCGTCACTATTTTTTGAAGACTAAACCTTCTTCGCCTCCTTAATCCTTTAAATTCCACGTTGCATGTGTTTTGTAAACTCCCCGCGTCCTCCCACAATGGATATCACTTTATAGACCATGACAAATCCATAATATATCCATAATATATCCATATCCATTTCCCATGACATCTCCCATGACATCCCCCCATTTCAGCCAACATCCCAAAAAAAGGCCTTGCGGCACATAGGCCGCATCATGGCTCCGCTGCCACGCCACTTCGCTGAAGCCGCCCTGCCGCGCCTTGCGCGCGTCCACCGTCTGCACCGAGCCCAGGTTCGCCGCGGCGCGGAGGATGCGGCCGTCGCTGCCGGCGAAGGCAGAAGCCTTGCCTGAGGCGAAGATGGGGTCAGATAATGTCAGATATAGATGTTTTTAATCAGAATATATATATATGAAACTTTATGGAAACTTTTTATGAATTGTTGATGATTGAAAGTTTCACCGAGTTATGAGTACGATGTATTCTTGTGACTGTTGACTATGGTCCATGGTTTTTGTCTACTAGCCAGCTAATTTAGAGTGGGATGATCGGCGATGATCGGGGAAGAGAATCAATGACATGCGGGGGTTGTCCAAAATACCTTTTCCCGGACAGCCCTCAATCGCTCAGCCAATCGCGTAGCAACCGCGGTACCACAGTGAGCAATCGCGGAAGGGTTTGTTCTTCGTTGATCAGATCATTTACATAAAATATAAGTTATGTATTATATAATGAGGATCCATGCGTGAACGCATTCGATTTCAAATTTGGAAACAAAATAAGCTCGCGCTTTCCGGAAACGGTCCGGAAAACTCACAGTAGTACTAGTAGTACTAGTAGTACTAGTAGTACTAGTAGTACTAGTAGTACTAGTAGTACTAGTAGTAGTCGTAGTCGTAGTCGTAGTCGTAGTCGTAGTCGTAGTCGTAGTAGTAGTAGTAGTAGTCGTAGTCGTAGTCGTAGTCGTAGTCGTAGTAGTAGTAGTAGTAGGAGGGGTAAGAGTAGGAGTAGGAGTAGGAATAGGAGAAGGAGTTCTAGTAGCAGGGCAAGGGAAGAAAGGGAGAGGGAGGGAAAGAGGGAAAGAGAGAAAGAGAGAAAGAGAGAGAGAGAGGGAGGGAGGGGGAAACAGATGGTTGCGTTTGACCCGTTTCTGACGGGTTTCTGACTGGTTTCTGACTGGTTTCTGACTCGTTTCTGACCTTTCAGCGGAACTCGTGTCAATTGGATTTAAAAGCAAGAGCAGAAATTCCTAGGTGTACTAGTGGTAGTGGTGGTGCAGTAGCAGCGGGTGTGGTGGTAGTACTAAGAGTAGTAGCAAATCTAGTAGTGGGAGTAAGGATCCATGCGTGAACGCATTCGATTTCAAATTTGGAAGCAAAATAAGCTTGCGCGGTCCGGAAACGGTCCGGAAAATTCACAGTAGTACCAGCAGGACTAGCAGTAGCAGTAGCACTAGCAGTAGTGGTAGTGGAAATTGCAATAGGAGTAGGCGTAGGAGTTCTGATGGGAGGGTGAGGGAATAGGCAAGGGAGAGAGAGAGAGAGATTGCGTTTGGCCGGTTTCTGACGGGTTTCTGACTGGTTTCTGACTGGTTTCTGACTCGTTTCTGACCCTTCACACGAGTGCAATTGGATTTAAAAGCAAGAGCAGAAATTCCTAGGTGTACTAGTGGTAGTGGTGGTAGTGGTGGTGCAGGGTGGTGCAGTAGCAGCGGGTGTGGTGGTAGTGCTGGGGGTAGTAGCAAATCTAGTAATGAGAGTAAGGATCCATGCGTGAACGCATTCGATTTCAAATTTGGGAGCAAAATAAGCTTGTGCGGTCCGGAAACGGTCCGGAAAACTCACAGTGCACTAGCAGTAGCAGTAGCACTAGCAGTAGTGGTAGTGGAAATTGGAATAGGAGTAGGCGTAGGAGTTCTGGTCGGAGGGTGAGGGAATAGGCAAGGGAGAGAGAGAGAGAGGTTGCGTTTGGAGTAGGAGTAGGAGTAGGAGTAGAAGTAGGAGTAGGAGTAGGAGTAGAGAGTAGTAGGAGTAGTAGTAGTAGTAGCAGTAGTAGCAGTAGTAGTAGCAGTAGTAGTAGTAGCAGGAGTAGTAGTAGTAGTATTAGTAGCAATGATAAGAGCTGATGGATGGATGGATGGATGGATGGATGGGATGCTAGGCAAGTGCTGCCTTTTTGGTGTTTCTGACCTGTTTCTGACCTGTTTCTGACCTTTCTCGGAGTCTTCTTCAGCTTCAAAAAAATCAGCACGGGCAGTCAAACTAGGAACAATTTTAGTGATCGTCAAAGTAATATCATTATTAGTGCCCCAAATACTAGTACTAGTGCTACTAGTAGTAGTAGTAGTAGTAGTAGCAGTAGTAGTAGTAGTAGTACTAGCAGTACTAGTAGTAAAAGTAGTACGAGTAGTAGTAGTAGTAGTAGTAGGAGAAGTAGTAATAGTAGTAATAGTAGTAATAGTAGTAATAGTAGTAATAGTAGTAATAGTAGTAATAGTAATAGTAGTAATAGTAGTAATAGTAGTAATAGTAGTAATAGTAGTAATAATAGTAATAGTAGAAGTAGCAATGATAAGAGCTGAGGTGGATGGATGGATGGATGGATGGATGGATGGATGGATGGATGGATGGATGGATGGATGGATGGATGGATGGATGCTAGGCAAGTGCTGCCTTTTTGGTGTTTCTGTGTTTCTGACCTGTTTCTGACCTTTCCCGGAGTCTTCTTCAACTTCAAAAAAATCAGCACGGGCAGTCAAACTAGGAACAATTTTAGTGATCGTCAAAGTAATATCATTACTAGTGCCCCAAATACTAGTACTAGTGCTACTAGTAGTAGTAGTAGGAGGAGGAGGAGTAGTAGAAGTAGTAATAGTAGTAATAGTAATAGTAGAAGTAGCAATGATAAGATAGAAGATGGATGGATGGATGGATGGATGGATGGATGGATGGGATGCTAGGCAAGTGCTGCCTTTTTGGTGTTTCTGACCTGTTTCTGACCTGTTTCTGACCTGTTTTCAATTGGAGCTAGCTTGAATGTCCTTCTGACCTGAAAACATCTGCGCGGATTCCGCGCGCGGAATCCGCGCGGCCATGTCAATTATTGGCATGGTTCTGGTCTCGAAAGTAGTAGTATCAGTAGTAGTAGTAGTAGTAGAAGTAGTAGAAGTAGTAGTCGTACTCGTACTAGTAGTAGTAGTAGTCGTCGTCGTAGTCGTAGTCGTAGTCGTAGTAGTCGTAGTAGTCGTAGTAGTCGTAGTAGTCGTAGTAGTCGTAGTAGTCGTAGTAATCGTCGTAGTAGTAGTACTAGTACTAGTAGTACTAGTAGTACTAGTAGTACTAGTAGTACTAGTAGTACTAGTAGTACTAGTAGTACTAGTAGTACTAGTAGTACTAGTAGTACTAGTAGTACTAGTAGTACTAGTAGTACTAGTAGTACTAGTAGTAGTACTAGCAGTACTAGTAGTAACAGTAGTAGTAGTAGTAGCAGTAGTAGTAGTAGTAGTACTAGTACTAGTAGTAGTACTAGTAGTGGTAGTAGTAGTAGTAGTAATAGGGTGGTAGCCGTATAACCAATCTCCAACCAATCGCTCAGCCTATCGCGATGCAGGTTTTAGCAATCGCGCAAAGCAAAGTAAACGCATCAATTCATAAATTTGTGACCTGCTTTTACGGACGGCTCCCATGCAGCAGATGGGGGTACTGTACCAAAAAGGCGGGGATCCCACTTGGTGATACGGATAGAAAAGGACACAATTTCAGAATCTACGGATGCAGCAACCATCCAATACTTTGGGTACCCGATGTTGATCATTAGTGTCCTGTACCGAAAATACATCCATATACACTAAAATAGGATAGGACCCACGAATGATCGAATGGTGGCCTAGGTTCCTTACAACAAGGCACAGCTAAATAGGTGTACCCCTAATCATCCAAAATGAGTCTGTTTTAGTATTGAAACCTCTGGTGACTTGAGTATCCCCCAGTTTTGGAAACCTCCATACAATAATTATGTTATAATTAATTATATAGCAATCTTCAAGTTGGACACCAAACCTCCGTCTTGTACTCCAATGGTAATGGAAAGCACCACACTTTCTCCTTTCCTGGTTGGTGTTTTGGAACGATATGGGATAAAAAGAAGCCCAGTGATGCTGCTCGAAATTGCGCAAACAAATGTGTGTATTTTTGCCGGGACTTCCAACCTTAACGATCCTTAACGTTGTTGAACTTCAACCACAGTCTAAAACCCATGTTTGGGGGAAGATTTAAGGGAAAATCTATCGCATACATTCGCATACCATGTTTTTTCTAACCATGAAAGATGGAACTGTGAACCAATGAAACTGCCAGTCAGCGTCTCTCCTTCACTGCCACTACCCAGTGGCCGAGATCCGTGGTGACATAGACACCGCTTCCGAGTAGTCCATCTTTGGAAGGGTTGAAGCCCTTCCTGGGTGCTGTGGCTAGCCACCCATCTGAAAAAAAATGATCATTACTCACTGGTGTCATCAAACATCACAGTGGCAAACCTGAACCATTTACTGTATATAGTTTGATGATTTTCCCAGCACTATAAATCTCCATTTTGTTTGGGGATTCTCCAGCCCCACTCTTTGCGAAGTGAAAAACTAAATTCTTCATGATGCCATCTTCAAGGGATGGAAAATCATGGAAAATCAGTGAGCATCTTCCCCCGCAAAGCAATTTCAAAACATCTTTGAAACCAAACTCAGCTTATCTCAGCTTCTTCAGGATGGCATCCGCATTCTCTTTGGAGGTGCCATGGTACACCATCTCCACTTTGCCAGGCTCAATTTTTCTGGACTTCCAAAAGGCCTCATGGAACGGATTCAGCTGATTCGCGCGATTGGTGTCCTGCGCCACTTGGGTCAAGAGTTCAAATACCCACACTTGCCACTGATACACAAATGATGCACAGAATCACGTAAAGCCGTGGAATAGCCGTGGAACGGATTGAGGTGGCAAAGGTTGAGATTAGATTAGATCAATATTCGACATGTACATGCACAACGACATCAGTCCACACGCTACACGTTAAACTCCACACATTTCATCATATTTCCTCACATTTCATCCGATTCCATGTCAGCGTGTTTGCGTTTCATCCTGGGAGGTGGGCTGGGCAGCTGCCTTCTTTGCTGACTGCGTTGCTGCGGCGGCTTCTTTGGCTGCGGAGGCTGATAGCCCCCGAGACTGATGAAATAGTGCATGGCAAGGGTTCAATTGATTGGCACGGTGCACCTCAGCGGCTTCTGATATGTTCTGACGACTCAGCAGACTTCAACAAAAAATGAGGCACAGACTACAGCAGCAGACGCTGTTAAAAAACACTGCAGAAACCAAGGCCATCAAAGCTCTTCACAGCTTCTGTCTCATCCAACCCCAACCCGTTCCCACTTCCAGCCTGTGCGCTGGTAGGCTTTGAGCTGGAGGCCTTTATGGCATTTGAACTGGCAGGCTTTGAGCTCGACATTTTTGCACCGCCCATTGCGCGGCCACTACACACTGCACGGCCACCACCACCACCAGCGCGGCCACCGCCACCCCCACCCGACTTGCCCATCGCTTTTCTGATCTTTGTGATCAGTACCCAAAAACCGCTGAGCCAGGACAAAACAAAAAAACATGCTGCCGTGCCGATGCTTTCACGGGAACAGCTCTACATGCTCTACACACCATGAAGATGCGACCCATCCATGCCATGATACCATTCACTCCGGTAATTAGTCACTAATGGGGTCCTGAACTCCTGAACTAATACTTGGTTCGTAGCCTACTTGGACGCATTTACGCTGAAAATGCTGAAACCTGGCATTTGGCCATAAGTGTCCAGTCGATACGTGCCAGAGGTACGTCGAACTGAAAGAACTGGCTTCCACCAGGGTTTCTGCACGCAAAGGCATTTTTGGGGGGGCCGCGGCGACAACTTTACAATGTCTTTCAAGCCTGTAAGGCATCTTTCCTGATTGGCAACGCCAATGGCGTAAGGGGATTTGGATGTGAATCCAGTCCCGAAAAAAAATCGTCGTCATTCGGGGTCAAAATTGGTTGCCCAAACTAGGTGGGTTGAATACCAAAAGCAAAACACATGTCATCTTCCAGTGGGTTTGAAATCTTGACCCCTGCCCAAGTCTGCCGTGAGTTAGTCAGCTTGTAGCATCTTGGCATAAACGTTCCTCTCACGTTGGGTCCCTTTGCTCTCCTTCTTGGCCTTGAGTCATTGAGCCGGCACAAAAAGGGGGCCAAAGGATCCAAGCAACTTTGATGCTTGGAAGTCCAAGACATGAATCCCAGATCAACAAATCACCCCTAAAATCTCCGAGCAGCTGGCTGTCAGCTTTGCCCTGCAAAACTTACCGATTTTTACCATGAAATTTCCAAAGGATCCCCCGAAAAACCATGGCCTGCTGAAGGAGCTTTTGGGCCTCCGTATTGTTGGGATTCACCTGCAGGCATCCCTGGGGCGCCTGGATTGACTTTTGTCCCAGAGATAGGCTTTGTCAAAGGTTTAAAAACATTTAAAAACCCTGGATTTCTGCAGATCTGTAATTTTTATGAAATTTGATGGTGCTTCGCTTTGGGCTCTAATTTCTCAGAATGAAATTTGATGCTACTTGGCACATCTTGACACAGCCCCAAGGTTTGATGCAAAGATTCCAACCGTTGCACGAAATGTCTAGGTCTAGGTCTTCCTTCTGGGCGTGTCCGGAACAGGAGTTGGTTGTACCTGGGCTTTCAAAGCACCATCCTTTGAATTGGACAAAGCCCCTCTTCTCCCATTTTTTAATTTATGTATTATATACATATATAAATATGTTTTCATATGTTTTCCGTGTTTTATGGATAATAAAAAATTCTTGGAAGAGTATCCTCAGTATCCTGAGTAACTGCGTTGGGAATCTCTAAGGACAGGGAAACACCTGGATAAAAACAGCTAGCTTGGGAGCAGGTCCACGTTTGCATGTCTTACCTCACTTAACTACCCCCATGTGACTTGATTTCATGTGATGGGAAAACTCTTATATAGTGGCTCTGTGTCTCCCCATTGCTAGTTGGGAATATGGATGCAACCATAGCTCGATGGTGTATATTGCATAGATTTGCATAGTCATGTATAGTCATTCCACCCGTCCTGGAAGATATTTCCATTTTTTCCCCAAGTCTTTCTTGCACAAACCTACCAGCTGTAGGAAGATGCTCCCCATTTCCTAGGGCGTTCGACGAAGCTGTTCTCCATTTCATAGATAGTTTCATCCTTCTCGGACAAGGTTCGCTCATCTGGTTATAATAAGCCCGCCGTTCTCTTCGGACAAAAAACCCTCATGCTGTGCTTTTCTATTTTGTGGGGAGGTCACCATACCAGTATGTCACAATGCTTTTCCCAGCATGTTCTGTTCATTTACCCTCTGGTCATTTAACATAGCTATGGAAACTTACCCATTTCATTAGATGATTTATGATGCTTAAGCTATAAACAATGGTGATTTTCCATAGCCAACTCTTAAATCACCTGGGTGTTTTTTTTAAACACACACACACATACACAATCATACATATATATATATACATATCATATCATAATATATGATTCCGTTTATATGTTAAATAACTAACAATGTTTAAAAAAAAAAAAAAACACACACAAGAAACTCACCATCGCCTCCAGCACCTGCTTCAGGTCCTTCTCCGCCCGGTCCCCGTGGCCCAGTGCCAGCAGGGCCTTGCCGCGCCGGAACAAGGCCTGGCCGCGGTGGCCACGGTGCCGCGATGAACATCGCGAAAGACGGTGGTTGGTGTAGTTAGGCTGTTGGATTTTTGATGCTGATTCTTGATGATGTGAGATGAGTGTAGATGAGTCTATAGATGAGTAATAAACAAACCACTGTGAACCACCATCTTGTTGAGATACTGGGGATCAAAAACCAAGGCGCGGCCTGGCCTTTTTGGAATTATTTCAGGTGGGCTATTTGCCAGACCGAGGATCCGCGGAAACAAATCGTGCAAATATCATCGAAACAAATCACTATGAAGCAATAATCGCATATAATCGCAGTCACCATGAACTATACTTTGTATCATGATTGGTAGTGATTTTCTCAGTTCTTTCACGCACATTGGAATTAGGTGGACACAGCTCGTGGCCGCCACAGCCTTCTCATTGACTGGATTCGTTCTGAGAATGGCATTGCAAACAGCCTGCAGGCCGCACCATGGATGACACAGTGGAGCCATGTGGTGCTGGGAGAAGTTCGGAAGGCTAAACCCCTTGACAAACGGGGCCTGGAAGACTGTTTTAATGTGCAAACCATGGGGAAAACGCAATCATAAACTTACCGAGGGTAAAGTTTACCACCCATTTATATCCATTTATGGCAATATTGGGGACGGTTTATTCTTTTGGGTTTACCACGGAATATCATTCTACATATTCTATGTAACTTTCTCATCGTGGGGTTCCCAATGCGAACTCTACAGGGCAGAAAAGCCTCAACGTCTCTCCACTTCTCAAGCTTCAGCAAACATGCGGCCTGACATTGTGTGAGGTGAGGCGGGAGTGGTTTCAGAAGATACTTTGCGAAGGAACCACCTGTTGGGATTGAAGCTCGAAATTACCATTGCACAATTATCATCTGGCAGAATGCCTGCCCTGTCAGGCAGGAAAGGTCTGGAGATGTCTGGATTAATTTTGGCTTTAGCATCTGCACTATTTCATACATGATATTCCTTGCTCCTGCCCGAGTCCCCCTCAGGACCCGACCGCATTCAACTCACAGGCAGATCTCACCTCTTTCGCTTGCGAGTACAAGGAGGTATCCTGATGGGAGAAGCGAAGCCCCCGGCCAGCCATCACCTAGGATTTTGGTTCTGGCCACCCCCTAAAGCTACAGGTAGCCGGGTAGCCCCTTATCCACTGTTGCATGCTGGATTGAGGATCTCTAGCAAGAGAACTGATTGAAATGATCAATGCAAGATAATTCAAGCTTTCAAACATAGCCATCACCTTGGCACCACAACTAAATCCATTCCAACTTCTGGCCCCTCTCACCTGTGGTTTCTGAACGATCCTTGCGGCCCGGCGCCTTGATATCAGCACGATCCTGGAGCATCTCAGCAGCCAAGCTGTATCTCCTGAGTTGTGTTGATTGATTTGCTGCTATTCTTACTGGTGCGTTTTACGTAGGGAATGGATGGATTGCTGGGGGTTGCTGGGATTATTATTACTAGTGATTATGGATCATTCCCAAAAATTCGCTACGTTTAGCACCAGTAAGTATTTGAGGAAATCATCCATGTATTGGCCATGTCCCCATGAATCATAAATTCCGCCTCTATGGCTCATTGCCCAACACCATGCTGGGCAATGTTAGGTGAATTCACGCTAACACAAACCGACATTCGCTCCACATTCATCCTGCTCACTTATTCACTTACACCTACACGTACAGGGCGTTCACTTCCAAAACCTTCCCAAACCAGATTCATAACATGGAAGATTTACAATATTTACAGGAATCCAGTCTTTTTGTCAACCATTTCATACCATTTCTTGGCCCTAAAACTTAGGGGTGTCAACTTGTCCACCAGAAAATACCAAATAGTTCCACCGAATCATGTGGGTTCCAATCACCTGGGGATCTCAACATCTTGGCTCCATGGCCGAGTCGCTCAAGTGCCGCCTCGTACTTGCCACGTTTGAAGTAGCCGGCCGCGGCGTCTTTGCGGCCTCTGCGGTATGATTGAATCGTGGAGTGCTTCCTGAGGCGAACTTCCAAGACATGGTAGAAGATACATCCATTTTAGCAATTGAAATCCGCAACGAATCAGGCAACATGGAGATTGAACACCAAGTATTGGTTGATAAATATTAGTGGATTCTGGATGATTCTGGATGCATTTCGTTGGCGAATCATGGGGTCAAAAAGTCGCGATGTATGAGACAGCAAATGTGTGGATGTTAGACAACACAAGGGTCAAAGAGATGGATAATTTCAACTCCACCCTAAGAAAACTCGATTGCGTGAATGAGTTACTCGGAAAATATGTACCTCCAACCAAGAGTATTCATCTTGGGCTTACAATACCCTGGAATTTCACTACCAAAACTAGGAATACCGCGCCATGAGCCAGCTGGTTTTGCATTGTCTCAAATTCTTTCGCACTTCACCCATGCATTACCAACATCAACGCCCAACAGCGCCAGCACATGTCACTAGTAAAATTTCAGTGACTTGGAGATGTGACTTACAACAAATGCTGACATCCTTGCACTGCCTGTAGATTCATGTGGTTTTAAGTCTAAAGTCAAGGCTAGCGGCTAGATGATCCATGCCTTGTCATGATGTTAAGTCAACCGTTCAACCTAGCTATATGCCTATAGGGTAGCCTTTATCTGAAGCCCTGCCCCATCGCCCTCCCCAAATTGGAAAGCCGCAACTCTCCAGGTGCCTTTGGCATACTCCAAGCGCTCGTGGCCCTCCAGGGTGGCCAGACAGAGATCTTGGGCTTCCAACAGTTCCACTTTCATCAAAACCTCCTTGTCCACACCTGGCTGGTGCCAACTGGCCAATGTGCCAGGACGTGCCAGGGTTATTAAAGATTCGATAACTCTATAATTACAACGATTCCTTGAGGTGGTCATCGAGGTGGTCATCTAACCTTCAAAATGTGAAAGTTGTAAGTTCCTGTGATTCTTGGATCATCTTGGATCGGGCATACAAAGTACATCAAAGTAGCAACATGCAACCGGAGACGAGCCGCTACGAGTACAAAGAGACTTCGTAGCCCGAGTGCGATCCAAGTAACAAGTCGACAAAGATTGCCACATGCCCGTCTCAGGGAGCGGGCCGAACTCTCCAAACTTCTTACCTAAGAGGGCGCTGGCTCCACCAAACATGCCGTTGATGAGCCATTTTCAGGCGTCATTTCTCTCTCTCTCTCTCTCTTTTATCCTCTGCAAGGAGCTCAACAGAAGCTGAAGGACAGCAGGGTGCCAATTGATTTATAGTTTTTAATAATGTTTATATAATCTAATTAGCATGGATCTAGCATGCATCAACACGTTTTCAAACGTTTCTTTCACTTTCCCTGTGTCAGCCTTCTTGTGGTACATATCGCAAGGGAAGATCCACTGTTTGCACATACTTTTGGCAGTCCTTGGCGCTTTCTGGTCGCTTAACTGTACTATATATATATACCACACTGTGGAGCAGGGTGACATCTTAAAGTCTTACTGATAAAAATAAAACCTAGAACATTCTAAAACAATGTTTTCTTGGAGGCTCCTAGTTGTGATCTGTCAAGCGACTGTGAGCCAGGAAGACGCCCCCGGGTTTCACACACGGAATGATCAGCCTCAGGCGCCAAAACCATCTTGAGTGGCCTGGAACTCCGAAGCGGGCCAGGAACAAGTATCCAAGAAATCGTCCGAAAATCATCCAAAACATAGTTGGAGAGGTTATCTCCCAATTTATGGAGGATATGGAGGCGTTGCTATGGTTACATAGCACCCCCCCCCAAAAAAAAAGATAGACAATTGTTTCCAGGATGTTATAAAAGATGGTTACTTCATATTTCCAGGTCTCCCACTTTTCTATACTTTTCTATCTTTCTTGGGGCTTACTAATACTAACCGACCCAAGAAAAAAAAAGAAACATCCAATCTGTCAACAAATAATCCTTAAAAAAAAAAAAAACATATCCCAATTTAATCCAACTCATGGAGATTGTGAATGTGGCAAACCCAATAATGAACTTATCCCCAAAATCACCAGTTTTATGGGTTGTATAAACTATCTCCAAATGGTAGGTTTATAGTATTGGTTCATCACATTACCATGCTTATGCTCATTTAATCCAATTTATACCGATATTCTTACCATTATTCATTATTATATAACTTTACTCTTGTTACTAGCCCAATTTATGGATGTTACATCCCAATCTCATCCAATGTTTGCAGGTTATCAGGCATGAACTATCCCCATTATGTTTGATATTTCCCCGTTTATATCATTTATTTTGGATGATGTTCCCGCTTTTCCGCAACAAAAATCGCTGCAGCACCAGCAAAAAACCACCACCTGCCAGGTTTCTCGAGTTCCTCCGGCAGCTGCACGTGGCCACTGCCCGCCTGCGCGCGCAGGCCGCGGGCCGAAAAACGCTGCGCAGGCGCGGCAGCGGAGAGCTCGAAGATTTCCAGGTTCAGAGTTACCTCCATGGGGGGCTTCACTGATACGGAGGATGGAAGAAAATGGAAGAAATCCATGACCAGTTGATAGGTGGTAAACATCCCACTATAGGGTTTCAACCATCCCTTTGGTGCAGGATTTCGCAACCACCCACAGTAGGTTCTCTAGGAAGGGCTTGAGAAGTAGCTGTTGTTTGACAATTTTGAAAGTGGCCCCGGGGGATGCTCTAGGGTGGGTTTTATGAGTTTGGGATTATTTTTGGAGACTTCATTTGATGGATGCCTGCAGCAAGCAGATATATGCATAGGTACTGCTATGATATAACATTCAGCTGTGATCAATGGGAATTTCAGGATCCTAAAATGGAGGTACTGTACCATATAAGGCCATATTTTCTGGGGATATTCCCTTACATAGGCCTTACATAGGCCTTACATATGGTAGGTACCTCCAATCTAGGATCCTGAAATGGCCATTGATGTGATAAGATTATGATTATGACTCATCTATGACAAACAATGCCAGCAAAAAATCTCCCCATCTCCTGGCAAAACATTCAATGGCAATTTAAAAAAAAAACTCTATCAACGTTGGTCATAGGCTCCACTATTGATATGTGACTATATTACTATATTATATTACTATATTACAATATGGCAATGGTGATGCTGTTGTTATTGATAATCGTGACTATTACTATTGCCGGATGGCTGCCATTGGCTATATTACTATATATGACTATGACTAAATAATACTATAGTAACTATAGTACTGTAATTCTCTTACCATTAAACACCAGGGGATCTCATGGTGATGTGATGGGGTGTAACCTGAGACATGGCCGCCGAGGGAAACTCACTTTCTAGCAACCTTTTATGATGATTGCTGCAAGGTGGCAGCTACTGAAGCAAGTAATCAACATGTCAAAGCTATCATGGCAGTGATGGTCTTAAGCTTCTGATGAAGTTCTTAGTGTTGGTGTTACCCTCTGGTAATTTAACGTAGCTATTGAAAATTGCCATTTATAGTGGATTTACCCATTGAAAATGGTGATTTTCCATAGTTATGTTAGTTTACCAGAGGGTAGTCTTGTTGATGCTGATGCTGATGCTGACTGGTGGTGCTGGTGGTACTGGTGTTGTTGGTGTTGCCGCGAATTGGAAATTAGGATTTAGGAAATACTGACACCATATTTGCAATGCCTTCATTGTGGAGATCCTTTCACTTGTCATGATGTTATACTTTATACATATGCATATGAAGATTTTTCATCATGAAGGTACCCCCGCAAAAAGATAGTCCTTTGCAGCAACCAAAGTATATCTACCCATATCCCATGTTATGACATTTTGTGTCAACGATATTATGACTATAATTATTAAACGAATCGAATGTTGGTAAGATAGTGAGATATACTGATACTATGTAATTTACTGTAGCTTAGAATGTTGGTAAGATAGTCAGATATACTGATACTACTCTTTTTTACTGTAGCTATAATTATATATATATATCATCATAGTAAAGAATTATATATATAAGTATATACGTAGTATTACTTATATGTATATATACATAATTCTCTTACCATCAACAACCTACCCCTCACCACATTTCATCCCGCCTCTGCTCCATCTGCAGGCACCGTGGCATCCTTCGACATGCCCGACTCCGGCGCTCGCAACAGCAAGCGCTGGTCCGACGAAGGAGAAATGTCGCTCACGCCTGCTGGCAGAATGACTCTGGGATCGGGTTTTGGGGGGAAATCTGGGTTACCCTCTTTGGTAAATATACAAAAAACCATGGAAAACCACCATTTCAATGGGTAAATCACTTCTAAATGGGCAATTTTCAATAGCTATGTTAAATTACCGGAGAGTAGAGATGGTTAGAGAATGTGAAAGATGTTTGTAGATTTGTTCCATGTTGAGGATGATATAGATTTTGATATAGATTTTGATAGGATGGGCTCTTTACTTTTTGGCGGGAAAAGTCTTGCCAAATTTCAAGAAGAATCTGATCGAAATCCCGGGTGGATCATGGCCCCGAGCCTTGCTTCCCCACCTGCCACTGTGCAACATCCGCAGGGCCTGTGAAGCCGGGCAGCCGGGGCCGTCTGGATCGGGTTCTTTTCAGAGTCCGTTGGAAGCAGAAGTTTCAATGATCATCATCCCACTTGAAAAAATCTCCAAGTTGTAGCTACTTGAAACATAGATGCGGAAAACCCAGAGTTTTGGTGGCTTTTCATGGCTTTTCATGGCTTTTCCACATCTATGGACTGTAAACGTTTACAGGAGGGTGACATACCACTGGGCCCTGGGCTTCCCAAATATTACTCCGGCTGCTTCACAGGCCCCGGTGGAGCCTGGTGCTTCCTTCACTTCGGGAGCCTCGACCCAGCAACAGTGAATCGAAATGGTGAACGACTCGGGAACTTCATTTGATGAGAAAAACGGTGATTTCATGTCAATAGCTAACTGCTTAGTATATAACCTATCTAGTTATTAACCCATATGAGCCTTCAAGTACCTATTTTCCTGGCAAAATTCGTGAGAAAATCATGACTGAGAAATGGTGAACTGATGTGAATCAATTAAATTATATTATAATAATTGTACTGGTTGATCTGGTTGTTGCTCGGCTGTTCGATAGTTACCGATGCCAAAAAAAACTGAAAAACAAGATCAGACCGCACATGTGTATTACTAGCATCAGTTTTTGGAAACAAATGTAATTAATGGTCTGTGGGCATCCGAGTCCCTCAACAAAACCATGCATTGCGCGCCGCGTTGCGCCTCTTGTGCTGGCGCTTGCGAAGGCACTGGTTTTGGCGCTGCGCCAGTGCCTTCCACCGCTTTCAATGCCTTGGGGGCATCCTGTCATCAGGTGGCAGGTGGCTGATGGGGGCCCAGCCAGTCAGTTTGGGTGCCAGGGCCATTTCAACCAAGTATGAACTATACTTACCCCAAAAAGATAGAAAAGTAAACCATGTCGTAAAATGTCGTAAACCCGTGATACTTCGGTGTTCTATCTTTTTGGGATGGCTGTGTAGGTATAAACGCTCTATCGATCTTCAGATTGGTGCTTCCAACCGGAGACTTTGATCATGATCCAATCGGTTCATGCTACGAGCCGCTCATGGTATCAAAGGCTCCCCGGGCAAATCATCAAAGATGAATTCCATGGGAAAAATCCAGTTGCCATCTCGAGGAAAAAAAGGTCCCTTGGATCAACTTGGATCAAACTAATATCAATCTAGTTGGATCACCTGCGCTTCCAGATGCTTCCAGATTGGACCAATTTGACCATCTTTACCGCATCATGCCGATGAAAAAAAAACGGGCTCCTCCACTAGAAAGCTGAAGCAGCCACAAGTGCCGCCCATCGTGTCTAATCCAGTGGAGTCTTCAACCAAACACGTTTGGGCTGGGCTTGGGGGACCAGCAAAAATGGTTGAATGCTGGGTCCAAAAGAGAGTCCTCCTCTTTGGTGGAGCTGTCACTTTTGGAATAATAACCCAAGCAGTTGGTGAGGTGCAGGCATCGGGCAGTCCTTTGTTGTTTTCTTGGTTGATTTTCGAATGTTGACATGGCAAGTTTGAGCCAAAATCTGGCACATATTGCTCCTAAGTTGTGCATGTGAGCAAATCGAAATGGCCTGCAAGCTGCTGGCTTTCTTTGGTCCTCGTGCCCACTTGGAAAATACATGAAAGTACAAGTATCTATCTGCTTTAGCTAGTCCTGCTGATGAAGGACAGGCTCTTCAGGGAGAAAAAATCGAAGCCGACATGACATTTGGGTTGGTCTGAAGGTGCATGCCCCAGAATCCAGTAGTTTAACATCAGGAGAATCCCCCATTTTCAGACACGCTCGTTGTGTAATACACCCCCCAAAAGAAGCTGTGCTTTGACGCTTAGCTCAGCGGACGTCACAGATTTTTTCACACTTTTCCCAAATGAGTGAAGATAAACTAGGGGATAATAGGGGATTACAGCCAAGAAACCAAGGGATACAAGGTGCCAAAACAGTTCAGCCCGGACTTTTGCCGGTGAAACCCTTCGTTTTTGGGAGATCTTGGAGGCCACCCGTGCCTCACCAAGACCCTGGCATGCTCTGAGCGCTGAAGGTTTCTCCATCCTGACGCGGGGCATGGCACATCATGGCACTTCAGATATGGAAATGAGGCAATGCCCCTCCGGACCCATCCGGACCCTCCGGTGTCATCTGCTCCGTGGCTAAGAATCTCAAGTGGAGGTTCTAATGGTAAAATGGGGGGGTTCTCCATCAAGCCATGTTCGATTTCCGGAGGGTACGGCCGGTACGGCTTCACGGCTCGGTGGCTTCAACCCATCTTCAAAATATGCCTGTCATTGAGCCTCACCATCCCATTTCAAAATGGTTGGAAATGTGGTTGAAACTTCAACAAATACTTGAAATCACCAATGATTAGTTGACATGTCCTATCTCCAGTATATCCCCATTTAATTCCCATCGGATAATATCCCCATTTTAGACGCTTCAATCCTGCCAGGGGAAACAGCTGCAACAAAAAAAGGCCAGGCCTTAACTCGTTGCCTCGAAATCACAGCAACTTCCTGTATGAGTTGCGGTGCCTCATGGAGCTGTGCAAAAGCCTGGCGGCTAAAGCCCCAGGTCAGCCAGGAAGCGGAAATGACATGAAATGATCCCATTCAACCAACAAAAATGGGGAGTTGCAGTTCATAAGAGTTGATTTTTTTCGGCTAAGTTGCTTTGTAACTAACATCACTAGGGTTTTATGGCATGTTTATGGTAGATGAAACCTATGGTTAATGAATGTTAACGTGGTTTTTAGACCAACTTATAACTCGTGTAACTCGGGAGAACCACCTTGCCGTGGAGATGGTGAAACGACCATCGCTTAAATCTTCGTTGTCACATATCTGGAAATGTAGGGGAACCAAACATACTGACCAACCAATTATGGTACCAGGTGGTGCCATTAGCTAACTTGGTTTATAATGTTTATAACTCCAATCACTAGGAATTCTGGTAGCTATATGACTGCGTATAGTTACTATGGCTTAGAAAGCAACTTAAGGCTGAGGGGCACCACCGTGTACCTTTGAAGCAAGCATTTCTTCTGGTGACCAGGTTTCTCCGACCGGCAAAAAAACCCGGCCTAGGCAATGCTGGCCAGTTCCTGGGTATTGAACCTGGCCCAGAGATTGGTTTTGTGACTCAGAAATCATCAGAAATCCAACGCAGTGGGCCCCCAGTGGTGGGATAGATTGGCCACACCAATCTGCACCATTGGATGCACCAATACATCATATTAATCCCCAAAAAGATGGAAACACGCCAGGATGGGATAGATGGTAATTACCTCATATTTCCATATATTTCCAAGTTTCCAACTCTTCTATCTGTTTGGGGGTTGCTGATATATCATCATATTGGTTAGCTTACTTCAATGACATGGCCTCAGGAGCTTCTCAGTCACAGCTGTGGCCATGTTGCTCAGCTCCTCTCCTCGAGAGTTAGAGCAAAGAAAAACATCAAGATTGGATGTGTGTTATAGTGAGTCACATTGCTTATCATGACTTACCATGTATGACATATAAATATGTCGTGACTTACACTTACTGAAATTAATTACATTACATATCATGAAATAGTCAGTCATTTTCCAGACAAGTCATGGCAATGAGCCGTGATGATCCGATGGGCTTGATTACCCTCTGGTAAACTAACAGTTTGCTATTGAAAATGGTGATTTATAGTGGATTTTCCCATTAAAAATGGTGATTGTCCATAGTTTTTTGTATGTTTACCAGAGGGTATCTTGATTTGAAGGTTTACTATAGAGGCCAAACACCTACAGAATCGTAGAATCGTAGAGGTCTGTGGCTGGCTTTTTTTTTATCCCCACTTGTCGCACCTCGAACTTGCAGTTTGGCAAACGCCCAACCTCGGCGTTTGGTCAAAGGCTCCGACTTCCCAAACTTCATTGGGGCCGATCCTCAAAATCGGAACCTGACATAATTTTCTCACTTGTACTGTCCATGTACCGTACTTTCCCCATGTTTTCACCACGTTTCCTTTCCCCCTGACCCGACCCATTGTTCCAAGCGGATCCAAGCGGCACAAGTTGGCCATGTCTTGGCACGAGAGCGGCGCCGCTGCTGTCCGTTTCACCACCTTGCAGGAGGCAAGGTACGGCCTGGGGGAAAGCCATGGAAGGCCTCGAGGTTTATGGTTGGGAAACTCATCCGTGGATGAAATATGATGAAATTGATGAACATCCATAGGTTACCCTCTGGTAAACTAACACAACTATAGTATATAGAAAATCACCATGTTCAATGAGTAAATCCACTATAAATGGCCATTTTCAATGGCTATGACCATAGGTTAAACGGTTAAATGACTGGAAATGTAACATCTGTAAGATTCAATTGATGAATTGCATTCAAATGTTCCATTGCCACGTTACTGGGAGGGTATCCCCAGCATCCGGTCATGTCTTGCGGGTTGAAACGATCTTCTACCCAGCTGCTGACAGTTAAAGAAAGCCCATCCCATCCCAAAATATGAAAGACAACTAGCATCGACCCAGAATGGAAGCGATAAAGATTTAAAACATTTTAAAACTAGCTTGCTAACATGCTAGAACTGACAAAAAATGACAAAGATGGATGTTTCTAAAGAAGTGCCACTGCGGCCAGAATCATCCAAGTATGTTGGAGTAGAAGAATCATTGAAAAGTGGATAAAAGTGGCAATTGTCTGAAACCACCAAGCACATATTTATTGCACTATTGTTGAGTTGATAGGATCTTACTCTTCCATCATCTTCCATCTTTGTGGAGGTTCCTATGCTACGCTTCTGCATCTCAGTTCCAGACAGCTGACATCAATGGAGCATCGTACACTTGCCAGGTAGCAAATCTCCAGGCAATGGACGAAAGCTCCTGGATTGAGCGTAAAATCCAATGGGCCATTTAGATTTGCATAAGGAGCTCCCAAACAATAAAAGTTAGATAAATGAGTCGCTTAGGCTTAGATTCCCCAAAATCATAGATTTCAAATTGGAAAAAAAAACAATCGCTTTAAACAAACCGAAGGTTATCATAAAGTTTTACCCTCTGGTAATTTAACATAGCTATTGAAAATGGCCATTTATAGTGGATTTTCCCATTAGAAATGGTGATTTCCCATAGCTATGTTAAATTACCAGAGGGTATTGAGCGCCTGCCGTTTTCTTGGGTGGACCCCATGACGGGATGTTGCTTCCCTCACAACTAACGAACCACCCGTCTCCTGCCCGCGGCACGCAGCCACCTGAGTCGCGGCTAGAAAGTTGTCTTAAAGCTAGGGCGGTCCAATTCAAAGATCACCCAATCATTTGCTGAAAATGTCTTCAATTTACCCTCTGGTAAACTAACATAACTATGGAGAATCACAATTTTTAATGGGAAAATCCACTATAAATCACCATTTTCAATAGCTATGTTAAATTACCAGAGGGTAACATGCATACAAGTTAATACAAATCATGTTCTTAATCCCTACCTTGGCACAGCGAAAAAATCCCCGAATCTGCTGAATCTGCTGGTCGAAAGGTTGCCATGAAGAAAGCATCCCCTAGGACAAGCAGCTCCCAGTTTCCACCCAATTTTTGGCTTGGTGACCTTGTGGAGGATCCATAGCAATCCGTAATGAATCATTGCAATAATTACCCTCTGGTAATTTAACATAGCTATTGAAAATGGCCATAGAAATAGTGGATTTTCCCATTAAAAATGGTGATTTTCCATAGCTATGTTAGTTTACCAGACGGTAATCATTTGGATATAAATTACTGTAAATAATTATTAAATAATCAATTCTTGAATCTTGTGGAGAATAAAGTACAGTATCCATAATGAATTTGCAGTTTTCTCTTCGATTAATAACTTTATAATATCCGTATAGCATTATGAGAAACGGAAAATGCTGTCATGTCTAGGGCGCATCCATGATGTATACCGTACCCCTAGTGGAGGTAATTTGTTTGTCGCCCCAATTGATTGATAGACACTCTTTGACCAAAAATTGCCAAATTGCCAATTTTGTAGGAACGCCTGTATATTACATACGTATAATCATACACGTGCGTGTGTGCATACATGTGCGTACAATTGTATATATATATATATAATTGCCATATAGATAATTTATATGTATATAGTATATATTTATAATATGTATATATTAATGTGTATATGTATAATATTGTTCTGGGGGAATCTAATCCTGCCATATCGTTTTTTTCCGCTGCGCGCCTGGTGGACCGCCTGCTGTGCAATGGCATTGACGAACTGCCTTTGAACAAAGGACCCCCTTTGTTCACTGAAGCAGAAAATCGATGCAATTTCCAAACAGCAGAATTGCGAAAAAAAAACTGAAAATACCTGGGAAAAAAAAGCAAGGCAAAACACAATTGTTTCACCTTCCAAACTTCCAATTCCTGGAAGGTGTTGAAATCTTTGTTTCCAGGTACCCCACCATCCACGTAAGCTGTCGCTGCTTTCCCAAGGCCCACGCTCATCCTCAAAGTCCAGCTTCGCAAAGGCTCAACCTGGACACCAGCCCAGGTGCAAGGTAGGGATCCCTATAGCAAAGTTGGGCTCATGATTTGGATAAGTAATGTTAAGATACAGTATGTTAAGTATAGTTTATGCCTACGGCAGGAAAACCGTACGTGCGTTTTGCTACTTTTTTGCGTATTGCTGCTTGGGGTGGGGTGGGGTGGGGTGGGGTGGGGGGGCATGTTAACGTTCCTGCTACGCTGCTGATGGGGTGGGGTGGGGTGGGGTGGGGGGGCATGTTAACGTTCCTTGTACTTCGTGCATTATATATTGCCATGTTGCTAAGATTTCTGGGATCTTTTACTACGTTACATGTTGCTACGCTGCTGAGATCTCTGGGATCTTGTACGACGTTACATGTTGCTACGCTGCTGAGATCTCTGGGATCTTTTACTACGTTACATGTTGCTACGTTGCTAAGATCTCTGGGATCTTTTACTACGTTACATGTTGCTACGTTGCTAAGATCTCTGGGATCTTTACTACGTTACATGTTGCTACGCTGCTGAATCTCTGGATCTTTTCTACGTTCATGTTGCTACGTTGCTAAGATCTCTGGGATCTTTTACTATGTTACATGTTGTACTACGTTACATGTTGCTACGCTGCTAAGATCTCTGGGATCATGTTGTACTACGTTACATGTTGCTACGCTGCTGAGATCTCTGGGATCTTTTACTACGTTACATGTTGCTTTGTTGCTAAGATCTCTGGGATCTTTTACTATGTTACATGTTGTACTACGTTACATGTTGCTACGCTGCTGAGATCTCTGGGATCTTTTACTACGTTACATGTTGCTTTGTTGCTAAGATCTCTGGGATCTTTTACTATGTTACATGTTGTACTACGTTACATGTTGCTACGCTGCTGAGATCTCTGGGATCTTTTACTACGTTACATGTTGCTTTGTTGCTAAGATCTCTGGGATCTTTTACTATGTTACATGTTGCTTTGTTGCTAAGATCTCTGGGATCTTTTACTACGTTACATGTTGCTTTGTTGCTAAGATCTCTGGGATCTTTTACTATGTTACATGTTGTACTACGTTACATGTTGCTACGCTGCTGAGATCTCTGGGATCTTTTACTACGTTACATGTTGCTACGTTGCTAAGATCTCTGGGATCTTTTACTACGTTACATGTTGTACTACGTTACATGTTGCTACGCTGCTGAGATCTCTGGGATCTTTCACTACGTTACATGTTGCTACGTTGCTAAGATCTCTGGGATCTTTTACTATGTTACATGTTGTACTACGTTACATGGTTGCTACGCTGCGTATGGGTTTGGGTGCGGTAGTGATGCATAGGTTTTCCGGCCGTTTATATATTAACATTTTGATGATAGTATATATGTGAATTATGTCTTCTTGGGTTGCTCATTCTCTGTGCTGCAGGTTCGAGACTCAGGGACCTGGCATGCATTAGTTGGGTTCTGACATATTCGTGATTATAATAGTTACAGTAAGTTGGGGAATCTTCTATTGACTAATCACTATGATGTATTTCTAGGGATACTGAAGTTTGTTCAGTGCAAGAAAACAATTTGGCGGCAAACGTGAGTGAAATTTTGGTTCCTTTGTGAAACGCTAAGTCGTAGTATGCGTATCTAAGTATACATAAAAACTTTTGATAATGTATTGTTAGGTCTGAGAATGTTCTGCAATGTCTATTTTCTTGGCAACATAAAAGACGATCCTTAAACTGGAAAGGGTCTGGCGTCAGTTTGCAAATTGCAGCTTGCTTTTCATCTTCTTGTATGTCGGGTCGTTTGAGGTCGGAGCGCTCAGTCCCGGGGGGGAACTCAGAAAAGACCAAGCTGCATCATGTTTGGACTGCATGGTTGTTCTGATTTTCACATGGAGCTGTCAGTTCGTTTGCAGATGTCATACCTGTGCATGACTGCTCCGCAGCTGTTTGTACTTTCCATATGCGGTTTTGTTGTCACGTTCATAATTTGCATTGTTCTCATGGTTTCTACTGAACACCGTACTGCGGTATGTCGTTGCCTCTGTTTGATCATCCTGCTTCGGATGGTGAACAACACCTTTTCAAAAACCATGAAATTTTGAAGCCATTCTTTGAAGAAGGTCTGGTGTCTCTGGACGACACGCTGAAAATTCTTCTGGATGTCACGACGGAGACGTGGATTGTGGAGTTATTGTTAGATGATGCTCGTTCTCGCTTGCCTTGGGGCCGCTTGCCAAATTGTTTGTCTGTGTTGACTGACATATGGCATTCCTGGAAGCGTCGTCATGTCTTACCTCCTGCAGTCCTAGGGGCAGCAATGGTGTTTGAGCGTCGCTTTTCTGCTTCACAGCAGTATGTTGTGACGCCTGAGAAATTTTATTGGTCTTTTCAGGCCATTCCTGCCTTGCGTGACTGGACAGAACATGAGGTCAACAGGGCTTTAGAAGATGAAGCAAAGAAGGAAGCCGAGAATGAATCGCAATCAGTGCATGCGGTGACTGAGAACGAGCCTTGTCCTCCGTCACCTGTGAGCATCTCCGCAAGCACAGAAGCCAGGTTTTTTGAACAGAGCACCGATTGCGGTGAAATCAGTCCGTTGCGTGGTGATGAATCTCCACCGCACAAACGGTTCAAGAAGTGGTACCACAGAGAACTGTGGGTGGATCCGAGACATGAAGTTCCAGAGATACCATCTTCGCCGGAGGCGACCTCGTCCGTGCCGAAGTCATCTTTGACTCCGTCTGCGCGGGGCCGTCTGTTTGAAGAGCGGGAACAAGGCAGACGTCAGATGATTGCGGAGTTCACTGCGCAGGCAGTGCCTGTCTTTCATGCAGGCCAAGAACGGTTCAAGTGGGGCGGATGCCGTGATTGTCCCAGTTTGAGCCTTCAACCGCACCTCAATAGAAATGGGCAGGTTAGACCAGGACAGCTTCTCCTTCGCTGCAGCAGCTGGTTTCGATCCAAAGCCTGTTGGTTTTCGCATCCGTTTCCAATGTCTCTGTTTTCCCATTTGCCTCGTCCTCTACAGGATGAATATTCATCCCTGAAGCAGTCTCTGCGTCGTGGTGGCGACGCTGTAGCCGACGCCAGAGAGTGACACTGACTGCGCTGGTGGCACAATAGAAAAAATGACGGTTCTTGGGATTTGCTGGGACTTCACCAGCTGACTTGTGTCGTCATGGTTTGTGGAAAGCGAACTCGAAAATGTCAGTCTTTGTCATTCAAATACTTTGTAATGTAGCACACAAGCTGATGTCATGTCCTGCCATGTCATTCGGAGAAAACATGCTTCATGTGCTGCGGGGTGGTTTCTTTCAATTAGCAAGTTGCACACTGTTTGCTCACCATGATCATGGTACTTGAGACTCCAGTTGCAGTCGATAACAAGATGCTTCTGAATCTCACGTGTGTTTTTGTTCGGCTAGTTGAACCTGGCTGACTTTCTTTTCTCGTATGAAGTCGGCTCAAATGGTCAGAGGCACGAAAACGCATCCGCGTTGCCAGCACTGTGGCAAGGATGGTCACTACGCCACAACGTGCCCGACGCTGGCTCAAAAAGTTTTGAAATCACTGGCCTCTCACAGCCTGAAGTCTTTACAAGAGCACGTGGCTGCTGGCAAACAGCTACGCCTGGCGTCTGTGGAGACTAAAAAGAAAAGAACTCTCAAACGAGCAAGTGGCAGAAGAACCTGGAACCAAACGTCCAAAGTCGGTCCATCGAAGAAAAAGCGTCAGGAGTCGTCAAAGACAAAACATGCTGCATCAGACTCCATGAGAAGGACTCGTCCTATGAAGGCCATTCAGAACCAACCGCACTTCAACGCCAAGAAGACATATGCAGCTTACAATACTTTGGTTTCGAGTGGCTGGATTCAGAAAGTCAAACCGGGCAGCAGCGCGGTCGTGGTCGCTTGTGGCTGCGTTGCTACGCCTGTGGCAGTGCTTCGGAATTTGCTTCGTCATGTTTTTTGAGACTTTTTTGTTTGTCTCATACACACCATGGTGTGAAGAAACCAAGCAGAGCTTCACTGTACGAATCGTGTTACACGTAAATAGACAGTTACTGACCATAAGATGTATAACATGTATAACATGCATAACATGTTCCTCTCGATAATCGCGCAAGACTTCTGAAACTACACTCGTGAGGAGAGTCTGTTGTCTTACAAATATGCTCCTTGCCAGGCTGGAAAGATGTTCTGAGCTTTTCCCTCTTACCGGTTCTTCGAATGCCGCTGTACCATGTGCTGTTGGTTGCCCAAGCTTGGTTCGAGAGTTCAAAGCCGCCAAGTTTGTCCGAGCTGGGCGCCCGCTTCGGCTATGCCAGTCAGAGGCAGACTTGTTTGCGGCGATTGGTGCGTGCTTTTCTGGTGGCGGAAGCCAGCTGCGCTGAGAAGAGCCAGGCATCTCGAACTTTGTCTGGTCACTTGGAGATCGATGGGACTTCCATAAAAAAATGGAGACCAGCAAATTCGACAACCAACTACTACCAGCAGATTCTCGGAGTGACTTGTCGTGAGTCTCGACGAATCAACATGTACGCTTTTGGCAATGTGGCGGCCAAGAACTTCGGCAAGCCGCCGACTGAAAGTGTGACCAAACTGGAAGCATGCGGTGCCGCCAAAGATATTTCAAGGAATTCCGTGGTCATCAGTGATGGTTGTCCAGCCTATGCTTCTCGGCCTGTTTTGACAAGCCTTTCAACGAGGTGGACTCCAGGATGGAACGAAATATTTATATATATAATTCTTTTCATGTTTGCCCATTACTTTTTTCTCTCATGATTCTAGATACGCACTTTTTGGGATAACAAACAAAAGCTCGCATTGCAGATCATTATCTTCGAAATGGATATAGTTCAAACTAAACAATCCTCCACAAAAATCAGAGATGTGGTTGCCGGATTGGTGGCCTTGTCTCTCTTGACTTCCTGCCCCACGAACTTCGGACACTTAGGCTCCCTGGTGCAAAAAGCATCACTTCCAGCACTTCTCTTGCAACCACAGCAAAGGCGTGTGGGTGAAACGTGCGCGTCGTGGCAGGCTGGGTGTACTGAAAGTGCACACAGGGAAGATAGACTCTCTGTGGAATTTGGCTAAACAATTTGTGCCTAGCAATTTGCAGACAAAGGCAGGGCAGAACAAAGATGTCATGCTATACCTGCGTTGCTGGCAGTGGCGTTATGAATGCCATAATGGCAAATTGCTGTCAAAGACAGCTTCCAAACTGAAGGATCGCTGAGCCGACGATGGGTGTGTAAAAAACTCGTCGAATCCACATCGGATGCACGTGGTATTCGCAGGGAATTCTCAAAATTCAATAGATTTTGCATCCACTTTTTTTGACCAAAATTCAATTATCAAACGAGTTCGGAACAGCATTTTATACTGTAAATTACAGGTGATTCTGACTCTCCTGGAAACAAACAATCAAAACGCTCGCGCGGTTTCCCTTCCGCCGGGTAGTTTATTATAGGGATATAACATACTATCTCTCACTCTCCATCGCCATCTCCAGGAGATGTTATATTTTATAACTATAATCGTTTATTAATGAGGTTTATAAACCAACCATAACCAAATTATACTGCAGGGGGGGGCACCTTGTAGCTCTGCCCAAATCGCAAACAACAAAAAGGCGGCTTCAGGCTTCAGCACGGCTGGCATCCCGAGAACCCGGCATAAGTTGGCAATCCTCGGCCATCGGAACGGTTGGCAATCCGCTTGACGTCATGGGGGCCCCAAATTGCCAAATCATCGAAGTCATGGATGACTAGTTTTGCAGTGGGGATCCATAAACCATTGTGAGAAATCCCCATATGGCAGTGTGTCAAAACCTTGTACCCCTGGTGAACATCAAAATAGCTGGTACATGGATGTTCATTCCCCTAAAAATGGTATTTATAGGTATTGATCCATACCAATATCTGAAGCTCTTGGCAATCTGACATGGCCTCGCAGGCCACGGGGGATCCAGGGCAACAACAACTCCTTAAGATGTCACGGGATGCTAGCATACATGGAAAATCTATGGGGAGTTGGGAGTTTTTTTTGTGTTTGTTTGTTTTGAAGGTTTTTAATATTGATTTTTTGGTGTATAGGTGGAGTTTTTGAATATTAGGAGGGCTTATTGGTGAAAATGACAATATTTAACGGAGTGGGGGTGAATATGTAGGGAGGGTAACAGTTGTGTTTGCTTGTTGGTTTGGGCGTTGCGGGGTTGGTGGTCGGGGGAGTGGGGCAGTGGGATAAAAGTAGGTGTTTAGCAAGTATTGGTAGTTATGCTTTGGTTGGGGTTAGAAAGGATTTGCTTTTTTGGTCGTTGTGTTTTTTTTTCCTTGGCTTATCAATGTTTCCTAGGAACCGCAGATTAGAGGTTTGGAGATAGCGGTTTTGTTTGGAGGGGCGTTGGGTGATTAGGTTTGAGTTGACTGGAGAAAACATGGGATATTAATGGGGATAGGAGGGTAAGGTATGGGGGTGGAGCGGAGGTTAGCTTGAGGAGTGAGAATGGGGCTTTGGTAATTATAATGAGGGTTTCTGGAGAAGAATAAGGGAAGTTAGTAGAGATTAGAAATGGTGTTTCGGTAAGATAGGTTAGTGAGTTTATGAAATAGGTGTTCGCTAGGCGTTAGTGATTATATGGTGAAGAACTAATGTTTGGTTTAGTTTTGGGGAGTTGATGACAATCCTATTCAAACATCAATGAATGATGTAAAATCTATGGAAAAAACATGAAAAAACTATATATTTAAACAAAAGCCTCCTTGTGTTCAGAATCTGCCTGGCGAAAATAACCATATTTTCAGGACAAAATAGGATCATTTCACCAACCCAAAGGCAACAAAAAACCTAACACCCCAACAAATGACAATTTTCATCAATTGTCCAATAAGAAGATCACCTTATTTTTCAGCTTTGTTCAACTGAAAGGTTCCCCATGGTTCCCCCACCCCTGCGAGTTGAAGCCACGCATGGAGACGGCAACGCACCTTTCAGCGTGGGATCAGGCCAGGGGGAAACCAGCATCATTTCCCCCACCAAAATACCCTCTGGTAATTTAACATAGCCATTTATAGTGGATTTTCCCATTAATAGCATGGTGGATCTTTCCATAGCTATGTTAAATTACCAGAGGGTACACAGTTCAAAAGGTCTGGGACGAGTTTACTCAGGTTAGTGCTTTCCCTGAAGCCTGAGTATACGTTCCATGATGAGACAATAACAGCTATACTAATGCTCTGACTCTGGGTTTGTCTGAACATTGGACACCCCACTTTTCGGATTTAATTATAAATTCCTTAAGATTGCCAATTTTGGAAGTATACCACCTTTTTCAGACACACCTACTTTCCTTTATCAAACATGGCAACGGATGGCAACGGAACATCTCTCATTTATAATCATGTATGGACGGTTTTCGTATGTTTTTTTTTGGGGGGTTGTTTTAACATACATGATTTAATAAGCGCTAGCCAATTTTTGGAATATACGCCATAATATAGGCATTTTTCTAGCACCATGGCGGGACGCATCCGCTGGCGTGCCTCAGGGCAACTGCTTCGAGCAGGACGGCCTCCCTGAAGGCCAGGGTTGTGAAGGACCATACCAGGTTCGAGATGCCTGGGGGTGGTGCCATGGCCAATCGGAGTTCGGCTAAAAGTGGGGCTGCGCTGGAGCTTGAAATGGGACGGTGGGATTTCACATGGGATTTCATGACTGTAAGTTGGCAAACAGAACTCCAATCACTGTTGGGTTTTTGGTAGATATATATATATATGTGTGTATACCAATAGTCTGCCTATAGTTACTATAGTATTAGAATCCATGGATGGATTGATGACATTTGATCAAAATCCCGGCAGCGGCGTGCGGGAAGTGAGGCACCTTTTTCTTTGGGCAAAAGAGCGCTCTGGGATGCGCATGGAATGTCTGCAAGACTGAACGCTGCAAAGGTGGAATGCTATGTCACTGCTGTTTCACATGCAGTTTCACACCCGTCCTCACCTGCAGCAGCGTTTTGCTTTTCAGCTTTTCTGCGTCTCCTTCCATCTCGGATCTTCTGTTTGGTTTCTTCGGCTTCGGCGCTTGGTTTCAGGCGCCATTTTCCAGTGGTCATCGCATCCAAAAGAGGTTCTCTTTCACATCCAGCTTTCGTCAAAACGTCGGCTAGCATCTGCGATGTGTCACACCAATGGCAGCGTAATGAACCATCATCTTCATAGCTGTCGCCGCCAAGAAACTCTTTCACCTGGCTGACAAGTATTTTCACTCGCTTATCAGCAGGCTGGCCAGCATCCTTGTTCAAGGTGGCTTCCAAGGACTTCGCGTCCGTCAACGCGATCAGCAGGCCCTTCAGGTAAAACCTATCCAAGTCAACCATGGAAACGCCTGGATGCTTCACTTCCAGCAAGAGCATCCTCACATAGTCGGCGGCCTCGGTCGCGGTGAGGAACCCGTTTGTTTCTGCAGCCAAAGTGCTGCGACAAACACGCTTGATGCTTCCGCTGTAAGCCTCCAGTATCATCACCGGCGTGTCATAGCCGGAGGTGAAATCAGCAGTGGTCAGACCAACCACATAGCCACATTGGCTTCGCAGCTTGGTCGTGTTTGCGAAACTGCTGTCAGCCATGCAAAACACCACGGCATTCTCCAGAGTGAGGTTGGAGCTTGGGACAAAGTTCCACTTGAAGTCATAGCTCTCCTTTAGAACCTTGACAACCTTGTTAAGCTCCACGACATCCTTGATCGTCGGATTTCCCATTGTTTGGGATGCCAGGGAAACGTTCACAAGCACGTCAGGTCTGGTCTGACGGGCAATCCATCCAAGTGAACCAATCAGCCCTCTGAAGGCTGACTTCTCATCCTCATTCAACGGCGCATTCGGCATGACGCGCCTGTTCTTCTGCAAAACCATATATTCCAAACTCTCAATTGCGTCGATCTGGTCCAAAGAAACAGATCCATCTTGGTTTTGTTTCACATTCTTTCCACAAAAACGAAAATCACCAACTTTCCTCTTCAAATAAATCTCTTTCTCCAAAACTTTCAGGGACTCTTCATACTTCTTTCCGGTGCCAGTGGAATAAAGGTCATCCACGTGGGCTACGAGCGCACCGACCAAAACTTCAGAGTCAAAAAGGTAAAACAGTGCAGCTTCCAATTTTGACATCACCCAGCCAAGTCGCTGGAGAGCTTTGAAAAGTTTCTTCCACCAGCTACGGCCAGCATCTCGCGTGCCGTAAATGCTGCCTTTCGCACGCAGCAAGTCATGTGGGGGAACTCCAGGAGGTGGTGGTCGAGGAGGACGGAGAAGCAGGAGACGTGTTATTCCTTGAGATTGGAGATATGCTGTGCTCGCATCATACGCTTCCAAAATCCACTGAAAAATAACTGACAAACAAGTCACAAAATTGAAGGCCAGGAGTGATGCAGTGGGAGAGTCAGATCTGATGCCAGTGTCCTTCTCCTGGCAGCCAATGACAACCATTCTGGATTTGGCTTCGAAGGGGTACTCCTTCTTGATCTGAGCTTCAGACTTCCCAGTGCGTCGCCGCATTGCACCAGCCATCAAGCGCGGCTTCTGGTTCTTGTCAGTGTGAACCCATCGCGTGTTCACAATCTCAGCGTCTTGAGGAAGAGCTGCGATCTGGCTTTCTGAGAGGATCTCCACAGCGCTAAACTTCTTGAAAGAGTTCCACTCCTTCTCCATGGACTGGTCAAACTTGGCACGGTCTTCTACTGAAAGGTCGTTGAGGTCGATCTCGGACCGAACTGCCTTGCCAGTCAGGAACGCTTCAAGCTTGGGATTCTCCTCGTAGCATGTGGAGTCATCAGACATGGAATCGTTAGTGTGCTCTGACGCATCAGCCAGACGTCGATGAGCAAGTCGGTCAGATAGATCTTCGCATCCAGCAGGCCAATCATTCTCTTGGACAGCTTCTCCAAGATAAGGCCCAGTGAAAACTCTGGCACCTCCACCTTGAGGACCATAGCTTGGTTCTGGTGCTGTTCGAGGTAGTCCGTAGCTTCCACTAGGATGCCCATCAAGTCGTTGTGGATTCCGCATCGCTTGGTGAAGCTGAGCAATGAAGGGAGCAACAGGAGCAGGTTGTTGAGGAGGTTGTTGATCCCTTGGGGTCTGCGGACCAGGATCAGGTTCTTGCTCGGCCACCTGTCTCATATGGCCAGCATGGCTTTGCTGCTGCTGCTGCTGTTGTTGCAAAGGCACATCGCCCGTCCTTATCTCTTGCTCTGCATCTGGAGGCGGATCATCGAAGGCTGTTGGTCGTTCTTCAGGAATCGCAGGCATTGCAGGTTGGGACACAAATTGTCCTGATGCAGGCCGAGCTGAGGAACTTGCCAAGGCTGGAGTTGGTGTTGTCCTGAAAATTGTTTCGCCAACCCATTTGGCCACAAGTTCGCGTCCAAGGTCTTGACGCCAGTTGTCGGTGATGGTGTCCGTGAGGACGTGATCACGCATCTCAGCCTCATAAATGGCCTCAGTCACTCGTTCATCTTGGAGTTGGTCAAGTGGGACTGGGCAAGCATCAGGAACATAAAGTGCTTTTCTGGGAACGTTGTGGACCCGAACAACTCGTCCATCTGGGACTGGGCAAGCATCAGGAACATAAAGTGCTTTTCTGGGAACGTTGTGGACCCGAACAACTCGTCCATCTGGAAAAGTGCGCCAAAAATCAGCGTTGACACCACCCCCCTGCGGCTGAAGCATTGGTTGTTGAAGCTGGTTGCGGATGTCAACATAGTTGCGGGCTCCACGGTCGCTTCCCTGCTCCACGGCGTAGTGGGGCACATAGTGAGCTGCCAAAAGCTCATCTTCACTTGCAAACCTCAATTGTTCACCAGAGGCCAAAATCACGCTGGGGCCATAGCGGAGCCAATAGCTGCTTGGGGCTGAGCCATCAGTGGCTGGATCGCCGTCTTCAGTGCGGCGTGGGTTGCGAAGTTCGAGTCCAATGACTCTCGCAGGTCCATACCAGTTGTAAGGTCGGCCATCTTGTTGCCGTTGCTGAGGCTGGCGCCTGTAAAAGTACACGTAGGATCCAATAGGAAAAGGTCCACGTGTTGGTGTACTCTTTCTCAACAGTGCTCGCCTCACACGGCTATCTGAATCCAAACGAATTTGAGCCACTCGAGCAGCTTCACGAACGGCCAAAGTCTTTGCCATTTCACTGTGGGGGTTTTCAGCTGCTTCGAGAACTTCAAGTTGTTGGCTCTCATCTGAACTGAGAAGGCTGCCTGGAAAGCGGGTCTCGGGATGGCCAAGTACCCACTGGTTGGGCGAGTACCCATTGGTGCGTGGAAAGGCATTTCTGGTTTGCGTCACAATTGACGCAGCAGTGATTGCATCTGCAAGTGTTGAAACATCAACATCAACAACTGTCTTGGCCCAGACTTCTTTCCAAAGGCCACCAGCACGTTCGCACTTTCCATTCTGCCAAGGTGATTCAAGAGGAATCACTTGCTGCTCGACACCATACTGCTTCAGGTAGTCTGAGAACTGAGCCATGTACTCCTTGCCACGGTCAACTTGGAGAGAATGGGGAAGTCCAGCCCAAGATGACCATGAAGTCAAAAAGTGACGGAGCACAATGCCAGATGATGGCGTCCCAGTCAGTTCTCCAAGGCAAGAAACCACTTGAAACCCAGTTGCATCGCAAAGGATGTTGAGGAAGGCTAAACTTTTGCCTTGGCTGTTCTTGGCATAGAAGGTGTCGGCAAGGATGTGCTGGTTGAACACATAGGCCGATGGCATTCTCACAGGCTTGGGACGTTTCTGCCGGATCGATTCACCGCAAGCGTCACAGGCCATAAGTCCAGCGGCTCGGACGACTTCCGGCTTTGCCCCCTGACGTCGCAGGATTCTCTGCATTGTTGTTGAGGTTGGATGTCCAAAATTGACATGCAAGGTCCTGAGCAACTTGCGAATCTCAGGATCCACTTGAAGCCATTGATGTCGGCGATCAGCTTCTGTCTGGTTGAGGATTGGGTCCAGTGCTGCAGCTTGTTGAGCTCGAAAAGATGAGTCATCATCTGGAGGTAGATCACCAAGTTCGCCAACTGGTTGAGGTGCTTCAGCTCCTTGTGGTCGCACATAAACTGGCGGAGCTGGACTTGAGATCGTTGCCATTCGACCCTGTCTGCGGCGCTTGGGAGATCTCTCAGAGAGACCGCTCGCAGGACGGCGCTGAGCATCACCAGCATAGATCTCATCAGCGAGGTGCTCCTCAATGGCGGCTTGTTGTATGATGCAATCCAAAACCATCTGATTGAGCTCGGAAGGCCATGCTGCAGCTTGAGTGGTTCTGGGGCCAAACTCATTGTTGCCCTCAAGTGGTTGATGTTCATGGCTATGATCACATCGGCATGTTGCAAAAACGCTCTCAGCACACAACATTGATGTGATGTAAAAGGAAGGCTTCTTGTTGGGCAGTCCGGTGACGGAATCTTTGTAGCCAACCATGCAGCCGTCAACCACGATGAACAGCAAAGTGCCGTCCTCAACCAACTTTCTAACATCTGCCATTTCAGGTTCATCAAGGACTTGTGACCCCAGAGGTTGTTCCATGAAGATGTGCCTGTTGGCACGGAGTCTATCCTTGATGGTCTTGTTGACAACTTTCAGCAAGGGACGACCATCTTCTCGCAGTTGAAGGACGGTGACAGAAGCGCTGCCACCCTTGGAGATGTTGAACCTCGACCAATTTCCCCATGGACCGCACGGCTGCGTCAGCACAGTGCAAAAGGGATCTTCCTGTTGGAAGTCTTGGTGAAGCTGACGCCTTCCAGCAGGAGTCAAAGCGTCCCAGCCGTCCAAGGAGATGTCGCGAGGGATACCAAAAACCATACCATGGAAAACTGCCAAAATGGTCAAACCCATCTGTCCAGCAAAAACTTGTTTGAGCCATGTTTTTCCGGTTGGAGGCTTTCTGGCAGCCTTTGAGGCTTGCTGCATCCTGAGCTGATTGGAAACCAAAGCATCCATCCCGCAAAGTGCGGTGTCCATCGCAGCAATCTTTTTGGCTTTTCGGCTGCTGGGCTTTCGAACTGAAAAGAAACCCTTTTCAACCTCTTCCAGAAAAGCATCTGCGCTCTCACAGTGAAAACCTTCATGATGCTGATTCATGACCCTTTCTAACTCAGCTTCATCGATGCCAAAAACGACATCCCAGGCATCTTGTGACTCGCGCCTGGTGTCCGGATCAAGTCCATCGTCGTGGCTGGGGGCATCACTTGGCGGCGAGACCGGCTCAAGTCCAGGAGCCAAATCCAAGGTCTCGGAGGCTTGCTCAAGTCCAAGAGCAGGAAATCCAATAGCCTCAGAGGCCGGCTCAAATCCAGGAGCCAAATCCAAGGCCTCAGTTTCTGCCGCATTGACATCAAACTCATCATATCCCTTGACCAGCTCATCAAAAACTGACATAGTGTTCAAATCAAAGTCCAAAAGAGAGATGGCTAAATGGCCACGGCTGGTTCTCTTCAAGGGAAGATCTCTGATGTTGAGCTTTGAAAAAGAAACTGTCCCCTCGCCAAGGTTGATGATTGTGCCGAGGGTTTGCATGAAAGGACGTGAAATCAGCATTGGTGTTTTTCCTGGTGTTTCTGCTGAGTGGAGCTCGCCATTGACTCCACCAAGTCCAACAGGGTAGGCCTTGACGACCTTGGACTCAGCATGTCCTCCAATCCCCTTGAACAGCTGGGTCTTGTTTCGGATTGAAGGTTGAAGTCCAAGTTCAGCGAGCTTCTCTTCATAGGCTTTGGCCCATTCTTCGCCGTGCATGGTGCGGTTGCACCCAGAGTCCAGTATATGGCAAGACCAGGTGGGTCTGCAGGCTGCACGGCATAGGCCTCATAGCTGAGGTCTTCATCAACCATCATCACTTCGCACTCATGAACCTTGAGAGAGCTCGGATCATAGTAATCCAGCTGCAGGGGAACCTTGATGGTCCGGCTTGTCAACATGTCCTCAGGGCTGAAAGGACGTTTGCCAGCAGGTAGGACCTGACCAGTTCCACTGAGCTTGACACCAGCTTGCCAGGCAATTTGCAACCGAACATACAAGTACGAAGCAAGCCTAAAAACAGGTGGTGACATGGGCTCAAGGTTGAGTGCGATGTGCATCACTTGCTTGCAGTAGGGCTCGGACTCAAAGTTGGTGGCTATGTCCACAAACTTGTAGCCACGAAATGGTCCTTCAGGCATCACAGTGTCGTCACCTGGCAAGGGCTGCAAAACATCCAAATCCTCAGGCTTCAGCTCCGGAAACGGCGGCAAGTCGACGCCTGGAGCGAGCAGCACGCCAAAGAGCCAGCATTGGGTCTCAGGCGACCTCACAATGGTTGCTGTCTTCCGAGCTGGAAGTCGTGGCACATCTGGATAGCCACGTTGGCCTAACTGACTGGAGTCAGCTTCAGATGGAATCACACTCCATCCAGGGGTGCCAGGGGACGCAACATGGCCAAGAGCCTTCTGCTTGTCTTTGTCCTCCAGCATCTTTGTGAGTCCGCTGGAGCAGATCCGGTAAATCAAAGTCGATCTGAGCTTGCTGCCAAACTTCGTGCACAAAGCCACCTGCACGAGGTATGACCACATTTGGATAGCTTCGCGGCGACGGCCACAAATCACAGTCTTGTCACATTGCTTGCAGGTCAAATGGCGAGTGTGGCCATTCGCGCCACGGTGGATTTGCTTCTCATCTCCGCCGCAGTAGCTCAGATGCTCGCAGTGCTGGGTCTCTTTCAAGACCATGAAACATTCCGCATGAAAACTTGTATCGGTGAAACTTTTGCTGTCATCGGCAAGTCTTGGTCCATCAGGCACAGCAGGGCCTTTCTTCTCTGTCGCAGTGCATTGGTTCTGAGATCCATCAACCTTGTACTCGTTGGAGTCAGGGACCAGGGCATTCACATGAACTGCAGTGGCGTCAGGGGCTTTGGCATTCTCAAAAACCATGTCATTCTTTGGAACTGCGGAGGGCTTGAAAACTTTGGCATTCTTTGGAGGGATGTCATACCCAGGGGCTGCGTCATTCACAAGGGCTGCATTGGGCTCAGAGTTGGAGTGCACAGGTCGCAGCTTTCCAAAGGATGCAAAACGAACTTCGTTCTCATCTGCAGATTCCAAACTATCGTGCAAAACAAACATGGCATGAGAGGCTTTCTTCGGAGATCCTGACTTCTTCGGTTTCTGACCCTTTCCCTTCCCCTTCGGCTTGAAATTGGGGCATTCTTGATCTCCAACCCAGTGACCTCGTTGGTTGCAAGAGGTGCAGGTTGACATGCTCTTCAGAAACTTGATGGCGTTTTTCCGGTTCTCCTTGGCCTTGGTGTCGAACTGGATGTCGCCATGAGCTTTGAACGGGTAGCTATGGCTGCTGCCACTGGACTGTGGCTTCTTCTTCCCAGAACCCTTCTTCTTGGCTCTGAACTGAGCCACAGTTGCAAAGGCTTCCGCAACATGCTGATCATCCAGCGATCCACCACATTCTTGAATCAAAGCATCAAGGCCATCGTCGTCGCTGTAGGCGAGGTAGCTGTCATCTGCTTCGTCGTCCTCGGCCTCAGCGTCATCATCTTCGTAATATCCATCGCCATCATATTCAGGCTCATCATCTTCGGCCTGATCATCAGCCAGGAAGGCATGTTGCTTGAACCTGCCCTGACCGACCTTCCACTTGGCCGATTTCATAGCGCCATGTTGACCACCTCCACGTGCACATCCTAGATAGTCACGTCGAAACACTGGCTTGCCACTGATCTGAGGAAACTGGATCCTCAGCGCATGGGAGACCTTCTTGAAGTCGTACTCGTTTCCAACAGAAGCCAAAACTCCTAGCTGTTCACGTTGATCCAATCCGCTGAAAGTCAGCAGCATCATGCACCTCAGGTTGTCACTGACGGTGGTCTCTTGGGAGGACTCCTTGAGACGAGCAAAGTCCTGTTCCCTTCTGATGATATACTGCTGCATGCTTTCTTGCGGTTTTCTCCAGACATCAGCGCTGTAGAAGGCAGTGAAGAAAAGCTCGTTGATCTTCACTGGCGTCTCAGCTGCTATGCTCTCTTTGAGAGTCTGAATCAACAACTTCATTCCCGCTTCAGTGGCTTTTCCTTCAGCAGTCGCAGTTCGGAGCTTTGAGTGCTCCAGCTTTCTGACAGCCTCGTATGCATGGCCTGTAAGGCCTGAGCGAAGGTGGATCGGAGTGGACACCTGGGATTCCTGACCTTCTCTTCCAAAGTACAAGTCCCAGGCACGCTCTACATATTCTTCAAAAGCTTCCACTTCGCCAGCATACTGAGGAACTCCGTATCGATCGCAAATGATCTTGGAGGCAGTAGAGGAAGTCATGGGAGGTTGTAGACACCTTCAATGGTGAAGTTCCAACCAGTAGTAGGAGGCTGGTGCCGCAGGGCTGCCAGCAGGTCGCACACGAGCGCAAGGGGCTGGAACCTTAGGCACCAGCTAGCAGAGGCCCTGAGTGAACAGGGCTCCGCTACCATCAAAATCCCGGCAGCGGCGTGCGGGAAGTGAGGCACCTTTTTCTTTGGGCAAAAGAGCGCTCTGGGATGCGCATGGAATGTCTGCAAGACTGAATGCTGCAAAGGTGGAATGCTATGTCACTGCTGTTTCACATGCAGTTTCACATTTGATGACCATCAGTTATTGGCAATTAATGTGCGTTAGCATGCTTAAGCTATCTTAAGCTAATCATAAACCATCCCTAACCCGAGGTTTACCACTGAATTTGCCACCTTTATCATTGTACATGACTTCATGATGGAAGGAAATATGCCAGCACCTTGTTTGCCACAACCATTTCACCATTTCCATCTGTCGGACTGTCACTCCGCCCAAGGTGCTGAGATTCTGAACACAGCACACAAACACGGCACGAATCACAATGTCTTCCCTCCATTCTGAGTGACGCTTTGACAGCTAGGAGTTTGCGGGAGTACCCTCTGGTAAACTAACATAGCTATTGAAAATGGCCATTTATAGTGGATTTACCCATTAAAAATGGTGATTTTCCATAGCTATGTTAAATTACCAGAGGGTATGTCATGTCTAGGAATTTGCCATCAATCCTTGGCGCAAATTATGTGACTTTCAGATTTACCGTCCCAAGACCCGCACTTGATGATTCACAATGGCCCCGAGAAAAAGCCATTCTGTGGGCCCAAGAGATCCCAAGAGTAAAGCTACCACAGCACCATGTCACACTGCCTGATGTGCCATATCTGCCATATCTGCCATATCTACCCCCCCTGTTCTTGACATGTTGACGGCCGGAGAAGGCGACTGCAAGGGATTGTAGCCCTCAAAAGATTGTCGTTCACAGGTATGCCCAGTATGGCAATGACAGAACCTGCGTGATAAAGGCAAGGCCTGCATTGCAGTAAACGATGGCAAACCCAAAAGTATACCGTGCCTCATATACCAATTTGGACCACCCATCTTTACATTATTTTGCTCTATATACTTACCCCCCATCTTGCCCCTTAACGTTAATTTTTTTTGAAAAAAAATCAGACCTCCAAAAAGGTGAGGGACGTTTGACAGGCTCTACTCGCCTTGACCATCCAAGTCGGGCAGTTTCCGCCTGCGGTTGGCAAAAAGAAAAAGATCGCTGCAGCTTCGGACGATTCCTACACTCGATTTTGAGATGATGCAAACAGGGGACAAACAAACAAACAAACCCGAGCAAACTCCAGTAAACCCGAATTAAGGCAGCTTTTGATGGTTCCTCTGTTCTTTTCCGTTCATGTTAAATATCAAGCATCGCTTGCCCTTCCCCGCGGGTGCCCACACAGAAGGAAGGTCAAGAGACTCGTGAGAAAGTTTGAACTGTTCTTGGGATCTGAGCCAACCATACAAAGTATGCATATATATATATATATGTGTGTGTGTGTGTGTGTTTCCATATTGCCAGATACAAATCATCATGAATCACCGTAAACTATTGCTATATAACATGCAGTAACCCTCGAAAAAAACAGTAAAATGTGAGTAAGTCTTGAGATTCTCGTCTTGAGATAGTCGCAATAGGTCCTAGACATGGTTCCACCATCCCCACTGGATCCATCTGGATCAAGTGGCTGGTAACCATCCAGCCATGTGGCGTAACCAGTGATTTCAGTGCCTGGATGCATCCGCCAGGGCGGCCAGAAAGCTGGCTTCAGAGTGGCCTCGGCTGACTGATTTTTTTGGTGAGGCTTTGTGGGGCTATGTATAGCCCAAGTAAACTTTAATGGGATAAAACACGAATCAGAAACCATACTAACCAGATCTAACCAGCATGAGAAAAACCTAGCCTATATTGTTTCTCAATTTCATGGAATGATTCTCCAAGAGCGGTGACTGCTTGGAGGTCACAGTTGGTAAGTGGGGAACATAACCCGTATACGCTTCATATGGTTGGTGTATACCCATATGGTTGGTGTATACCCAACAAAAAGAACTGAGTTGGATGGTTGCTAGCCCCTTACCAACTGGGATGCCCCTCCAAGTGAGATGCCGCCATCATTTACCCACTGGCCAACCGACTGGTGGAAAAAGGATGGAAAAGGCTTCATAGATGCTTCGTAGGTACACAACACAAAGAAAAAGGTTTCAATGAATCGGTTGATTCTGCTTCATAGCTGGCTGAGCATCGAGTTTAAAGTCCCATTTAAACTTGATCCCATTTAGATCCACTAGAAAAGGATCTCAGGAAACCCCTGTGTCTTTTTTTTGAGGAAAAGTTACCTGTCTTTTTTAAGAGCAAAAACACGTTTTCTTTCAACTGGTTTCAACCCTATAGTGTTCTTCAAAATCAAGAGAATCAAGCCATGGATCCCATATGCCATAGCTGATGCTTAGACCCCGAGTCAACTTGTGCCCGCTGGCCGCCACTTTTTCAACCTGGCCGTGCCCTCGCTGGGCCGAGGTGACAGCAGTCGAACTGCACCGAGACCGAGGAGCGTCAGGGCTGCTTTCCACCAGTGCTGGCTTGACTTTATGGGAAACCCATGGGTTGAAGAGTTCCGAAATAAGTACCATGTTTCAATATGTTTCCTCTCTCTCTCCCCCCCGGCCAGCGAACTCGCAATTATAGATGTAACCCATATTATAAATATATATTTATTGCAACATATCAAATACATAACCTTTTTGGGATTTTCGGCAGCGTCTCTATCTGAATCAGGATATTTTGGGACACCATCGACTCCTGCTCTTAGCTTCACAGCTCCCTGAAGCCACCGGTGCAGCTCCTTCGACAAAGGGCGAATCTAGCTACATGCCGAGCACAAGGGGTCCAGCAGGCATCAAATCATCAATGGGTCCCTTGGAAACAGACATGCTGTTTGACATTGTTTGACGCTTTCCCCAATGTTAGCCACTCATGATCACTTTTCTGTATGGTGGAAACGTTTCAGGTTGCTATCAAGGTTCCACAAAAAAGTCATCCGAATTCCACCGACAGAAAATCTGGTCAAATCACTCGAATCTCATCACGTTTTTTTTTGCGGCTGGAACCAACGGCCGCGAAACAGCAGGAGTTTCTCGCGAATCTTTGGCCGCGTCTGAGCTTAACAGCGGTGTCAGGGTTCAAAGCATTGCTTGGCTCAATGTCAAGGACTTAGGCCCAGTAAAACACCCGCTTTGAGTATAAAACCACCCCAAATATCCCAACATAACATGTTTTGGATTGTTTTGGTGGATCTTTGAGATTCTTTGAGCTTTTCGTTGCATTTTCCATGTTTGTTCTGATTCTTCGACCTTCTCCACCAGGCGCAGGCAGCAAGTTATGGCTCACTCACCAAGGGTCGAAGTGTGGAGCCGCTCCATCGAAGCGATAGACTGGCCTGGAGAGCACTCACCTGCGATCCCGAGAACTTGGCAAGTTCCACTGGCGGTGAAGGAGCGGGCTTTATAGGGGCAAAAACCCCAAAAAAAAACATGAAACATTGAATAGTATAAATATAATTAAATATAGAAGTATTGAATTGATTTAGAATCCAAGCCTGCTGAGCAAGTTTGAAATGATCCCATAATCTTCGTTCACCCTGGAGATTGCAGGAGTGGCTACCGACTTTGTTGTGCCATATGCCATGTGTCCGTTCGTCTGTTACGAATTTCCATAGCATTCGTCATATTCGTCCCCAAAAAAAGGCTGGTGTCGCATCAATGTTCTCAGCATCCAAAGCATTCATCAAATACATCTGGAGATTGGACGGCCAAAGGGAATGGGAATGGCTTGACAAATATATTGAATCGCAATGATTCACAATCCAGCCCAACTGTACCAGGGAATCCAGCATGCTAACAGATGCTAACATGGTCTCTCCTCTACTATTCTACTGTTCTTTCATGATTATAGTTTACCCTCTGGTAAATTAACATAGACCCTGAAAATACACCATGTTTAGTGCATATTTCGTGGAAAAACAAATCCTCCAATCCCGATCTGCCAGGGTCTATCGCTGTGGATCGCCACCTCGCTTTCCAACATCGAGGGGCGACCAGCGCTCCATGTCCGAGCGGTCCGAGCGTCCTGATGCAATCCCACGACTTTCGGGCCGCACTTGGACCATTTCGGGTTGCACTTCGTTGTGCCACAACTTTTGCTAAAGTGGGATAAAGTGGGTTTGTCATGGTTTGTCTGAAAATGGCCTACTCCAACCCCCAAAATTGGATGGTTTATCAATTTGTCTGTATTTTCTCCCGTGAAAACTAGCAGTAACTAGCACTTTATGGGTACGGCCCGTTTTCAGACACTCAAAATCATCTGGTTTATATGCATGATGTTCTTTCCCTTAATTAAATCACCATGTTCTTAACTTTTCTCAGGAGCGTCTTCCCAGGGACAACAAGGGAACATCGAATGATATCGAATGTTTGGTGAGCGACCCTGGGACGCTTTATTAAAATAATACCTTCCCAAGGACAACAGGGGGGGACTAATGATTTAATGGCATCCCGTGGCCTGCCGTCCACAGGCTGCTTCGATGCCGGGCATGAGGTACAGCAGAATCAGGAGCGCAGCGGGAGCGACCTGCGGTGAGGCTGTGATACCTGACTTACTGGTGCTTAATAGGGAATGGATGGCAATGGGGGTTGCTGGGATGATTATTACTAGTGACTATGGTCATTCCCTCATTCCCTGCTAAGCACCAGTAAGTCTTGAGAAAACACCCAAGCCCCATGGTTTACAATGCTTTTCCACATTACCATGGCAATTTTCCAGGTATCATACGGTGACCCCCCGTTTGAAAAAACTCTGAAAACTGATGTTGGAAGATGTCACGTGCATTTTTCCTGTGGGAACCTGAGTTCCGCGATGTCTTTGCTTTTCGGGCCGTTTGGCCCGTACAAAACCGAAATCGATCCACTCTAGTCGTGGCCGGCCGCCGTTGTGGCCGCCGCTGTAGCTCTCGAATCTATAAGAAATCGAATCGAATCGAGCAGGCTCAAGGCCGCTGTAGGCCACTCACACATCCGTCAAAAGTCAACAAGCCCGGGATGTGGCCAAATGGCCCAGGAAGTCCTCTTAGATCCCCGCTCCTGCCATGCAAAATGATTTGCGATCTGATGCGCGGGTATCTGCATAAGTGGAAGCGAAGTAGAAGGAACTTTGGGCAGCAGTTTGGAGATTGAAGAAGTTTGAACTAATTACCTTTAGGATCCTTTAGGTGTCAAATGGTGTCACCAACAGCCTAAATTCATCCGAATTCATTCATACCTCACTGCACTGCATTGGAGATTTCTTCTGCCACCCCTGCTGGACGGCTGGCACAAAAACAGGAACATCCGCAAAACAACATACAGATATGGTGATTCATAGTGATTCATAGGCGATACAACAAACAAACATGCGGATACATACCCAGACCATCCCAGTACATCCCCAAACCACTCCACCCCCAAAGAAAGAAAACTGGTCGGCTCCGCGGTCTCCACTGCTACACGTTGAATTTCTGGTGGTTATGTAAAAATTACCATCACACCCCACCCCCACCAAAAAAAAATCAGAATGGCCAGGAATCGCCATGAAAAATGTACCAAATTTATCCAAATTTGCCTGTAGGATCTTGAGGAAATCTGCTTGAAAACATCAAAAACACATAGCCATAGGGCCATAGACAAATGTACAAAACATCAAATGTACCAAACTTTCTGCAACCTTTGGACCACCTTGGACCCTGGGCTCGCTCCTCAAGAGATGGTTGGCAGCGCTGCTGCCGCGATGCACTGCCCCACCGCCTTGAAGTGGTCGTCGGCCGTGTGGAACTGCATCCCAGCCTCGGCATCTCAGGTGATGGAAAACCACCCATAAAAATGAAGATTTTAGGGGATGGTTTATTATTGGATTTACATGGATTTACCACATGTTGATTTGTTTAAACAATGTCATTTCACATCATTTAAATGAGTTTGTGGCGGAGTGACTCGTGGGGCAATGTGGAGGGCGATGCTATCCCTCGTCCATTTGGGGGGTGCGCAAACAACGCAAAGTCAGTATCCTGCATAATTCGTGCACTTCGATCCGTTTTTGTTTAAGTGAAATGGTTAGCAAATAACGGGGCTCTATGTACCCTTTGCAGCTGCTTTACACTTAACACCCCCAGTTTTCAACGGCCCCGTCATTAATGAGCCCTCCTCTCAGCTACTTGTCGTTTTTCCCACCCACAAGAGAAGAATCAATGGGCAATGACCCAACATGACCCAACAGCTAGGGGCCCAGGATGGCCCAGGGGGCTCTGGGTAACACTGGCAACACCAGGGCCCCACTGGAACTGAAAGGCGGTTCGGTTTCCGGGTTTCCGCATGACATCCTGTTGCGAGCCAGGCGCGTACTCCGGAAACTCGACTTCCAAGACCTCCGAGCTGGAGCCGGATGTCAAGCTGGAGGCTCAATCATTTTAAGCCATAGCCGGCAAGACATATCAAATTACTCACAGATCTCACAGTTCCTTTTTCTGCCATGACTAGCCCTGGAACCTTTTTTGAGGGGTGAGCGGGGTTGCAAGAAAGTTGAGTTATCGATGTTTATCGGCATCACAACCCCTCAAACAAGCAGTTGGGGGCCCATCAAGGTATTTCTGCATGTTGCCTGGTGTAATATTGAAAACCCTCACAGAAAGGATCCCCGTATCAATCAATTGTTCAACCCGCATGTTCAATCATACTGTGAAAGTGTCTCAATTCCCCTATCTGGCCCTATCTGTTAGTTCAATTATATATTCAATCAATCAGTTAATGATTAGCAAATCATTCATCAGCATTTTTGCTGTCCCTAAATGTCACTCTTGAGCCATGTCCCTTGGATCCCACGGACTTTCTTGCAGCCTTCTTGGCGGTGTTCAACATGATATCACCTGCAAGGGAGGCATTGGCAGTTTCAGCTAGTGATGTGAAAGGTTGTGATGCCCATCTGTTCCGGTACACCCAAGCATTGCCATAAGTGATCTACAAAGATCTACAATGTCAATTTGTGATATTTGGTGCCCTGGAAACATGGACGTTTGATGTGCGGCGGCAGATCAGTGACCCTGGCCTCCGGCGCCCTTGCTCACGCGGCCCAGGATCATCACATGATCGATGGGATAAAACTCGCAGTACTGTGCTAAGGCATAGCCCAAATAAACTCCCATGGTCACATAGAGTTGCTCCACCTGGCAGGCAGATCGAAAAAGTGTGATGCTGTGCCACTGGGATTGGATTCTTTGAAAAGGTATCAGCTGATAGCGACCATTGGTTGGCGGAAGTTCCCCAGGCGCGGCTATTTATGGTGACCTCCCCAAGCTTGATTGAGCACCATCAGAACAACGACTGGTTCACTGGTGGGCTGCCTTCGGATGCTAGGAATTGATGGAGATATCACAACTTTTCCACCTTGGTTGCCACCCCCACCCTAGGGTCCCTAGGGCCTGTGGTCGCAGGTCTTTGTCCTCCATGGCCTTCTGAATCAGCTTGAGGCACTGCGCGTGGTTCTCATGTTTGATGGTGCACATGTCCGGATGAGGATAGACCTGAACTGCACTACATCTTGGCACTGCCCACGACAAAGGAAATGGTCAACTGGGGTCCCCAAACCGGGGACAACGGGAAGAAAAGGCATGAATACTGAATACCTGCGAAAATATACAGCAAAATATTTATTGAACAAATTTACGCATGTAAATACATATGCTTTTGTCACATATGAAATCCAGAATGATGAATTTGAGATGAAAATGGCAATAAAGATGGACAGATAAACATTATAAACCACCATCCATCCATCCATCCATCCATCCATCCATCCATCCAACCAACCAACCAACCATCCATCCACTTAAAAATTGCTCGTTTCAGCCAGGTCACATAGTTGGGGGGCACCTTCACCCCAGCCTTGGCCGCCAATTTGGTGGCGCCACGCTGTCCAAGGTACATGTGGGACATGCCGATGTGCGCGCCCTTGGTCCAGGGATCTGTGGGTGCCTCGGGGTTCAAGTCCAATCTCCTCGGCCGGCACACACGGTGGTAACCCAGCTACATATATATATATTTATATTTATATTTATAACTATATATATATAATTATAGATATATATATATATACGTATATACATATGTGTGTATATGTATATATATGTGAGTATATATATATATAATATATATATATATATACGTATCTGTGTGTGTGTGCGTGTGTGTGTGTGCGTGTGTGTGTGTGCGTAATATTCCATTACATAATAATATATATATATAACTAACTACTTTAGTTTATAGGGGTAGAAAGAAACAAACAAGACTGTGATTCACCACATTGTGGCATTGTTTTGTGAAAATAAGACATATCAATGTGTTCATAAAATTCAGAAGCATCACAGCATCACCCACTTCCATGATATTCGATGATATAGATGCGGATAGGATGGGATTCAGATCCAGTAGCGGTAACTGAGGAGCTTTCAGCCAAGTTACACGTAGCATAGCTCGTTGATCCATCCCATCAAATTACCTGGCGATGGGTGGCACATAGTTGTAGTGCGCTTAAATATGTTTCTGAATCCCCAGCGCAAATCACAAACACCCCCTCAGAGAAACGCGTAGAAAAGTTGATCTGCTCATTTTGGGGTACCGTTTGAAGGATCTCACTACAGTTGGGATTGAATGACACGGTGTAGCTACCATTAGCTACCCTATTTGCCAAGGCTGCGGGCTGTAGACAAGTGACCCTCAGCGTTGGCATAGCCGGCACCCTCACTGCTGCCCATCGAAATGCCCATGATGTTTCCCTTGCCCTCGAGTTTCTGCACCGCTGCCAGCACCGTCACCTGCGAGGATGAAAAAAAACTGGACCGACACTGTCATCGAAGATGGAAATGGAACATCCCATCCCTCGTTTTCAGATGAGTTTCCTATTGAAACCTGCATTTATAGGGGGTTCCCCTTGCCATGTTTGATGACCAAAGGGTATTGAACGCTGTAGCTCAGTGATGGTGTGAATGAATCAAGCTGGTCTTCTCCTCGGAAGTCCAGTTTCTTCCTTTGTCTGACATCATGTACTTGGATGTTTGGCTTGCAACTAGGACCTCCATCATACAACAGTCAATCCAAATTCTAGTGGCTCCCAATGGCACCATCGTCATCGTCATCGTCATCGTCATCGTCATCATCATCATCATCATCATCATCATCATCATCATCATCATCATCATCATCATTATCACCATCATCAATCATAATCATCAGCGCATGAATATACAGTAGCATTACAATAACAATAGTAACAAGAAAAATGTACTTTTGTAATATATAATAATTGTCGTCATATGTCATAAACATATATATATATTAAACTTTATTAAACCCTTCACCAATGGCACCATGCTCCCGATTGATCACCTCACCATCGTTGATCACCTTCAGCGGCACATCTCCAGCAACCTCTTTGGAGATTCGCTGGAAGATGTCCACCACCTTCTGCTTGTAAACCTCGAAGAAAATATAACATCTGAAGATTTGTTGTCCACGTCGTGATATTTCATGAGATGATTTGGGAGATAGATGACGGTTTCGTGCAAGGGTCAGACGAACAGACGGACAGACAATGTCTCCCTGGCATGTTCACTCTTCATTACCCTCTGGTAAACTAACATAGCTATGGAAAAATCACCATTTTCAATGGGTAATTCCACTATAAATGGCCATTTTCAATAGCAAACCGTTAAATTACTAGAGGGTACTGCTGCTTTCTTGCGGCCGTTTTGCTTTCACATCTCTGTTGTAAGGCAACTTTACCGACTCAATGACCAGCTGATCACAGCTAGATGACCAGCAACAAAGGTTGGTGGTTTCAACCCCTCTGAAACATATGAAAGTCAATGGGAAGGATTATATATCCCATATATTAAAATCAACATGTTTGAAACCACCAACCAGTATACAATGCGTTACAGTATTTAAACCGTATGAAAACCTAGTGATGAACGTTGATAATCCGTGATAAACCGAAAACTGGGGATGCTTTACAGCATTGGCTTTACAGCGTTCATTGCCATTCCGGGCGGCCGGTGGCGGCACGTTGGGAAAGATGTCGCACCACGTGGCCTCGTTGTTAGCTCCCAGAGTTCCCGTCGCGCTGCCGCCCACGGCGTCCACCTGACTAAATCTTCAGAGTCTTGGATCTGATTTTCACCTGGTTTATATGGTGGTTTCCATAAAGGGGGTACCCTCTGGTAATTTAACATAGCTATAGAAAATTACCATTTTCAATAGGTAAACCATCTATAAATGGGGCCATTTTCCATAGCTATGTTAGTTAGTTAGTTTACCAAAAAGGGTATCCAAAAATGGTTGGCTTCCCATTAAAATGGATGATTTAGAGGTGAGGTACCCCTATTTCAGGAAACCACCATATATGTCTTTCTGATCATTTTCCCCATTGAAAATATGAAATGATTGAACATTTAGATACATTTGGGATATACCCCATCCCCATGTTCAATCATTTTCAGATCAAGTTTATCATGATATATCATATCATGATGTTGCCCTTTGAAAGTGCATTTTGGAGGATACCCCCATTTTGAGACCTACCAAAGTGTGAATTAAATTCACATCTCTACGTGCGTGACCAGCGCCACGTCTCTGCCTTGGGAAGTTTCTCCTTGGCGATTTTCAGGGCATCGGTCACCGCCTTGAAATGATAATCCGGATCTGGGTTGGTCACCTCAGTGCAGCTGTTCTGGAGATGGCTCCGCTGATCTTTTTTTGCGGATGTTGTCTGGTTCTTATTGCGATGTTCTTTGGAAATCCTGTGGGAAAAAATGATATCAATTGATATCAACTGGAATTCCTGTGAAGTTCTCATGTTGCTGTGATGTTTGGCTCTTATTGCTTACCCTAAACTGACATCAACTGACCGACTGATGGAGCTAGGATGGGGCTTACCAACAAACAGCAAGGAGCCTAGGACCCCACAAGAGTGCAAGCAAAGCCCTCTGTTGACTGCTAGGTGCGGCTAGGTGGGGTATGGGAGGCAGGTTGAATGATGAATGATCCTTGACCACATACCCCACCAGAAATCCGATGTGAAACCCAAGTGCAATACATCCCTTTCCTTTTGGGAAACCGCGATCCAAATCCAAATCGTTTGGGTTCAATGTCACTTTTCTGGAGCGCAACCTTGAAGATCTTCGGAGAGTATCTCTGCAACTGCAAAGTTTAGGCAAGTTGCATCCCACTCGGTCTCCTTGGAATAGACCACCTCAAATCACTTAGATCAATGGCTGGATGGACGGCTGCTTTATTTTTAAAACAAATACATATGACATTGACCAGTCATGACCAGTCCACCAAACAACTTTGCCTCCAAAAAAAATGATTCCATCATCCCGGTCCGAGAGCCCTTGAAAAACAAAACATCCACATATCCATGTACGTTTACACATATTAGATTCAATTCACGTTTGAACTGCAATTGAAAAATCATCCTACTCACGGACTTAATTGCTACGAATTCCCCCCATCACTCCCAACTTGCACATGGAATAAGCCATGGAATATCCATGGAATAAGCCCTTTTTTATCACATTTATCACCTAAAAGTTGGACCATCCATCCCCACCGGGACCATCCAGGCCTCACCATCCTTGACGGCCACGGTTTTGATGTCGCTCTTTCCCAGGTCAAAGGCCAAACGACATCCGTTGGCCGTTTTGCCGCAGACCTGCGGGGTGTCCTTGCCTTCTGGCAGCTCCTAAGCTGTATCTGGATCTGGAGCCGGATCTAGTGAGATGTCATGAGTGAACTATGGTAAGGGGTCTAAGAAAAACAAATCCCATAGGATCCATGTATGCCATATATGGTAACATATGGTAACATTTACCATCAATATACCCCAAATGTTAGCATATATACCATACATGGATCCTATGGGATATAGCTGGTGGTGTTGTTATGGCCAGCTTCAAAAGGGATAAAAGGGATAGACTCCCTATGAGCCAAGCCGCTGCAGCCGTTGAAACAATCTTCACCTCGAAAGGGCTGTCCGGCGTGCCGCAGACGTTCGGCATGGAGGTGACTTCGAAGCTGTACTTGCCGCCCACCGAAAAGTCCTGGCGACTTCTTCGGAAAAAAATGTGGAAAGGAATCGAAAGTACTTCAAAGAAATGATGTTGAAACTAGTTGAAAAATGGACAGCTCTGTTTTTCGGCTTGACTTTTTTGCACACAAAAAATGGATCACTCCTTGGCCAGGGCTTCACAAATCTTGGCAGGCCCATAGAGCAGTAGACTTTTGGCACTTCGCTGCCAGATCATCTCCTGGATCAAAGCTCCTGCAGGACGACGACCCGACAAGAATGTCTCCACTTCCTGCCTGGTGTAGGTCGAATAATGTGGGCAAAACAATTAGTGAACCACCCAATTTTTGATGGTTTATACCACCTATATACCACCTATTTATGGTGATTTGGGGGATGGTTTATTATTGTTTCAATCAAAATACTGTAAGTTAGTTGATGGAATGAAAACAGACAAACATAAACTGCATAAACTAATATCAACATATTATATCAACTAACCATGTCTTCTAAAAGTCTATAGCCCGAAGGGAACATCAATGAACTTCAGGGCTTTCCATTCCTACGAACACAAGGTTGTCTCTAATCTATAAAGCCGGTGTACCAAAAAAAAAATCATGGGGATGCGTGTCAAGTCCTGTGGCACCACCGTGATGATCTTGTCAAAATTTGCTGCTGCTGTTGTTTCTGTTGCTTAATTACCGGGCTTTAAATTGTGTGAATCCGTTTCAAACCGCTTCATGCAACTCTCACAGCGAAAACACTAAAGGTATGGACCAAAACCTAAAGCACCACGTTGCGGTCGATTTTTTGGTCTTGAGCTCCCAGTGAAAGCCAGTCCTGCCAGGTAGATGGAGGCGTCAATATCTTCGTGGCCCTCCGGAAACACTGGCAGTTTGTAGCGTGCGCATCCATCCTGATCCAGGGATGACTGTTACCTGTTACCTATGGACATCCTATGGACAAAGGAGTCGTCCTAAGAATGGAGACCATCAGTCACATGGGTATGGATCAATACCTATTAATACCATTTTTAGTGGGATGAACATCCATTTACCAGCTATTTTGATGTTCACCAGGGGTACAAGGTTTTGACACACTGCCACATGGTTGATGTTCTAGGGTTCTGAGCATATTTCTCAACTTGCTTCCACTGGCAAAAGTCTTCATCTGACAATCTGAAGGAAAATGAGCTATGGATGCCCAGATTTTTCCAAGCGTCCGCACGGGGCAGCGCCCATTCCAGATACACAGGGCTGCCCTTCAAAACCGAGCCCAAAATGCCTTCCCAAGCACCACTGGCAGCTGACACAGCCTTCAAATACCTCACTTGGATGATCATACCCATGCCAAGGGCTGTGAGAACTGCTTCAGAAACCTATAAAGCATCCCATAGCATCCCCAATTGAGCAATCTCGGAAACTCAAGGTGCACGAAAAGGCCATCAACAAATTATTCAATAATTGGGGAAGGTCCCATCGCTTGCGACGCGTCTGCACAAAAAAAATGATGCATGGCAAATTTTGGGGTATCGCTTCAGGGAAAATGATCTATGCGCAAAGGTACGCAATAACCTTCAAAGAGGGCAAACATATTTGGGAAGGTCCCATCGCTTGCCTCATGCTTGTACATTTTTTGACACCCATGTCCATCCCTTACATGTTTCTTATTGCCGGAGTTTTTACGGTGGCTCAAAGTGGAGGACCCGGTAAGTGTAGATACCAACAGCAGACGAAATGAATAAGACAGAAACGACCGCTGGATTTGGTTTGATCCAGAAGGACGGACACCTGCGCACCAAACCTATGGCTTAGTAAAATCATGTCAAATCCGTCCCAGAAGTGCTCCCTCGACCCAGGCCTATGGATATCTATAGCTACTTAGCTCCAAACCACCCGCGAGCCAGAGGCTAGCCCCAGCATATCCCAAAACATCCCCGATATATCATTTATTAATATATCATGATTTTTCGTTGGTGAACTCCCCTGGAATCTGAATATAATTCTATATATTTATATCATTTTATATCCATTGATTACAGTACCATTTTTGTTGCTTAAATCAGTTAAATCAGTTAAGTTGAATCATGTTAAACCCCAATTTTTGGTTGGTTCAACTCCCACTCTTTTTTTGGGGTCAGCTCCCCAACGTTGATCTCAGCGTCTTCCGCTTCGCCAGGACCATGGGTGCAAAGTTGGGATCCAACGGAGCAGCCACGGCTGGTCGCACCAGCAGGTGCTTCATTGCAGCCACGGGCATCGCCATAGTGCCGCGGGCTCTGGGGTGACCACGGACAAGAGTGTGAAGCCAAAAAGCTAACTAAGCAAGCTGACCAAGCTCGAAGCAAGGCGACATGGAACGGAGCAACAAGTGATTCTCGTGGGAAAAAATCATCTAGTGACATGTATCTTCAGGATTCGGTATGATACTGGACCAGGTGTTTTTAATGGTAAAAATGAATGAGAAAAAGCACAACATGGATCTTGACATCATCAGCATCAGTTCAGCATGATCCTAATGTTTTTTTTCTCCTTAGTAATGGCTGGAAGGCTGGAAGAATGGTTTGTTTGGGGGCTTTGCCCATCCACCTGGGACAAAGCAGTCTTGGCATCAAGAAACTGGGCCCCGGATGCCTCTGAGACCAGGTAGTATGGCAAAAGCAGGCCGCATGGCCAGTATTGCCTGGTGAATCCGCCCACACTGTGGGTGCATTTGAGACGCTACGCGCAGAGATAGAATGAGATAGGCACGTAGCAAATACTTGTAGAAAGGAAAGATAGAACGAAAGGTGGATTGAACCTTTTATATAACCCACTGACTTCAGTTGCCATCATCATCATCATCCCCCCGTTGGTGCTGCTGAGGTGCTTGTCATTCCACACCAGGTATAGGATGCAGGCTGCCCGGAAGAGGAAGGCAGCCACACAGGCCGTCACAACAGCCAGAACACGTGACACACCTCGGTCCGGTGGCGGGTCTCAACCCCATCTGCGAAAATCTGCGTCACAATGTTTGGCCGTATAAAAACCATTAAAAACCTAGATAAATTGGACAGAATAGTTCACCAATCTGAAATAAGGCCCCACTTGTTGCAGATTGTCCCACTATGTCCCACTTCCCCCTAGCGGCCCTAGCGCGTTGACGTCGCAGCACCCCCAAGGGCCGCAACATGAACCAATGTGTTGTTGTTCTCCCTTAAATTCTGAGGACCCAACCCACAAAAAGACTCTATAGTTAAGGACATACACTTAGAACACAAAGTGTTTTCCAATTTTTTTTTTCATACACTTAGAACACCGTTTTGCTGCGGGAGAAATTCGCCCCAACTGTTCTAAGTGAAGGCTTAGAACATGTTCTAAGTGAGCCACTTAGAACATCATCAGAAACGTGTTAGAACACATCTTATTTTTCTAACATGTGTTCTAAGTGTAGGTCCGTGCATGTAAAGTAGTCATACAATACAATTTGTAAGGCATATATACAATATTGTATTAAAATGCAATATAGAATAAAATAAAATAGGGTAATATATATTTATATATTATAATAATATAATATAATATAATATGATATAATATAATATAATATAATATAATTCTACCCCAAAACGCCATATAACTATAACAATATGTTTCAATTGTCTTTTACATGTTATTCAGAAGACATGACATTTAATTAGGCACTACTTTCATTAGGCACTAAAAAGCCGCCAAGATCACGACCCGCTGCCTGAAAGGTTTGGTTCTACCTATAACTAGTAGCACAAAAAAATATCAACCATTTTCACCAATTTGGGTATTGATTTTCTCTTATTGGAAGTGTTCTAAGTGTGTGATCCGCCACCTAAGGAAGCCCCACCAAGGAGGCAACCACCATCACCCAGAAATGTGTTTAGGATTCCTTTTAGATTGATAATTACTTGTGGCATGGGTTTATTTGTTGTTGGCCACTCGAAGGACGGAGAGCATGTGTATCAAACAGTGCTACCAACTTGAATATTGTTGTTTTTCCCTTTTTGCAAGTGTTCTAAGTGCGTGGTTCGCCACCTAGGGAGGCCACCAACATCACCCAGATTTTTGTTTGTTCCTTTAAAAACAAATACTTTTGAGATGGGGTTAGTTGCTGTTGACCACTGGAGGGATGAAGAACAGGTGTGTCAAACATCTTGACCAGTCACCAACCAGAGTATTAAATGTCTGTTTTTGGAAGTGTTCTAAGTGTGTGGTTCGCCACCTAGGGAGGCCACCACCATCACCTAGAAATGTGTTAAAGCGTCCTTTTAAAATCTATAATTACTTGTGTCATACAGGTTTATTTGTTGTTGGCCACTCGACTGACGGAGAGCATGCATATCAAACACTGTCACCAACTTGAGTATTGTGTTCCTTTTCAATTTGTTTCCTTTTTGCAAGTGTTCTAAGTGTGTGGTCCGCCACCTAGGGAAGGCACCAACATCACGCAGAAATGTGTTTAAGTTTCCGTTTAAAATTGATAAGTACTTGTGACATGGGTTTATTTGTTGTTGGCCACTCGAAGGAAGGAGAGCATGTGTATCAAACACTGTCACCAACTTGAGTATTGTGTTCCTTTTCAATTTGTTTCCTTTTTGCAAGTGTTCTAAGTGTGTGGTCCGCCACCTACGGAAGGCACCACCATCACCCAGAAATGTGTTAAAGTTTCCTTTGAAAATTGATAATTACTTGTGGCATGGGTTTATTTGTTGTTGGCCACTCGAAGGACGGAGAGCATGTGTATCAAACAGTGCTACCAACTTGAATATTGTTGTTTTTCCCTTTTTGCAAGTGTTCTAAGTGCGTGGTTCGCCACCTAGGGAGGCCACCAACATCACCCAGAAATGTGTTTTTTTGGTTCCTTTAAAAACAAATACTTTTGAGATGGGGTTAGTTGCTGTTGACCACTGGAGGGATGAAGAACAGGTGTGTCAAACATCCTGACCAGTCACCAACCAGAGTATTAAATGTCTGTTTTTGGAAGTGTTCTAAGTGTGTGGTTCGCCACCTAGGGAGGCCACCACCATCACCTAGAAATGTGTTAAAGCGTCCTTTTTAAATCTATAATTACTTGTGTCATACAGGTTTATTTGTTGTTGGCCACTCGACTGACGGAGAGCATGCGTATCAAACACTGTCACCAACTTGAGTATAAATTTCCCTTTTTCCAAGTGTTCTAAGTGTGTGGTTCGCCACCTAGGGAGGCCACCACCATCACCTAGAAATCTGTTAAAGCGTCCTTTTAAAATCTATAATTACTTGTGTCATACAGGTTTATTTGTTGTTGGCCACTCGACTGACGGAGAGCATGCGTATCAAACACTGTCACCAACTTGAGTATAAATTTCCCTTTTTCCAAGTGTTCTAAGTGTGTGGTTCGCCACCTAGGGAGGCCACTACCATCACCCAGAAATGTTTTTGTTTTTTAGTTTCGTTTTAAAATTAATTTGATTACTTGTGGCATGGGTTCTTATTTGTTGTTGGCCACTCGAAGGACGAAGACCATGTGTAACAAACACTGTCACCAACTTGAGTATTGCATTTTTCCTTTTATGATGTGTTTTAAGTGTTTGTTTCGCCACTTAGTGGGGAGGCCACCAACATCACCCAGACATGTGCTTTAAGATGCATTAAGTGCCCTTTTAAGATAGATAATTACTTGTGACATGGGTTTATTTGTTGTTGGCCACTCGAAGGACGGGGAGAATGTGTATCAAACACTGTCGCCAACCTGAGTATTGTTTTTTTCCCTTTTTGGAAGTGTTCTAAGTGTGTAGTTCGCCACCTAGGGAGGCCACCAATATCACACAGACATGCTTTAAGTTTCCCTTTGAAATAGTTTCTTTTGAGGTTTGCTTAGTTGTTGTTGGCCACTCGAAGGACGGAGAGCATGTGTATCAGTGTTACCAACTTGAGTATTGTATTTTTTTCCTTTTTGCAAGTGTTCTAAGTGCGTGGTTCGCCACCTAGGGAGGCCACCAACATCACCCAGTGCTTATAAAAGTCTTCTTTTAAAAAACATACTTGTGAGATGTGGCTAGTTGTTGTTTACTACTCGAGGGATGAAGAAACGGTGTGTCAAACATTCTGATCGGTCACCAACGAGAGTATTGATTTTCTCCTTCTGGAAGTGTTCTAAGTGATTGGTTCGCCACCTAGAAAGGCCACCAACATCACCCAGACATGTGCTTCAAGATGCATTAAGTGCACTTTTAAGATAGATAATTACTTGTGACATGGGTTTATTTGTTGTTGGCCACTCGAAGGAAGGAGAGCATGTGTATCAAACACTGTCACCAACTTGAGTATTGTGTTCCTTTCAATTTGTTTCCTTTTTTTCAAGTGTTCTAAGTGTGTGGTCTGCCACCTACGGAAGGCACCACCATCACCCAGAAATGTGTTAAAGTTTCCTTTGAAAATTGATAATTACTTGTGACATGGGTTTATTTGTTTTTGGCCACTCGAAGGGCGGAGAGCATGTGTATCAAACAGTGCTACCAACTTGAATATTGTTGTTTTTCCCTTTTTGCAAGTGTTCTAAGTGCGTGGTTCGCCACCTAGGGAGGCCACCAGCATCACCCAGAAATGTTTTTTTTTTTTTTGTGGTTCCTTTAAAAACAAATACTTTTGAGATGGGGTTAGTTGCTGTTGACCACTGGAGGGATGAAGAACAGGTGTGTCAAACATCCTGACCAGTCACCAACCAGAGTATTAAATGTCTGTTTTTGGAAGTGTTCTAAGTGTGTGGTTCGCCACCTAGGTAGGCCACCACCATCACCTAGAAATGTGTTAAAGCGTCCTTTTTAAATCTATAATTACTTGTGTCATACAGGTTTATTTGTTGTTGGCCACTCGACTGACGGAGAGCATGCGTATCAAACACTGTCACCAACTTGAGTATAAATTTCCCTTTTTCCAAGTGTTCTAAGTGTGTGGTTCGCCACCTACGGAAGGCACCACCATCACCCAGAAATGTTTTTGTTTTTTAGTTTCGTTTTAAAATTAATGATTACTTGTGGCATGGGTTTTTATTTGTTGTTGGCCACTCGAAGGACGGAGGCCATCTATCAAACACTGTCACCAACTTGAGTATTGCATTTTTCCTTTTTTGATGTGTTTTAAGTGTTTGTTTCGCCACTTAGTGGGAGGCCACCAACATCACCCAGACATGTGCTTTAAGATGCATTAAGTGCCCTTTTAAGATAGATAATTACTTGTGACATGGGTTTATTTGTTGTTGGCCACTCGAAGGACGGGGAGAATGTGTATCAAACAGTGTTACCAACTTGAGTATTGTATTTGTTTCCCTTTTTGCAAGTGTTCTAAGTGCGTGGTTGGCCACCTAGGGAGGCCACCAACATCACCCAGTGCTTATATAAGTCTTCTTTTAAAAAACATACTTGTGAGATGTGGCTAGTTGTTGTTTACTACTCGAGGGATGAAGAAACGGTGTGTCAAACATTCTGATCGGTCACCAACGAGAGTATTGATTTTCTCTTTCTGGAAGTGTTCTAAGTGATTGGTTCGCCACCTAGGGAGGCCACCAACATCACCCAGACATGTGCTTCAAGATGCATTAAGTGTACTTTTAAGATAGATAATTACATGTGACATTGGTGTTTATTTGTTGGCCACTCGAAGGACGGAGAGAATGTGTATCAAACACTGTCACGAACTTGAGTACAATGTTCCCTTATTACAAGTGTTCTAAGTGTCTGGTTCGCCACCTAGGGAGGCCACCAACATCACCCAGAAATTTGTTTAAGTTCCGTTTTGAAATGGATACTTTTTGAGATTGGTTTAGTTGTTGTTGGCCCCCCGAAGGACGGAGACCATATGTATCAAACACTATCACCAACTTGAGGATTGCATTTGTCCTTTTTTGCAAGTGTTTTAAGTGTTTGTTTCGCCACTTAGTAGGGAGGCCACCAACATCACCCAGAAATGTGTTTAAGTGTCCATGTTAAAAATATAATCAATTACTAGTTACTAGTGACACGTTTTTTTTTTTTGCTGTTGGCCACTCGAAGGACAGAGAGCATGTGTGTGCGAGTCTGTGTCAAACATTATCACCAGTCACCAACTTCATAATAGATTTCACATTTTTGAAGTGTTCTAAGTGTGTGGGTTGCCACCTAGGGAGGCCACCAAGATCACCCAAAAATGTGTTAACTTCCATCTAAACACACATATATATATATATATGTATAGATATACTTTTGAGGTGAATTTAGTTGTTGTTGGCCACCAACGGAGAGTTTGAACGCCCTTTGGTTTGGGGTGCCAGCTGAATTTTCACTCCAATCCCATCTTCCTTTGCTAGTTGCTTTATGTGGATCTGCAAAGGTACTCCGGTATACATACATACATATATATATATATATATACACAGCTGGGGAATGTGGGTATACCATCCCCAAAAAGATGCTTCCAATTGGATAATTTTCGGTATAGCTCTATTTGAGATGATGTGAAATGACCTCCACATGTGGCCCAAATGATTATTTAATGGGATGGTTTATTTTTGGGATTATCATATTGATTATCTATGTATCCATTGACCCCCTGCCGAAGGTTGTACCAATCCTTTACATAATTGAAATTACGGACATACACTTAGAACACATAAATTACCCCAAAGTGTTCTAAATACCTTTTAGAACATGTTCTAAGTGTATGTTTTTTTTGGGTGTTCTAAGTGTATACTTAGAACACATTCCCCTGCAGAAATTTTCGCCATGCGTTTTCCAAATGGTGTTCTAAGTGTATGTCCTTAACTATAAAGCTTATTGGTAGGAACATTTTCATGAAACCGCTAAATTTGCAGGTATAAAGCACGGTTTCCACTGGACTTCCCCTTAAACCAATCCATTGATCATCACGTGATTAGATCCATTTTCCCACTTGTTTTCCCCTATGTTTTGCATCTTAAGCGTGATAAATCCATATAAATCATGATAAATCCATATAAACCCATCATAAATCATGATACATGCATATAAATCCGTATAAATCCGCATAAATCCCATATAAATCCCAATGTTTCCCGAGACATTGTTCGCTTTTTTCCCTGCAAAATGCTTGGGTCCCCATGGCCCCGTCCAAGCAGCTTCCCAGCACCAGCTCCACTCTGGGCACTGCGGTGTCGCTGTCACTGCTGAAAGAGGAGGGATGGCTCCTGGAAAATCTGGCAGCGAAGGATGCGAGCCGGTCATCTTTTTGGATGACCTTTGCTAACGATCCAAAAAGATCCAAAAAGCAGCTGGGAAACTAACTAGATGCTAATCTATTACATCTACTTACTAGGTATGGTATAGTATGGTATAGTGTGTAACTATTATGTAGGTAACAATAAAAGGTGACTATTGGCTACTGGTAACAAGATAACCAGTTGGCACCCTCTGGTCATTTAAGAGTTTGCTATGGAATGCTATGGGAAATGGCCGCTTGATAGATGATTTACCTGTTAGATCCTATTAAACATAGAGATTTTCCATAGCTATGTGAAATTAACAGAGGGTAACTATTACGCAACTATGAAACACTTGGACATACTTGGACTATCTTTTGGGATTATAATGGGATTTTGCCCATCTACCAAGACAAAAAGAACGATTTGAGCGAGAAAAAAAACGACAGGATTGGGGTGAAAATCCAACTAAATGATCTTATAAGATGTTGCCGCAAAAAATGCGAATCGTGGTCAGTAAGTGGGTGATATATTCGTTCGAAAACACCGTGTCACAAAATACTTTTCAGTGCTGTTTTGAGGAGTTGTATATACTTGTCATAATTAATCGCGTTGGTTGTGAGGAGGAGGAGGATAAGGATGAGGATAAGGATAAGGATGAGGATGAGGATGATGATGATGATGATGATGATGATGATCCCGCTAGACATCATACCAATTTTTGACCAACTCACGATTTTCCCAAACCCCACGTCACCAGTTGATCCAATTAGTTCCTCTATTGATTGAATTAGCTGAGCCAATTCTGCATTTTGCGGTGCCCAAAGTTTCAGAAACACAAAGACTCACAACGAGTTGCTTTAGGATGGCAGGAACCCCATTTCTTTTTCATAGTCCCGGCAGTTTCACCATCCGAATTTTCGGGGGGTTGGCTCTAATCTCCACCCGGTCGCACCTGCTACATCTTCCCGGGCTCGCCTGAACAAGGCCAGGACGCTGCTGAAAGTGACCTCTCTATGTCATTGTCCTGGTCCAATAATTGGTGGACATATCATTAGGGACCAATGATGGGAGCCCTGATTCCCATACTCCCATAAGAAACTCCAATAGTATGAGACCATGGGAATAAGGGTACCAGCATTGTCTTTTTTTTGGGTTGCCAGTTCATGGAACAAATGTTGCTGGTCAATTCGAGGGCTGGTTTGGTACACCATGTACGGTGTCTATCATCTACCTAAAAGTTTTAGGGGGGTTAACGGTTAACCCCTCTATCAACCAATGGGAGAGGACATCTGTGACGCACATGTTGAGCTGAAACTTTCTGTGGCATTGGAACATTCGCAGGGGCACGGCAAGCGAAAGCACGTGAAGCTGTACAGAAACGACGAATTTGAGCACAGCGGCCTCTGGTTGGTTGGAAAATCTCAAACAAATCACATGCCAAATATAACCAAATATGCCAAAGAAGAAAAAACATAAATCACTTGGGGGTCCAATCATCCTGCGGCCACTATGACCACTGGCTGCATCCTGCCATTCAACTCTCCAGGCCCGCCAAACTCCTGACGCCGAATTTTGGGTTTAGGGTCAGGATGTTGGGTGCCAAATTGGTGTTTGCAACAAAAAAAAACGATCCATTCAAATCCGACTTCGGGGAATTCGTTTTCAGGCTTAGGCATACGTTTGGCCCCATTCCCGTGACCTGCCCGCCGCCAGAAAAACCCATCAAAAACCATGTGAAACAACCACCAAAGACATCCCAAACACAAAAATCAAACCGTTAAAAAAACCATCAGAAATACTTCCAACCACCAAAAGAACATCAGAAACACGTTCAAAACAATCAGCGACTCACAAACGTCCGGAAAAAAATCGACGCCCAGCCGTCCTGGAGACCTTCTGCTGCAGGTTGTACTGATCCACCGCCTCGCTAAGCTCTTCATTCTTTTCGCGAAGACTTTGGAGCTCTGAGGCCTGGTGGTCGACCTGGTGAGGCTGTCCACTCAATGGCAACATGGGAAAATCCTGGGAAAAATATGTGAAAATCATGGAACGTCCACTATAAATGGAAAATTCACCAACCATAAATAGGGGGTTGGTATAAATACCAGGAAAATTATGGGAAAATCGTAGGACATTCCCTGAACTAAATGGAGGTGATCATCAAACTAGATGGGGGAAATTCCATTAATTTGAAAGGCCACCTGCACTGGAAACGCAGTTGGCAAATTCTGGTCCGCCGAGTTTGAAGGAGAGATGGATCTGAAAGTGACTGTATCCAAGTTAGGGCACTTTTTCATTGGAGATGTGATCAACGGATGGATCTGGCAGGAACCTCCTACGATACAATTGGGGGGTATCCAAAAAATGAAACCAAAAACTTAAGGATCACAAGTTGTGATGGTGTAATAGTGATCAAACTAGCCCCGCAAGGTATATAAGTGCGTGTGTTGTTTGTCCGGGAAAGAAATGGAACCAAAAAATGTACAAACAAGTCTGCCAATCACAAGGATTTCATGTTACAGCAACGAGTCTAAATAGCTGGCACAAAACATTCCAGATAGCAAAACCCATCTACCTCGAAACCAAATGCCCCGCAGCGTGGAAGGTGACGACCCCAATCAACACTGTTTGCAAGGTAAATACGCACAAAGCAAACAGACGAATTATACCGCTATCATCATCAATGTAATTAATTATATCAAACACCTCTTCCAAGTAGAAAACGGTTGAAACACATAAACTATGGTTTTTTTTGTGGGGTAAACAGTGATCAATGGACCAATGGACCACCCGGATCCACCCGGATCCACGGGTCCCTAGGGCCCCTGCCCGGCGCATGAGCACCGAAATGCGACTCTCAGTGCTCGACTCCTGGTGCAACTGCCCTTCGAGAGCTACCCATAACTGTGAAAAATTGCGCTAATGTCTATTAAGTATAATCAAGAATGCATTTCCAAGAAGAGAAAGATTCTAAACATCTCTTAACCTCTGGTTTCATACAGTTTCATGCAAGTTGCCTTAGAAAGGACAAAGAAATATCATGAACTATCAAAAAATACTCTGAACCTCGTCATTTGAATAGCCCATTTGACCCCTCAGAAGCATGCCCACCTGAATGGGGCTTGGCCGGAAGTCGCCATCGCTGGAGTCATCCGAGGGACGGAATCTTTGTTGCAGAGACCAGGCGACCCAAGGGCTGGAACTCCGGAAAGTTTCAAGGTTGGTTTGGACCGATTCCCAGTGATAGAACCCATTTCAAGATCTGTTTCGACTCCAGCCGGTGCAGTCATCTAAGACATATAGGTTATTGATATCTATTTATAGTATTTAAACAGATGATATGATATGCCCATATATGCCCATATATGCCCATATATGCCCATGGGAATTGGATGAAATTTATCCAGTCAGAATTCCGTGATCCGAGAGGGACCTGGAAACTATCCAGACCAGGAATTGTCATTTTGAACTGTGAGCTTGGGGATATCTCACCAAAGAAAAACTAGCGTAATATCTTGACAGATCAAGAACCAGCAAATACTAATGAGAAGGAAGTGGATAGGAAAGTGCTCCAACAGATTCATTCCGTCAGTCAGTCAATGTTGAGATTCTTGACAAACAACAATGGTGATGATATTGGCGCGTGATCGTGCGCGCGTTCACATTAGACATGTACTACTGTACTACCAATTGGGTAGAAATCATCTCACGTGGCTGGCTGTTTCGAATGACAAGTACTTGCCAATTTTTATGCCCTTAAGAATCAGGCTATACCAGGCCTGATTAGCGCCTGGATACTTCACATCAAAACCCAAACCAGATTTTTTCGGTCATTGCTGATGGATTGCCACCATTTAACCATCATGGATGGGGTCAGCCAGGAACATTTCAAGAACCACGACCCATGGTTGGAACCGTGGTTGGAAAAGATGCAGTTCGGCAGTTCCACCACAGAAAAACATACGCCAAACATAGAAAATCATTGATTCGCCAAATATGTGATCAATATTTATATATATAGCAGACTATATATTACCATGATGTATGGATGTGCATGTACAACTGCTATGAATATGTAACATGACATGATAATCATCCCATTTTTAAGGACCGAGGAGCAATTCTCTCGGAACCTTGGAAGCCTTTGGACTGGTGCTTCCCGCTGGCCTCAGGTACCCGGGGTTCATCAAACGTGGCTGGACATGTTCCAAATGGTTGTTTGTTGAATGGGGTTACCCCTAAATCATCCATTTTAGTAGGATTTTCCATTATAAACCAACCATTTTGGGGATCCCCCACTTACGGAAACCTCCATGTATCAATGGTGGGTCGGCCATTTCCACTGTATATAAATATAGTTACCAACTGATGGATACTTATGGAGGTTATTAGTTATGTCCATGGGTATACTCCATTTCTAACCCCAACTGTTCAAGTGCAACCCCAAGACTTTACTCAACCATCCCAGCTTGATTTTTTGGCAAGCCATGGCAAGCCCAGCAATGGCATATTTTTCATGACCCCCAAATAGTTAAATTGGCTATGATTATGCGTTGATTTATGATGAAGCTCAACAGCACACATATGAGGATTCAATTTAATATGTCCAATGAGAAGAATCAAGATTTTCAGAAACAAGATTTAATATCAAAGTGTCTGCAAGAGTTGGCCGCAAGGTGGATGAAAGGGACTAGCATCGGGACCCAAGAACCCCCTTCATCAAGTCTTCATCACTGGCATGGTTTAAGCGAAAACCCACACAAAAGCATCAGCCATCAATCAATGTTTCCACCTTTTCTTTTGAAAAAATCTGGTTGGTGGTTTCAACCCCTCTGAAAAATATTAGTCACATGAGAGTATTATTCCCAATATATTGGAAAAATAAAATTCATGTTCCAAACCACCAACCAGAAATTGTCAACTCAAAACCATCTTTAACCAATCCAATCCCACGTCGCGTCCACATCAAGGAGCTGCAAGAGGCCTCTGAGCTCAGAGGCGGCCGCAGCATCCCCCACCAAGCATGAGACGCTCAGCCGCGACCAAGCGTCCTGGCTGTCTGGCGGCATCACCCAGCTGCCCCCCACTGTTCGTCAAAAATTTGGGGGTCGTCTCCTTTCAAACCAATCCATCTGGATAAATGATACGAATTCGGCTTCCTCACTGGGATAACTACCCCCAATCCCAATCATAATCATCGTCTTCGTCAACGTCATCATCGTCATCATAGTCGTCATCCTCACCGTCATCGTCATCCTCCCCGTGATCGTCGTCGTGGTCGTGGTCGTGGTCGTGGTCGTGGTCGTGGTCGTGGTCGTGGTCGTGGTCGTGGTCGTGGTCGTCGTCGTCGTCGTCGTCGTCGTCGTCGTCGTCGTCGTCGTCGTCGTCGTCGTCGTCGTCGTCGTCCTCGTCCTCGTCCTCGTCGTCGTCGTCGTCGTCGTTGTCATTGTCGCCGTCATCATCATCAGCAGCAGCATCAGACGTTCTTGTATTCATATTTCTTGACTATGGTTACATAGTTTCCTCCAATCATCATCATCCATCATCATTGGTGATGGTAATATAATATAATCTATCTATGCATACAGATACATAGTGGATATTAAAACTACTAAATAATTAAAAAACATAGTAGCACTCGGTAGAACTCATTCTCAACAAATCTCATCATTCCAGCGATTCCAGTGACCAGATACCGTCCTCATCCAGCATTCGCATGGCCTTGGCCATGCTGACGCCGTGCAAACCTCCCAGGGGCGTCAAGAAGACCTTGCGGCGCCGCTGCGGTGACGGTGAGCTCTCCGCAGCATAGCCTGAGCCAACCGGCTGGGATGACTGGGGCAATGTGGTCTCCTCCAGTCCTCTGGAGAAATGTGGTCTCTAACATTTTTCAAAGAAATTCTGGGGCACCCCGGCATGTTCAGGAACAAAAACTTGAGGCCGGGGGTGGATGACGAAAGCTAGCGGGGTAGGAGAAAGAAGGAAGGGAAGAGGTGAGTTGCGGAGGGACTGTCATCATCGTGTCGCGGCATTGTTCGTCCCAACGAGGATGCAACAATGATATATGATATATGATATATACCTATATAACAATGATATATATGGGGGAAGGGGCAGGGGGGATGATGATGATGATGATGATGATGATGATGATGATGATGATGATGATGATGATGATGATGATGATGATCATGATGATGATGACGATGACGATGACGATGACGATGACGAGGACGATGACGATGACGAGGACAAGGACGAGGACGAGGACGATGATGATGATGATGATGATGATGATGATGATGATGATGATGACGATGACGAGGACGATGGCGAGGACAATGACAATGATGATGATGATGATGATGATGATGATGATGATGATGACGATGATGATGACGATGATGATGATGGTGGTGATGGTGATGATGATGATGATGATGATGGTGATGACGAGGACGATGGCGAGGACGATGACGATGATGATGATGATGATGATGATGATGATGATGATGGTGGTGGTGGTGGTGGTGATGGTGGTGGTGGTGGTGGTGGGGGGGCCCGCCTTTCGCGTGAAAAATCACGTGATGTCCTTGAGCAGCCCCCGGAATACTTGCTAAAGCAAGAAGACTCCAGCTAGCTGACGCTAGCTTTCGTGACAATTCGAAACATCTTCAAAAACATCTCAACACACCGCTGTGCTGCTCAGTTCGGGGCAGAACATTCCCAAAAAAAAAGCCAAGCAACGCAGGGCACCATAGTACTGAGCTGTTAGCAGCAGCTCAGCCACTTTCCTGATGCGCGGATCCCAGATCCACTGGTCATCTGAGGTTCTCCCAGGGAACTCCCAGTTGGGCCATTGGGCCGGGACCAAACAGGCTATCTAATCTAAAGTCCACCTTCTAGAGCCTTGGACAAGGATGAACAGCTTGAACAAGGACGTGCATCGAAGTCCACAATCTAATCGGATCCTTGCAATCTATAAACATCAAAGGTTGATTTTGCCCACGCAGTGACACATTTGCATGTCGGATGTTGAAGCCTAAATTACTGTCCGCTTGTACCATGCACAATGTGCCAAAATGGTAAGGACTTTGAAGAGCGCGTCAACGTCTTGAGAGATCCCTTTAGGGAAACAAACACCCAAGGTTCTCGACCAACCAACCTTCTTCACCAACCATATCCATCAAAATTGCAATCTTCACAACTAACTCATCCCATCCTCCCCTCTCAGGCCCCCGTTTGTGCATTAGATGCGATACTGAACCAGCGATGTGGGTATTGAATTCTAGGGGGTTACCCTCTGGTAATTTAACATAACTATGGAGAATCACCATTTTTCATGGGAAAACTCACAAAAAATGACCATTTTCAATAGCTATGTTAAATTACCAGAGGGTAAGTTTGAGTCTGAAAAAAAAAACGACATGTTCACCCACCCTTCACCAGCAGTTTCGCCCCTCGGAGCTTCATCTGGTACTCGCCATCCCCCTCCAGGGAGGAAGCATAGAACAGGCCCACGCGATGGTCGCGTCCTGGCCCCCCGCGTGTGGTTCAGATGATATGAATAAATGTAGGCGTGTTTCTTGGAAACATAAGCACAAAGATGTGCATATGATACGTGTGTAAAATATAATATAATATATATATATATAGAATATGATCATACATATTATATAACATTATATATATTTATATATGATATATCATTGTACTATATTATATTGAAACCACCAATCATTTTTTGGGGTTTGCCCATTCTTGACGGTGATATCCCAATTATTTTTGTCAATCCTTGAACTTTGTGGTTAAACCATTCACACGTTTCTGCATGGTGATTCAGCCAGCCATGACCTGTCATGACCTGACCCAAGATCAGCGCGGCAACCCCCAAAACCCCAAAAAACGGGTACTTTGGAAGCGATTCTACTTTTGGATTTTCTATGATTTTCTTGTCTTTCAAGGCTTCATAATGTTCCCTGTTCAAGTTTGAGTGTGTAAGGCTACATTCCTCCAACGGACTGACCAACCACCTGAGGACACCCCGCCTGCCAGGCTCCTGTCTGGCCGCAAGCCCTTTACGGACACATCCTCCATTATGACGGACCGAAGGTTATGAAGCTCCTGGTGCGGTGACTGTGCTGCTCATTGTGCGCTGGAATGTTGCTGCGACATATTCATGAGGTTGGGAAACTCTTTCTCCTTGGTTCCAAATTTTTCATAAGGATTATGGGTATTCATACCTCCTTTTTGAGAGGTGGAGAAACCAGGGCGTTGCCACGCCCCCAACTACAAGTAATTATCAAATTTGCAGGAGGCACTGCTGGGCACTGACCAGGTGCAGTGGGTCATTTCTATCAGGGCTCCTTCTGGAGGTTCTTCAAGTTTTCGGCCTTCAGGTTGGGAGGGCGTCTTGGTCAAACCGTCCGATGGAATCCGAGGGATGTATTCCGACTAGAATCAAGCCAGAAGTCAGGATTTGGGGGTAGAACCGGTAACAAAACAGCAAAGGATAAGAGGCCTTAGAGCCCCTCATAGCCTATGTAGGGTCAGCGGCCGGATCCCCCCAGCACCCACTTTCAATGGGGGTGCCCCAAGCAATATACGACCATCAAGATCTCAGATGCTATACTTACATGCTGGCCTCGTGCCGCCAAAAAACACTAGCTACATGAGGTGTGCCTCCTCAGCAGGCTTGGTCGGCAGGAACTTCAGGTATCCGTTGGTGACCTGAAAGCCCTCCACCCTGGACAGTAGCAGGTCCAGGGCGTTGATGCCACCAACACCTGAGATTCTGAGGTCCCATGGGCAACTCATTAAGGGGCCTTAGAGAAATAGATCGTAACAACATAAGTAGACCCCGTACGAAACACGGGTTTCACACATGTTTATCATATTTCTAGGAGATAGTTGGAATTCAAGTATTTGAATCAGGTTGAATGGCCTCAAATATCTTTAAATGAAGATTGAGGAAACACCGGCAGTGCATCCGGAGCGCGTTCCACGTTGGCCGCGTTGTCCAAGAGAAATTGTGCAGCTGCTGGGTGTGCTGCCAGCTGACCTTCTGCAGCACCTTGGTGTGATGCCCGTGGAGGGATGGCATCCAATGGCTGAAGAGTTTGCTCAACCATAACCAACTCTATAAATGGTTGGTGGTTTCAACCATCTGGAAAATATGAAAGTCAATGGGAAGGATTATCCCATAGATTATGGAAAATAAAAGTATATAAAAGTCATGTTCCAAATCACCAACCAGCTATAAAATGCTATAAATGTGTAATTATTAATTTACTTAATTTACTATGTTAGTGATTTATGAATGGGTACACTGAATCGACTCTGAAATCAATCGCACGGACATGGATGAGACAAAACGGCCGCAGCCAGAAGTGCATAGCCCGACACTGGAATGTTGGTGCTTGTAGTCCTCCAGATGATGGACCTGAGCTGATCCAAGTGGATCCGGAGTCCGATTTTTTTTGTGACCAAGCAGCATCTCAAACTTCACACTGAAAATCAAGATAAACAATGAACTTGAGATAGTTTTAAGATGCTTTAAGCCGTGCATGAAAATCAACCCCCGCCATCTATTTTATTGGTTGAATTAATAAACATCCATTACATTCATTTGCCACCAGTGATCCACCAGTACCACCCACCCAAAAAATGCCTCCAAGTCGGAGCCCAAGAAACGAGCGTCTCGGGGGAGGGGTATGCGGCACCATTCAGCTGGGAACAGACCATGAAGAGTGCCTTGTGAGGGCTTTTGTGTTCACACAGAAAAGTCACCCCAAAACCAGCTGGTTGGTGGTTCCATATTTCTGGTTGGGATTATATAAGAATGAAATAGTGGTTATAATACCAATAATAGTGGTTATATATGGTTATATGATCGGATATATGATCATACTGGTTGGTGGTTGAAAAAACCATCTGAAAAATATGAGTTCGTCAATTTGAATGATGACATTCCCAATATATGGAAAAATAAAAATTCATGTTCCAAACCACCAACCAGGTGTCCATCTCTCATTTGACTCTTGGAAATTCAACTTTGGACAACTTTCGACTTTCGATGAGTTTGATCACAAGACATACCCAAACCACCCCTTCCAGCAAACTTCTGAGACCAGGTACTCACCTGAAAACTAAGATGGGATGAAACCCCAAAACGTTGATTCGGAAAACAAATGAGCGGTTGCCGAAACCCCGATTCTATTCTGTCTTCCCTTTCGCCATCTCTTTCGCGAACCTTTCACGATGTGGCGTTTTTCTTTCGCGGCATCCACGTGTCTGAAATACACTTTCGCGAGCTTTCGCGGAAAACCCTGAAAAGAATTCCCTATGTTCCCTGGCAAACACATACTGAAACATTTGTTCCCCACCTGCCATGTGAAAGTCTCTAAATTTATCAGAGCTTCGTGCCGCCCATCGCCTCTTCCTCCTCCTCCTCCTTCACCTCCTCGTCCTCCACTCCACCCTCAACCACGAGCTCCAGATCTCAGTGGGCACTGCCGGGCCTCAACCGCGAGCGCCAGATTTCAGTGGGCACTGCCGGACCCCAACTGCGACCGCCAGATCTCAGTGGGTACAGCCAGACACCGCGAGCGCCAGATCACAGTGGGCACTGCCACTCTCTATCGAATGGGGGGGGGCCCATCCCAGCTAGTTAGGGCTTTCGCGGATCTTTCGCGGAGCTTTCGCGAAGCTTTCGCGGATTTTCGGGTCACATCTATAGAAATGTGAATAATATATCCGTATGGATCCAGATACACCTGAGGACACTGTCTATAAACATACCTAGAGACTCGAGCGACATCAAAATTTTGATGCTGGTCTAGCAAAACAGTGTTTCATCTGATTGCCGCTGAAATTTCCATTGCGCCGTTTTTGTGGAATTGCGCCACGTTTTCTACATTGCGCCATTCTTGTGGACTTGCGCCTGATTTTTTTGTAGATTGGGAATGCGCCCGAAATTTTGGATACATGGGGGTTGTCCAAAATACCTTTTCCCGGACAGCCCTCAATCGCTCAGCCAATCGCGTAGCAACCGCGGTACCACAGTGAGCAATCGCGGAAGGGTTTGTTCTTCGTTGATCAGATCATATACATACATAAAATATAAGTTATGTATTATATAATGAATCGTGACAAAAATCTTATGCTAATTCTTTGTATATAATATCATTGCTTTCTGCTGAATTTGAAACATGTTCGCAACCTCTCTCTCTCCCTTGCCTATTCCCTCACCCTCTTACCAGAACTCCTACGCCTACTCCTATTCCAATTTCCACTACCACTACTGCTACTGCTACTGCTAGTGTTGCTGGTACTACTGTGAGTTTTCCGGACCGTTTCCGGACCGCACAAGCTTATTTGCTCCCAAATTTGAAACCTTACTCTCATTACTAGACTTGCTACTACTCTTAGTACTACCACCACACCCGCTGCTACTGCACCACCACTACCACTACTACACCTAGGAATTTCTGCCTTTGCTTTTAAATCCAATTGACACGAGTCCCGCTGAAGGGTCAGAAAACAGTCAGAAACCAGTCAGAAACCCGTCAGAAACCGGCCAAACGCAACCATCTGTTCCCCTCCCTCCCTCCCTCTCTCTCTCTCTCTCTCTCTTTCTCTCTTTCCCTCCCTCTCCCTTTCTTCCCTTGCCCTGTTTCTAGAACTCCTACTCCTATTCCTACTCCTACTCCTACCCCTACTACTACGACTACGACTCCTGCTGCTGCTACTGCTACTGCTACTACTACTACTACTACTACTACTTCTACTACTACTACTACTACTACCACTACTACTCCTACTCCTCCTACTCCTACCCCTACTACTACGACTACGACTACGACTACTGCTGCTGCTACTGCTACTGCTACTACTACTACTACTACTCCTCCTACTCCTACTCCTACTCCTACTCCTGGTATTACTGTGAGTTTTCCGGACCGTTTCCGGACCGCGCAATTTTCTTTTCTTCTCAAATATGAAAACGAATCCGTTCCTGGGCGGGTCCTTCTACTAGTGTTGCTACTACTTTCAGTATTACCACTAGCACCGCTACCACTGCAACGCCGCCACCACTACTACACCGAGGAATTTTTGCCTTTGCTTTTCTCCACTTGACAAAAGTTCCACGGAAGGGTCAGAAATCAGTCAGAAACCAGTCAGAAACCGGCCAAGGGAACAGTAGTAGTAGTAGTAGATTAGTAGTAGTAGTAGTAGATTAGTAGTAGTAGTAGTAGTAGTAGATTAGTAGTAGTAGTAGTAGATTAGTAGTAGTAGTAGATTAGTAGTAGTAGTAGTAGAGTAGTAGATTAGTAGTAGTAGTAGAAGTAGTTGTAGTAGTAGTTGTAGTTATAGTTGTAGTTGTAGTAGCAGGAGTAGTAGCAGGAGTAGTAGCAGGAGTAGTAGCAGGAGTAGTAGCAGGAGTAGTAGCAGGAGTAGTAGCAGGAGTAGTAGTAGCAGTAGTAGTAGTAGTAGAAGTAGTAGTAGTAGTAGTAGTAGATTAGTAGTAGTAGATTAGTAGTAGTAGATTAGTAGTAGTAGATTAGTAGTAGTAGATTAGTAGTAGTAGATTAGTAGTAGATCCCTGTGTGCATTCTGCAGAGAAGTTGTGCCCACTAAACCATTTACAAACACAGCCTTATACTACAAAATGATGCTTGAATCTGAACCAACCCCCCTTGCTACAAAATGGTTTGGGGGTTTTGATGATGGATCAAAAGCCAATGTCGGTCACTACAAAATGACTTTACGTAACCATTTTGTAGTGAAAACGGGTTGCAATGAAAAATCATGATTCGCTACTAAATGGGTCATAGCATTTACAACCTTGGGATTTCCATTGGATTCCAAGAATTGACCTTTCAAAAAAGGTTTGACAAAAGCACGGCGCAGGTGTTTTGAACTGCAATCGTCAGAGCTATGGGGCAGCAAAAACGATCTAAGCGCACAATTTCAAATTCAATTGATCGGTTTTGAACCAAATCTGTCTCATTTTTCCTCCTTAAAGTCTCTATATAAAAAGCATGTTTTTCGATCTTTTTGGGGCTTATCTGGAGGGGGGCGCAGTAGGTTCTACAAAAGGTTGTGCACGCGTGTGTCACTACAAAATGCAGTGCATGACAAAAGTCATCCAGAAACTAGGACATCACGCATCGAATCTGTGCTTTGTGACATTGTGGGTGAAAGGAACTCTGAGCATGGATTCGTTGAACTGGGGTGAAACTTGACTATTGGACAAAAAGAGCAGGAACCTAGTAGAATGGGATAGATTTAGATTTTAATTAATAATCGCATGTGATGGCCAAAAAAGGTGTGACAAAAGCACGGCGCAGAGGTTTTGAACTGCAATCGTCAGAGCTATGGGGCAGCAAAAACGATCTGAGCGCACAACTTCAAATTCAATTGATCGGTTTTGAACCAAATCTGTCCCATTTTTCCTTCTTAAAGTCTCTACATAAAAAGCATGCTTTTCGAACTTTTTGGGGCTTATCTGGAGGGGGGCGCAGTAGGTTCTACAAAAGGTTGTGCACGCGTGTGTCACTACAAAATGCAGTGCATGACACAAGTCATCCAGAAACTAGGACATCACGCATCGAATCTGTGCTTTGTGACATTGTGGGTGAAAGGAACTCTGAGCATGGATTCGTTGAACTGGGGTGAAACTTGACTATTGGACAAAAAGAGCAGGAACCTAGTAGAATGGGATAGATTTAGATTTTAATTAATAATCGCATGTGATGGCCAAAAAAGGTGTGACAAAAGCACGGCGCAGAGGTTTTGAACTGCAATCGTCAGAGCTATGGGGCAGCAAAAACGATCTGAGCGCACAACTTCAGTTTCAATTGATTGGTTTTGAAACCAAATCTGTCCCATTTTTCCTTCTTAAAGTCTCTACATAAAAAGCATGCTTTTCGAACTTTTTGGGGCTTATCTGGAGGGGGGCGCAGTAGGTTCTACAAAAGGTTGTGCACGCGTGTGTCACTACAAAATGCAGTGCATGACACAAGTCATCCAGAAACTAGGACATCACGCATCGAATCTGTGCTTTGTGACATTGTGGGTGAAAGGAACTCTGAGCATGGATTCGTTGAACTGGGGTGAAACTTGACTATTGGACAAAAAGAGCAGGAACCTAGTAGAATGGGATAGATTTAGATTTTAATTAATAATCGCATGTGATGGCCAAAAAAGGTGTGACAAAAGCACGGCGCAGAGGTTTTGAACTGCAATCGTCAGAGCTATGGGGCAGCAAAATTGATCTGAGCGCACAACTTCAAATTCAATTGATGGGTTTTGAAACCAAGTCTGTCCCATTTTTCCGTCTTAAAGTCTCTACATTATTTGTTTTTTTTTCGATTTTTTGGGGGCTCATCTTACCACGAAATAATCGTGAGTCAAGAGCCAAAAATGGTCTGAGGGTCCAAGCTATATGTTCATGTGACCGAGCATGACTGGTAAAAGAGGGCTATAGGGTTTCTGGTACGACACAACGCATCCCAAAATAAATCACTACAAAATGCGTTTCCGATTTATGAGTGTAAAATGGAACGCCGCTACAAGATACAGTGCACACCCTTTTACTACAAAAACTGGTGCACGGGTCCATTTTTTTTGCTTGAATTATCCACGAATCAGAGGATGGTACCAAGCACGTGTTCACCCTTTTAGTAGTGGAAATGGTAAGGGGGATAGTAGTAGTAGATTAGTAGTAGTAGTAGTAGATTAGTAGTAGTAGTAGATTAGTAGTAGTAGATTAGTAGTAGTAGTAGATTAGTAGTAGTAGTAGATTAGTAGTAGTAGTAGATTAGTAGTAGTAGTAGATTAGTAGTAGTAGTAGATTAGTAGTAGTAGTAGTAGTAGTAGATTAGTAGTAGTAGTAGATTAGTAGTAGTAGTAGTAGTACTAGTAGTAGTAGTAGTACTAGTAGTAGTAGTAGTACTAGTAGTACTAGTAGTACTAGTAGTACTAGCAGTACTAGTAGTAAAAGTAGTACGAGTAGTAGTAGTAGTAGTTGTTGTAGTAGTAGTAGTAGCAGTAGTAGTAGCAGTAGTAGTAGTAGTAGAAGTAGTAATAGTAGTAATAGTAGTAATAGTAGTAATAGTAGTAATAGTAGTAATAGTAGTAATAGTAGTAATAGTAGTAATAGTAGTAATAGTAGTAATAGTAATAGTAGAAGTAGCAATGATAAGAGCTGAGGATGGATGGATGGATGGATGGATGGATGGGATGCTAGGCAAGTGCTGCCTTTTTGGTGTTTCTGACCTGTTTCTGACCTGTTTCTGACCTGTTTTCAATTGGAGCTAGCTTGAATGTCCTTCTGACCTGAAAACATCTGCGCGGATTGCGCGGATTCCGCGCGCGCGGAATCCGCGCGGCCATGTCAATTATTGGCATGGTTCTGGTCTCGAAAGTAGTAGTAGTAGTAGTAGTAGCAGTAGTAGTAGTAGTCCTACTCGTACTAGTAGTAGTAGTAGTAGTAGTAGTAGTCGTAGTAGTCGTAGTAGTCGTAGTAGTCGTAGTAGTCGTAGTAGTAGTAGTAGTACTAGTAGTACTAGCAGTACTAGTACTAGTAGTAGTAGTAGTAGTAGTAGTAGTAGTACTAGTACTAGTACTAGTACTAGTACTAGTAGTAGTAGTAATAGGGTGGTAGCCGTATAACCAATCGCCAACCAATCGCTCAGCCTATCGCGATGCAGGTTTTAGCAATCGCGCAAAGCAAAGTAAACGCATCAATTCATAAATTTGTGACCTGCTTTTACGGACGGCTCCCACATGAGTCTCTAGGTATACTTAAAACTTAAAACCAGGATTTTGATGGATTTTGAGCCTTGAAAGTCTCTTTCGCGAGCTTTCGCGGAAGCAAATCTTCGCAAAAGCTTTCGCAAATCTTTCGCGAACGTGGTTTTACCTTTCGCGGGGCCATCTTACTTTAACAGCCCTTTAAATCTCCACATTTAATGTTTTTTTATGTTTTTTTTTGGGGATTGTTTTTTCATTGTTCTTCCACGGCTTCCATGTGAGCTTTCAGGACATCTATGGCTTACCACTGGTGCCCGAGAAATCCGCCAGATCCCCTGATTTTGAACTCCAGTATGATTGCCAATGGCCAAAAAAAACGACAAAAAAAAAACGGTGGTTTAAATCCCCAAAAAACGACAAAAAACGGTGGTTTAAATCCCAAAAAAACGACTTTGTTCAACAAAATCACTTTCCAAATCCCCCCCAAAAAAAGGACAGCCAAAAAAGATGCTGAATTGGATGTTTCCAAAGTCATGGGGGTACGCCCAGTTCTCATCCAAGTCATGGATTAGACCATTTGACTTATATATAGTATAGACATGTATAGGTTAACAACCATGCTGTTGCTGGATCCAAACCACTGTCGTTCTGTTGGATTACCAGAGATCATCCCCATCTCAGTCATGAATATCCCGTTCATGTGCCATTTTTTACTGGTTGGTGGTTTTAACCATCTTGAAAAATGATGGAGTTCGTCAATGGGAAGGATTATCCCATATATTATGGAAAATAAAAGTCATGTTCCAAACCACCAACCAACTATAAATATGTGTATTAATTTACTTAATTTACTATATAAGATTATATTAGTGATTTATGAATGGATACACTGATTTACTGCCAACCAGTTTAGTTCCATCCCATATATTGCCATATATTATGGAAAATAAAAGTCATATAAAGTCATGTTCTAAACCACCAACCAGTTTAGTTCCAATCTTTGCGTTCAGGTTGCTCCCTGGTTCTCCACCTTCTGCATCTCTGCCACCAGATCTGAGGTGATGATCTTCACCGACAAGCGACGCTCTGGTCGTGCCACGTCGTCCAAAGCCAAGGGGAACGGCTGGAGTCTCCTTGGACTCGGATGGTCAAGGGATTTCACCGAAAAAAAACATGGCATGGAGAAAGTTTTGGATATGTGATGAATATATCTATAATATGCATATATGTATGTGTATGTATATATATATATATACACAGTATATCTATCTATATATATATATATACAGTACATATATGTGTGTGATACAGTATGGTTTTGGGACTTTAAAGCTATGAAGGAAAAGAAGAACTTCCGAACTTTGATGGGCACCGTGCGGGGCACATCCGCCAAGATTCCTGCAAATGAATTGTCCAACTTTGCTCCCTGCAGTACTGAGCCAGCCAGATGTGTCGTCAAAGGAATAGCGACCTTTCGATTCGTAAAGAGACCAAGGGCCTTCCCGTTGCAAGATCATGCCCTCCTTGGTGGGGGTGAAAGGCCCACCCTGGCACATGTCCATCCCCATCCGCAGCCTCCAGGTGAGTTTTTCAGAACGGAAAAACATGAAAAAACCAAATAAGGTATCACTTGAAGTCTCATAAACTGCTTAAGAAAACCTATCATTTTTCATATTGTTTCACTAGTGAGTGACAGTGATAATGGCCATCCCATCGGAGTGTTTCACCAGCGGCGTAGGCGTTTTGCTCGCCCGGCACGCCGCTCCCAGCACGGGTGTCCTGTGGGTGATCATGAAATGCTGGTAGCATGCTACATCTCGTACTTTTTCAAGCACTAAGCCGCTAGTTGGATGTATACTTTATATTAAATCGTTTACATCATTACATCAAAATATAGAGCAGTTACAGTATATGTGTATATATATGTATGTAATTATCTATTTGTGCTTGAATAAACCCCGGAAACTGGGGCTCATTGTTAGTTTGTGCAATACGAGTAATGGGTTTAGTATTGATCTGCAGAGTTGTCTTGGCCTGTTGCTAACTGGAATCATGATTCGAAGTTCGATCCCATAGTCCCTCCCCGTGAGAGAAAAAACCTGGCGACCAAACAGTCAGCTTGCACTTTGTTGAAAGGGCACTCAAATTCATCACGAAATACCATGGTTCGCGGAATCGTCGACCAAGTAGTCCACGAAACCAAACTACACCCCTCCAAAAACTAAGAGGTTTCGCCAAAAAGTGACATTTAGCTCTTATTTTTTGCATATTTTTTGCTGGGATTTTCTTCACGAAAATTGGTTCAGCTGAAGAATCCCATTTTGGGCCATGGACCAATCTGGGTAAATTATAATATTTCACTAACCTGAATAGTTGGGCCATTTGGGGATCATTTCCCTTACTAACCATGATTTCCAGTGAGGGAGAACAGTGAGGTCGTTATAATTTACCCAGACCAATGGAGAATTTAAGGGTTTGTCTGAAAATAGTGTACCCCTACACCCAATGGTTTTGCTGATCATTATCCCTACTAAATGGCTATAATTGGGGGTATACCCCATTTTCAGACATACCCATTTCCACCCTGCACCTCTGGGTTCAGCTGCCACTCCATGCGCCGTGCCAGGCGTTCGCAGAGCTCCGCCGCGGCGTCGCAGCGGCGGACTTTCTCTGAGACGGTCTCCTTGCGACCGGACGGTGACGCCATGGGGTGCCTGCCATGGGGGGTTACCCTCTAGTTATTCCCATAGGATCCATGTATGGTATATATGCCAACATTTGGGGTATATTGATGGTAAATGTTACTATATATGGCAAACATGGATCCTATGGGATTTAACATGGCCTATAGCTACGAAAATTGCCCAATGATGAGATGATTTATGATGATTTACCTATTTAAAAAATTCAAAAATTTCAGTAATTAGCTACGTTATGCTACGTTAAATAAACAGAAGGTAACCATCAAACATTGGGTCATCAAGTAGGGTTTAACCTGGCTTAACCTGATACCTGGAATCCGGGGATACATATCCAAACTTATCCAACAAAAAATGAGTAGATCCAGTACTAAACCATGGTTTTGTTTGGGAGATATCTAAGAAATATTATAGGGAATGGATTATCAAAATATATACGATTATGCAATTAGTTCAATGAATTTGAGGTTCTAAAAAAATGCATAAAATTAACCCTGGGTTGGGTTCCCATTGCAAGACCCTTCAATGGATGCCAACTGTGTACGCTTAGGAAAAAATAGCGTACATAACCCTTGATTGATCTAATCATCAATCCGAACTCAGACGCTTCCAGTGAAGGACCTTAGTTTCCTTAGTGTCCTTGTTAGCAACCCACTCTGAGGATTGTTATAACTTAACGAACTTAGGTTTCGGAAAGGAAAATTCGCCAGGTGGGATCAGCAATCGGCAATGGCCATGTCACAAAATGACTTCAACGAAACGAACTTCAACATGGATAACCTGCTGATGTTTTCCATCCCAAACTACTCTAATTACGAGACAGTCCTCAACACTTCGAAGTAGGCGGTTGGCATCTGTATTGGGCGAAACGTCACCTTTGATCCATGTGGGAATGCCATCAACCTGCAAGTTTCCCATAAGAAAATCAATGAAAATCATTGAAAATCATGTTAATCCACTTGTAAAGGGCTGGCGTTCAGATTTGATGGTGGATCGTTGATGTGGTGAAGAGCGATTTTATCATCATCCCCCAGCATTGCAGCAACTGCCTCATGTGCCACTCCAAAATGGACAAAGCCAGTACTAAACCAGAGTTTCTTGGGTGGCATCTATTGCGGGGCAAAGGTTGCTGTTGCTACCTGTTTTATCCTGTTTTTCCACCAGGGTGTCTTGGGAAGAGGCCTGTTTTGGCAGGGAAATGTGATGGCACTTGTATTCACCTGCAGCGTTCAAACCTCACCTTGGACCCTGTCTGACGGACAGTCTATCTTAATCTGTTCCAATCATCAAACCATCCCAATGGTTGAAGCCGCTTCCAAAATTGACACCAAGATTTACCAAGATCGATATGTCAAGATATTATACATCAAGCAAGATTATACAGAGCAAGAATATACAGATGTATCAGGATGATTATGACCCATTAATTGTTGAAGCAAGTTATACCCTCGACCGCCAAAGCATCGCCATGAAAAAAGTCGAGTTGCCGCGCGGCCTCGGCGCCTCAGCCCGTAGCTTCGTGTAGACATTGTGACGTAGCTATCTTGGATTTTCTTAAGGGGCCCCCAAAAAAATAGAACATATTCACTATAGATTCCCCAAATGGTGGATTTTCCATTGGGAAACAAAAAATCACCTTAAGCATCCTTAAACAAACCCAGGTAATTATAGACATATTTCTCCATTTTGGAGCCTCTACGTGGGTGATCATTTAAGGAAATTGAGTTACCGCATGTTACCGCAGTTGCCAAACTTCCAAGTTACGGAGGACTAGTCATGGCTAGTTTTCACACCATCATGAAAGTCATCAAGTGGTTGGGAAATGAAACAGTAGATGACAGCAACACTTCGGGAATTTGCGGGTGAACCCATGTAAGGAAGCGCGCGAATCCCTGTGTTTTACAGGTGCGGTGGCTCCTGGGGTCGCGAAGGTAGGGTCTATGTTTCCGCGGTCGCAGGCCTCGATCTGGAAAAGCTGCCGACAAAAAGTGCACGAGACTGTAGCAAGAGCCCGATTTAATTTGCAGTTCAAAATCTTAAAAACACTGACGGTCTCGGAGCACTTTTGGAAGATGAGGTCGGAAAAATGTGCACCGAAAGCTCGATGTCACGAAAACACGTTGAAAAACTGAGGGCTGTTGGCGGGATTGCAATTGGAAATGAGGGCACCACGTTGGGAGCTACACCCCCGGAAGTTGCATTGTCAATCAATCAAGTTTTTCCACATATCACTTTGAATCGGAGTCCATCCACCACAAGTTCTCGGATATCTACAATGAAATTCAAACAGTTTTAGTTTTGCACCAACAAAAACAAATAGCTCCCAAAAAAAAAACTATAGGACATTAGATCTCCCAGAAATCCATCGAAAACCCCCTGGGAAAGCTGAGTCTCCTCCATTCCCTCCTTCAGCTCCTGAAGCTCTTCACGGAGCTCTTGGATTTCTTCCAAGCCCTGGCCGAAAAAGTGGCATCGAAGCAAAGCAATGGATTGGAAGATGGTTTACGGGATGGGTCATATCATGGGTTTATAGTGGTTTATAGTGGATTTGTGCGGTTTATATCAACAGTTAATAAAGATGGTCGAAATCATGGCTTTATCACGGAGTTACTGTAGATAGATGGTTGGCGATTGGTCGCAACATGGTTTAAAAGAAAATGAGATGGTTTATTAAATATTATATATATATGATGGTTTATACTGTGTGATTTCCAATGTGTATATATATATATATATGTGTGTGTGTGTCTGTAAATAGATATTACATATCCACCATCATGATGAACCATTTAACATCATTTAACCACGTCCTGGATTAAGATGATTGATATCATTGGTTTACAAGGTTTATATAGATGGTTCGTAAGTTGTTTAAGATTGTTTTTCATGGTTTAAACCCATTCTTGTCCCATCATTTATGATGATCAAAGCAAAGTCTTCACCGGAGACTGATGGATTTTCCCCGGTCAAATAATGAGGGGGGTTCCTGCAAATGTCTGAGAAATTCTCTGGAAGTTGCTCCGGGAACAACTCTCAATGACCTTATGTGCCCATACTCATCCAAGCCTATGGTCGGTGCTATGGTTGCAAGGTGTCTTCGTTCTAACACCATTGGGAGTGATCTTCCCCAAAATCAGGCCACGAAAACGTTCCATGACCACCTGCCATTGAAGTTTTGGCTCAGAGCTCAACAGGTTCCCGAAGGCCATGGCCTCCACCAAAATTGGTGTGGGCGCCTGGGATAAACGCCTCTCCAACTCCTGATGTTCAGGGCTGATATCTGTCATGTCTTGGGATGCGGAGAGCTACAAGTGGACTAAGTGGACATTAATCCCATGGAATTCTTGGAGCATTGAAACTTAAAATTCTCAGCCAAATAATTTTGATGCAACCATACTCATAGATATCTTTTGGTTGCATTCTCAATGGAAACCACCATGACGAGGAAAATGAGCCACAGCTAAGGACAAATGGCTGGCTCAAAAAAACATTTTCCCAGAAAATCCGTTCTGCCACTAGTGATGTCCCGCTTGAAAACAAAGGTTTCGAGGCTGCCAATGGCACGACATCTTTGTTGACCAACTTGCAGCCAGCAAATGCGAAAAGGGGGTCTCCACGTAGCTTCAGTTCATACCTCTTGAAAATCAAGACAACGTACGATTTGCTTGAATTCAAGCTGCAAGCCCCAACATGGTCACATGTTGAAAAAGAAAGAACATATTTGGAGAAAACATCGTTTTGTTGGACCTCATGTTCCGTCTCTTATAATCAAACAGATTTCCGAACGATTGCAACAGGTGTCAGATGGGTTTGTCCGAAAAATAGGCTAGTAAGTACCTGTGATGCAAGCTTAATCACGCAAAAAATCAAGCTCAATCACTGAATCTTCCCCATGAAAGTACCATAAAATTGGCATCTTTTTTGCTAAACCCAGCTGGATCTGCGTTTTTTTTTCACACCCAGCTCCTGGCGGAACTCGCGTACCAGCTGCGCCTGCTCTTCCCGCAAGACTTCGCTGCACAGATTTACTGCCTCTTGGGCGCCGCGCTCCTTGGTTTTTTGTTTGCCGAATGTTGAACATATACATTCAACAGTGTTCAATATATATTACATATGTAAAAACAATAATTGTTATATAATAATTGTTATATAATTATATATATATTGTAGGTATATATATATACAGTATATACATATACCACTCAATGGAGTAATATATTTTTTGAGGTGTCGCCCCTCTGTGCGCGGAGTTGCCTATCGGGATGATCATCAGGTGGTGAAACCTATTCTCCAAAACATCGAAATCTAAGAAACCCTCTGGTACTTTAACATAGCGAACTGGAAAATCCACCATTTTTTAATTCGGTAAATCAACTATTTCTCTGGTCATTTTCCAGTTTGCTATGTTCAATTACCAGAGGCTATTTGGGCCCAAAAAATCAACCAAAAAAACAAAATGTTCAAGAAATACCTCAATTACTTTGCTTCGCATGATCCCCCCGCCCTGACATATTGTTCTGACATTCTTTCCGGCATGTATCTGGCATATACTCTGACATTCTACCTGACATTCTATCTGGCATATATTCTGGCATTCTATTCTATCTGGCATTCTATCCATCTGTCATACAGTATGTTCTGACATTCTTTCTGGCATTCTATCTAACATGTCTTCGCGTCCAGGCGCCCTCCACAGCATCCAGAGCTGGTGATATCGAGTTCGGGTCCAGGCGTCACCCACTGCATCCGGAGCTGCCAGAGGAGGAGAAAGGAGAAGGAGAAGGAAGGTGTTGCACTTTTGTTAAAAATCTAGAGACCCTCACCTGGCAGGTGGGGAACAATATAAATCAATATAATATTTAATTATATATGTATGCATTGATTTATTTATCTATATATAATTCACAGTATAAATATATACCATCATATATCGTATGCCATCATATACCTGGTTGGTGGTTTCAACCATCTTGAAAAATGATGGAGTTCGTCAATTTTGTCAGGATTATCCAGGATGACATCCCATATATTGTGAAAATTTATGGAAAATAAAAGTCATGTTCCATCTTGAAAAATATGAAAGTCAATGGGAAGGATTATCCCATATATCATGGAAAATAAAAGTCATGTTCCAAACCACCAACCAGATACCTACCGTTACTACCAAGGTGCCAAGTCTGTCCGAAGCTCCATGCTGGAGCGCTGCACGGCACTTTGTTCCTCATGGCGAACGTTTAGGGCGTTTAAGGGGATTTAATGGGATCTTATAGTGATTTAATATGATTTAATGGGATATCAATGGGATCTAATGATATTTCTACAATAACTAAGGTTTCTGGGTGATGTATCTATTGTTAGATGGGGTTGTTAAGCCAGCTTATAACTAGGGACCCCACTATATGTGCAATTTTTTTTGTCAGGGCTTCGCGTATATGGGCAATCCCCTCCCCAACAAAATGCAGACATGTATATATTTCTCTAAACCACCATTGTAATAGGATTTGACTATGTTCTACCTTTTTGGGGCTTACTATAATACAATGGAAATTTCCCAAAACATCCCAAAACAAGCTGCAGAACGGTGCGTATCTTCCCCGGACCGGGAACCGGCCCTTCCCACCCCCAGCCCCCCAGAGGTGTGGCCTTCACCATGCGGATTTCCAGCTCCGCGCTCAGCTGCCTGAGGTCATCCGCCTGTTTCTTGCTCACCTGGCCAACGTGATGGAAATGGCCCGACTTTTGGGGTGAACATGGTGGGTTGACTGAGGAAAAGGGGTTAACAATAGGGGTATAACGGTAAAACCAACAATAAATGGTATAACCATATCTCGTTGAAATATGTTCCTTTGTTTAAGCTAAGTCGAAAGTAAAGGCTTAGGTTTTAAATGTCTTAAGAATTCTTAACTGGATAAGGTGTCTGAAGTAAAGTTGGGGACACCACGTTCCCCGAACTTCTTGGCTGATAGACCTCACTCCAACACCACCGGTGCCAGATTCTGACTCAGGGACGCTCTGCTGTTGAGCGCTCAGGATCTCCAGTTGGTGCTTCAAGTCTTCCAGAGATGTCTCAGTGGAAGAGTTTCGCTTTTCAATCCTCGATGCCAAGGTTGATCTCATTTGATCTCATTTGATTGCACAATAAAGCCGCAAATCAATCGGACATTTCCTTGGGGGGGTGCTCTAGGGAAAATGTTACATCACTCTCCGCAATAATTCAATGGTTTCCTGAAGGTTTTCACTTGAACCCTACCAATGACAGGTGGAGTTGAGAAGGAAACCCTATGGCACCGCTTTGTCCAGGCGTCACTGGCGTTACCAACTTTTCCTGCATCTGTACATATGAGATTCTTAGATGATCTTAGATGTGTTTTTGTTGCCTCTTTGTCACTGTATCCACTGGAAAAGTTTGCAACCTGGGTTGCTCGCCACTAGGTGGGTCGGCTGGAAAATCAGAACGGGACCTCTGGTGGTGCACCTGAGAAAAAACGGATGGGCCCATCTGCACAGTTTACGTCCTGCACTGTATCCCAGCCGATCCCAGCCACCTGGTGACTTCCAAGTCAAGTCCAAGGTTCTTGAGCTCCAATTCTCTTCTCAACTCATCCCCTTGGCGCTGCACCTAGGGGCCAAAAGGAATCCGGCTTTGAAAGCCAGCACTGCGGCAGAGAAGGTCGATGTAATTCATGCTGGGGACTGTCATAAACTATCATAAACCCAAATGCACAACGATGCGAATGGCACATGGAGTCAGCCCATTCCATCACCATCCCATCCCCAGATGGCACCTGCGCCAGCCTCGCGTCAAAGTCTTCCCTCTGATCTGCCAAGAGGTGCTGCGTCTTGGAGTTCACGTCCAGCAGTCGTTGCTCCAAGTCCCTTCTCACTTCCGCCCTGGGGCTGGAGATGTGGGCTGAGCCACGGGTTTTAAAAGCTGAGCATGCCACGGAAGTACCACCTGTTAAGGATTCTTTGAAAACTTCTTTAAGACCCACAGATAATCTGCAGAAAACGCATCCACGTGCAGGAGAGGGAACTTCGCAATGCAACTTGCAACACCCTGGCATAGAAGCAGAACCCATCCCATCGCGACAAGTTGAAGTGAAAAAGGAAGAATCACTGTCAAAACCGACCTTAGACATCCAAGAAAGATATCTCAACTTGGCCCTGCCAGCAACCATCAACCACCATAAGTTGGGATACAAACCCCTCTAAATAGGATTTTTATGGATTTTTTAATGTTAACATATATTCTTGGATTTTTCTATGACCCGCCATGTCCCCATCTGCTGCCTTTGGGCTTGCGTCTCGTCCCGTTGCACCAGCTCGGTGATCTGGGTCTCCAGCTGCCTGCGTCGAAAATTGTAGAAATAGAAAGGCATAAACCGTTCTAAAACAATGGTTCCTGCCCTTCACAATAGTTTATGTAAACTCCCCATTCTTAAGAGTTCACAGTAGTTTTACCATGGTGCACCAACCTTCCATCGGGGATTCCATGGGATTGCCACCTCTTGAGATCTTGCACCGCCAAGTCCACTTTCTCCTCCAAGGCTGTCAGCAATCTGTCCTCCTTCGGCCTCACATCCAAGCGTTGAAGCGGTTCCTGAGCGGCTTCACGCGCGCAAAAGGGGAGTTTCAGCGAAAACCGCAAGTTTAGTAAAAAGTGGACATGGGGTTTTTGAAGGACTTAACATGACTTAACTGACTGAAGCCCTTCATTGAAAAAAAAAAACACTGCGTGCATGAACTTCGAGTGTGATGAAGCACCAAGACTTTTCACATGTTTCCTCCTATTTGCCAAGGACGATGAACCACCAGGTACTGCATACCGCCCAACTTCACGTCCGAGTCACCACACTTTTCATGTTCTCCTCCAGGCCTGCATCCAGCCCCAGTGGCACCCTAACACCACCAAGGCCAGCGTTGGGGGCATCGTCCCACTTTGCGTGGGTGAAAATACACAAAGATTCGAAAAACCACCAGCTAGATCCTCCAAAATCCGCACAAGAATCGCCACCATCAGCTGCTTTCAGATATTTTTGCAATGGGTTTTTATCAAGAGTGACCATGAGTGACCCGTTTCAAAAATCGCAGCAACCACCAAGGCGCCTTGCAGAAGGTCCTCAAGGGCACTGAGTCTTTTCTCAGTCGAGTCCGTTTTCACTTGCTCCTCTAGCTGACACATCCTGGCCCAGGGGCAGCTCTAAGCAGGTTTCGGTTTGTCTAAAAAAAATCACATTACGAAATCACCACTGAATATGCTCGTTGTATACTCAACATTACTTATATAATTTTATATATATAGACTTATAGAACTTTATATAACTACAGTATCTTGACTCAGGTGAGACGTATGATCCTGTGGTATCCTTCGGAATCGATTTCACATCGGGGAGAATACCTCAATTACAAACACATGGACATGCTGTTTGTGGGTTTGTTTGGGGTATTGTCAAATCGGATTCCTAATTTATCAGATTTTATCAGCATTTTTCCCCGTTAAAATTGCCATTGCCATTGCAACTACTTCATTTTATATCATAGTGCTGCTGCTGCTTGTTTTATTTGACTGAAAATAAAAACCCCGAATCCCCATTTTCGGAGACCCCAATAGTCCCTTCCCCCCTCAACATTAAACACCCGAAATGAAAGCATGGTTTCGTCGGGGAGTTCCACAGAATTGGGACCATGTAGTGAGTGTTTAATAGTGGATGGGATTATCCCATTTATCATCTTCAATCCCCTTTTAATACCAGTAAATCACCATTAGATCATGATATCCCATTAACTATATCCTATTATGGCCTATTTATGCATATAATTATATATGTATATTTTCCCATTATAAATATTCCCAGTAAGCGCATCCAAAAGCGTCCAAGTGTGGCACCTGGTGATGGTGGAAGCCATCCGCTCCTCCAGTGGAAGCACACGGCCGAAGGTGTCCTGGGACTGGAGGATCCTATCATTTCACGAGGCTTTCGGGAATGGTGGGTATTTGAATAGTGTATTTATATTTATCTTTAATATATATATATATATGTCTGTCTGTCTGTCTGTCTATCTATCTATCTATCTCTATCTCTCTCTCTCTCTCTCTCTGTTTGTGTGTTTGTGTCATTTATTTATTTGATTATATTGTATTTATATTTATATCTGTTCGCATATACATATCTATATATATAACATACAAGGTGGTGCCCCAGTTCGGAATCGCTAAGTTGGTGGCGTCAATAACTCAAATTTCACGAGGGTCTATGGAGTCTATGGATACATCGAACTGGTTACTGAACTTTATAAACAAACAAACATAACTGGGGTGAGCACCACCTTGTAGGGGGCTGACACTACACTGGGAATTAGGAGCATTTGCGTGTTCATCATTCTTTTGGATCTATACTAATTAGTGGACCTTCACTAAAAATGGAGGATGATAGAATCATGGGCCATCTCGCGCACAATGAGTAAAGGGGGCGTGAGTCAAAACCCTGTACCCCGGGTAAACATCAAATTGGCTGGCAATTGGATGTCCATCACCCTAAACATGTTGTTTATAGGTCTTGATCCATAGCCAAAATAATCTATAGAACAACATCACTGCGACGTGTTTTTTTAATTCAGCCAGATCATCTCCTCTCCAAACTTCATAAACTTTACCGCCACTTTCCAGTCCTCCTCTCGCTGTTTGACTTCCAGTCGCAAGACTTTGGCCTCTTCCATGGCACTGCTCTGCCAGATTTTCATGTCCGACATCTGTCGGGTCAGAGCAGAGAGCTCCTCACTCTGCTGCCTCTGCGAGCGCAGCCGCAGGGCTGAGCCAGGTGTCCCAGAATGGGTTAATGATCCTCTACAAAAATGGCCTAGCAGCCTAGGATAACTGCATAATTAGCTATAATTACGTGGAGTAAGTTAAGTGTGAATATAAGTCATTAGTTGTTGATAGCTGGTGGGAGTCCATAAACCCCTGTGACTTTCCGTGGATGGGTCAATTCACTCAATTCACCCCTAAAACATGGATGATTCATGGAGAAAATGAAAAAAAAATGACATCGGGTCAGTGACCAGCAGCCGTTCAGGGGGAGATGTGTTTCTTCTAAACCATTTTCTGAACCCCTTTTATGGATGGACTTGCATGTAAGTTTCCAATGGCTACCAGATGCTACCAGCTTCACAGCCATTTCCCCGTGATCTCCAGGCGGCGCCGGCCTCAAGTCCTCCTTGGTTCGCTTGGCCAAGTCTCTCTGCAAGGCTCGATCACCCTCTTGCACCTTGATCGACGGCATGGGGCACCGGCTCAGGCGTTGGTCATAGTCACAGTTAAACGAACTATTCCCGGGGATGCACGTCCAATTAGTTGTGTGTAGGCTTTATGGGGCTATGGATGGGCATGGATGGGCATGGACATACATAGTATTATGGACGGTATTTAGACTATGATTGCTTCACCACCTGATCTTCAACCACTGTCAATTGTCTTGCTTGACCATTCCATCCAGCAGCAAAATTCATCTGGAAAAAATCTGGCCAACCATCTAACACGTTTCATTGCTGTCTCAAAAATTTGCCCAAACATCGAGCACCAAAAAACCCTGCGTTCCTTTAACATCCTTTAACCATTCAATCAATCCAGGTGACGCCAGTGGCTGCTGCTGCCTGTTGCAGGGCCACCAACAAGTCGTTGTGCTCGCGCTGAAGGTGGTCCTCCAAGGCATTAATCCGAGTGGCGGTTTGGTCCTCAGAGCTCAGACCCAGGTGACCGGGGGAGAAAAACCATGCACCAATGGGCGCAACATGGTGCAAGAAATGGATCATGTTAGTTGGTTTCTGTTGATTTGAGCATGTTTGAACCATGGCCTGATTTGGTTGATATGTCTAACGCCTTGGATGATCTTAGATTCTAAGTGGAGGTGCAAAAGTGGTACAAACTGGAGACAGCTGGGTACTGACATGGAAGGTCTGGAACCCAAAGATGGGTTCCACATAGCAAGAAATAAGAAGTTCATCTTCCAAAGGCAATTCTATTGAGGAATCATAAGTAGTCTAGACTGGCTTTGCAGTTTCAACTCTGAATCTATATGACATTTAATGATTACTTAAGAAGCATGTGATTAGAAGTTATGGACTCTACAGTGTGTATATATAATTATATATAATTATATAATTATATATATATAGCTGAGTTGTCAAGAACAATGCTCTATCTAAAGGTACGGATCCTCTAGAAAAGGGCGTGCCGTGGTACGGTGCGGGCTACAGGTATGGTCCGCAAAAAACTCGCTTTGCTCGCAGAAAGAATGTCAGCCAGGTTTACCAGCTGGTTTTCGTAATTCAATATATAAATATTATAATATAAGTATATCCCCCATATACCAAAGAAAACCCAGTTGAAAGATGTTGAAAGATGTTAAAAGATGTTAACTAAAAGTAAACTTAGCTATCTAGGGGGCCTCACCTTGTACAGTACGGGTACGGTACGGTGCGTACCCGTACTGTACCCATACCGTACCTGTACTGCACCACCCTACCGGTACCGTACCCTTTATGCCCATCACTTCCAGTGCTGACTGGCAGCAAAGTAGGGCGCCAGAAATTTGGGGAACTCGCTTCTAAGGACCTCTGCTTGTTGCAGGATGGCCTGGTTCAGGTTCATCTCCAGGTCGTCATCTGAGAGCAGTCCCAAATCCTCGGGAAGCCAACAAGGCTCACCGCCAAGGCAAGAGAGCAACAAAGCCTCAAAGAACCTAAACTTAGTCCTTGCTGAGACGATTTCCAGAGGCTTCCCACCTGAACAAGTGCCTTCGGGGCTTTTCCCAGCTATCACTGTCCTACCTACTTCGGAGATCTTCGGAGCCAGCGCAGGCTGCGAACACAGCCAAGCCACGGTCTCGGCCGAACCCAAGCGAGTTTCCAACTTCTTGAGCTCTGTGATCACACCTCACCAGGGGCTGAAAAATCGAAAGGGCTCAGACCTCATCAAAGCTCCAGTCTGTTTTATGGGAGTCCCACCTTTCTCATGGGGATTCGAGCAACAAGAACGGGGTGTCATGGACGGACCTGCAATTTTGATGCACTTTTTTGGTACTAGATAAACAATCCCCCTTTCCCCCACACAACCTTGATCCAAACCCCAAGCTGCGTCATTTCTGTAGAGAATTTGAAGGAATTGAAGGAATACACATGACCACAGCCTCAAGCTATCAAATTCATGGCAAACACCTAGAAGAGATAAGAGAACGCTGCGACACCTTAGCCTGAAGGGCCGGTTTCTCAACCTCCGGAACCTCAAAATTAACCCCCTCCGTTGCTCCATCTCCATTGTTTGGTGTGCCACCTTCAAGTTCGGTGGTAAACCGATCGTGAACCGACATCAGGCTTTCCTGGGCTGCGTGTGCTATGCTGGGAAAACCAGGGCATGAGTCGACAGCGTCCAACCAGGGCTGCCAGGGATTTCAGCCCCATATCAACAAGCTAAGTTGCTGGGGGTCTCATTCCTGGCCCCTGTCAATGTGGAACCAGGTCAATGAACCCCTGCTTGGTTGTAGATATTATGATATATAAATAGATAAATAGATAGATAGATAGATAGATAGAAAAATATATATACAATATAATATGTGTATATATCTCTCTCTCTCTCTCTTTCTCTCTCTCTCTCTCTGTCTCTCTCCATTAGACCCCAAAGATCACTGCATCACTCAGCGTTTTTATCCCAGGCATTACCAGTGAGATCCACTCAGCGGGGCCCCAGTCGCTGTGACCAAATTTTGTGTCTTCTCGAAGTCTTGTCTGAAGCCTAGGCCGCCATGGGATCGTCACGGTCGAGCCCGGGGGAGCCCCCAAAAATTGCTGTTGTGAGGTGAAAAAAACACCATCTGTGTTATCAAAACAGATCAAAACGCATCAAAAGATGGCATATCAATGGTTTACAGCAATCCATGCCAGAAGGGGAATTCTTATAATGCGGCTACATACATCAATCCCTTGATGGATTGATGTCACCGTCCCCTTTCTTTCGGAAAAGCAAGCCATGTTTTGACCATCCGACATATTATTTGCCATGATAGATTCAGCAATCCCAAGGTGAAACGGTCGCACTGGTGAAACTCCGTGCTTCAAGTGACTCCGTGGTATCTTCAATTCCAAACCCCTCATGGCACCTGACCTGAACCAATCTTGGGAGTTCCAAAAGACAACAGGAACTTCCAAAGAGCTGAAGCATCACCCAGTCAAAACGTAGCCTCCAGATCGCTTAAATTGGAGAAACGATCATCCAAGCAGTTCATCTTCTCCTCCACACGCTGCAACTCCACGTGTAGCATCCTGGGTTGCCAAGAATCTATGAGTGCGGGATACCGGGAACCCAAAAAGGCTTGGGCCTACTTTCCTACAAAATCTGGGGTTTCATGAGGTCCAGTCTCTACTGTTTCAGAACGAGCGGTTGCTAGCAAACACTTTGGGTTTTTTTTAACCCTCACATTGAACTCCTGCGTAAGTTTGATACCATGATGATGGTCGTTTCATCCATCATCCCTATAATCATGGTGGCACCGCACCACCCCAACCGCTCAGCCGCTCATATCATTGGATGGCTCTACGGGAAAGTCTGCAAAAAAAAACCTGTTTGTCCTAGTCCTAGTAACTCCGTGGCTTCCAGCAGAAAATCACCTAGGCCTTGCTCATCCAAACAAAAAAAAAACATACAAAGATGACCTACAGAATTGGGATGGGTTCATACGAAGATGACCTTCCAATACCCCAAGACCGATTGACCCATTTATGCCATACCAATCTGACAAAAATGTCCCCAATCCCATCGCAGTATACTGCTTGGTTAGTGAATCTTCCGGTGATGGACTAGTTCATAGTCACCAATAAGTAAAAACCCCTAGTTCTTAGCCCTTCAGCCATCACGTCTCAACTATGTCAAATTGTATCCCTGCATCTGTATCATTGTATCACCATATCTTTGACAGCTTGAACTTCTAAAAGCCTCCCAAATTCCATATATGTCCATCTCAACCCCCCCTCAACCCCCCATTGACGTCGATGGTTCAATCCCATTGAAATCCCATCAACCTGGGCGATCATTAAATCACCATTACCCTCTTGTAAATTAACATAGAATAGACCCTAAAAATACGCAATTTTGGAGTGGAAACTGATCTTCCAACCCCGGATGACTGCCAGGGTCTATGTTAATTTACTGGATGGTAAATCCCATCGGAATCCCATGAAAATCGCATTTTTCGTGGCTCATCTGTCCCCGCCCGCCTAACTCCCTCTGGCACTTGGGCGGCTTCAGCCCGCAGCTCCGCCAAGCGTTCATCCAAGACCTACGACGTTTTTACTTGGCTTCTTTCGGTGGCCATGGAGATAATGGGAAGACCGTCATTGAACTAATGTGGGTAATACAATGCCATAAGCCATCCCCCAAATCATCCTTTTTATAGGTGGTATGTTTACCATTCCCAAGTCATGGGTTGTTTATGGCATTGCTTTACCCACATTAAATCCTGTACAAACGGAGGTTTTCCGATGGAAAATCATTGAACTATAGATCTAAATGCTGGATTTTGCAGCCATGGAGCTGATTGCCGGAGGGTAGCCCATCTTCAAACCCGTGCTGGATCCCCTTCCAGAAGACCCCGGTCTTAATCATCTCAGTAGTTCGTCCCAGTGCATTCAAACTTCAGGTGGCTATTAATGCAATAGCAACCCTCCAAAAACAAGATAGAACAGTGAAATTTTAAAATAGACAGCAACCCCCACAAGAAAGATTTAGAGTAATAAATGAGAATAATTTATAACAATTCCTTGGTTCGCACCAAAAAATCAACACGCTACCAGCTTCAGGAACCTCCCTTTCTCCAATTTTTGTTGGGGAGATCCCAGCTCGATCCCTTCCCAGGTCCGTGCCTCACCCACCTTACGCATCTCGGCCAGGCGGGCCTCGAACTCGGGCGTCGCAACGGCACAGCGGAGGTCCTGCAGGACCTTCGCAGCCAGCACGACTCGCGGCAGGCCGGAAATCCGCCGGTGAAATCCATAGGACTCCGCCCCGCAAAATAGAAAGGTGTTTTTCCGCAAAAGATCCGACATGTAGATGATCACCAGGTTGAAAATAGTGATCACTTCGCGATCCGATCTCTTTTTCACGGGGTACGGTGGGTAGAATCGGAAATCAAACCCGTCAACATGGGAACATGATCAAATATGATCAATTTTTTATCCACTAAATACGATATGTAGTAGTATGGTTCGTACTGGTTGAAGCTGTTGGGAATAATTTCAACATGGTTCAACATTATTTGGACCATTTAATGCTGATTTGAGGGACACTCTAAAGATATTCTAGAGGACCCCATTGTTTTCCTATCCAATATATGGGGTGGTTCCTGTCTATAAACTTTCTACTCAGTTCTGGGAAATGGTCACACTTCAACCTGAAATCTTAGGGGTATATGATGGATATAAGGAATCGTTTGTCTTTGGATTCTTGGATCCAATGCTCTCCCAATCAGAGTTCATCAACCATGGTCAGGTATGGTCAGGTTATATCCATCTATCTCCGTATTCTCCCCGAGATATTAGGAGTAATGGTCAATTGTGGTCAATTCCCGTGAATGAATTTCCATTCATTTCCCATAATTACCCTCTGGTCTCAGGTAAACTGATCTGGAAAATCACCATGTTCATCACTGTTCATCCATTTTCAAGTTCTGCCATTCATTTTCAAGGTTTCGCCAGGTCCACTTCGATAGCCCCATGGCCCCCATGGCCACCATGTGTTCCACCGCCTCCGAGTGCATGGAGGAGAGCAGCAGCGCTACTTTGTCGATCAGCGAATCCAGCTGCTTCTGCTGCGAGGCCACGGAGGCCCTTAGATCACCTGAGCCAAAAACGGGTCTTTGGCCAACAGGCAATGGCTTGTTGCTGGGTCAATTCTAAGAAAATCCGGTGCAGATATTCTTGGATTGAAATTGAGTTGTTAACAACGACACAATTGAAATTTCAGCCGCGAAATGAAGGGTTTCGGGGGCTCTGTGGAGGGGTTGATAGTGATTCAAACTCGGGTTTTCAAATGCCTGAAGGTCACCAGGAATTCCCAACCGGGGGGATTAACTCTCATCCCCAAAAGGCGCAGCCCGAGTTGCAAATCCCAGTGCCCACCCATGTCCCTCCCCCAGCAACCAGCTCCCCCCGCGTGCGCGGGAGGGCGGGCACCAGGGTGGCCAGATCGCCAACAGTTGTGCCTGGGCCCAGCGCTGAGTTTGGGGTGTCAAATATGGCTTTGAAAGATGCTGTGCCACTCGATTTGATGGTTTATCATGATTTATCATAATTGCCCTTATTGAAACTAGCATTTTACGACTACGGTATACGGTATACCCATTTTTCAGCAACCCGCTAAAAATAGAAAAGTAATGAAAGTCCACAGCTCTGCCAGCCATACATTGAATGAAAAGTGTATAATATCCTGGTAAAACACTGGCAAATTACTGTTCAATCTTTTTTGGGGGGTTATGGGATATAATGTGGTAAACCAAATAGTCAGCCAGAAATGCTAGTCAGGCCCACCTAAGGAACTGATGTTTCTCCCTAAATTGTGTGGGCAATATGGTAGCTAGTCAGTAGAGCCAGTCCATTCTTGAACAACCCTGGCAAACAAACACAACATACAAAACCCACATCATTGTATTTTCCATGATTTGGAGGTCGTTAACTATAAAACATACCCCAAGGACGGGTTCATCATTGGGCTTGCCACATTCTAATTAAAACTGCCATCTCTCAGACAGTTCTTTGCAGCCAGTCTGATCTGCCGGGCAACGCAGGGCACTTGAGGACTTCAGTGCCAAATTGCTCGGCATCATGACAACAATCCGGCGACGGCTACGGAGAAATTCTTCAGGGTATCGGTACATCAGTATCAGCTAGTTCAAGTCCTGGAGCTCTTATAAGCATATATAATATATATACATATGCGTGCATATCTCTGCACCATTTTATCTGGTGCCGGCAGGTGGTAATCCGAGCTTTTGAGGTCGAAATTGGAGGTCAGCTGGTGCCAAATAGTTGTTGTTTCATGTTGTTTCGTTCTTCCCTTCTCAAGTGCAAGAAAATCAGAGTGAATGACGCAAAGGGTTGCCAGTCATGGAATGGCGATCTCAGCCTTGTATCATCTTGTGCTGTCTATGCTCTGGCAGGAAGCTGCGCGAAGACAACATATGACAAGGTTTGCCTGCTGATGGGCCCAATTGTATCAGCAAATGTCCCCATAAAAACCAGCCATCGTGAGGGATTTGGAGCCAGGGAAACCAGAGGAGATTTTGGCCCATCTCCAGCCTGCACTGCTGGTGCTTCAGACTCCTGGACCGAAATACCCATCAACCGAATCAAGGAAAACCCTTCAAAGAACCATCGTGTTTACACAGAAAACAAACACAGCAAATACCAAACGGCCGCAATATATGTTTAACTTCCAGTGCATCAGATAAAATCACGTAGGATTGATGGCAAAGTTCAGATATATATCTATATCTATATCTATATCTAATATATATAATTATAGATTATAATTATATATATATATATAATCTGTGTGTTATTATATATATATATATATGTAATAATAATAATAATAATATGTATAATATGTATAATATGTATAATGTATATATCAAGCATCAAGGCAAAACAAAGCACCAGGATGGCGATCAAATCCCAGCCCTTTTTCAAACGGCCCTTCTCGGCCCGACCTGCCTTCTCGGTCTCTGTCTCGTTCAAGGAGGCGCCTTTCTGCCGGTTGGGTCACGGGGATTGATGCGGAGGTTTCCTAAAATGGTCCCCAACATGGATGATTTATATTGATTTATAATAGAAAATCCTACTAAGATGGATGATGAACAGGGGTACCCCTATTTTAGGAAACCTCCTAATATAGTTTGGTTGAGTTTTAAACAGTATTTTTTTTTGCCAGGGCTCCTCAGAGGATTTGCCCCACCACACTGCCCGCATCTTCTCGCAGGCAAGGGTTGCCAGTTGAGCGTGACATGAAATGAGAAAGTTAAGTCTAAAAAGCAAGATTGGGTTGTACCAAATGGGTGAAACACTGTCTCCATAATACTATGATCTCCTGTAATAATTTTAATAATCAACCAAAAAGGGGGTTGAACAGTTGAACTGAGGGAACGCATGAGTTCCCCCTGAAACTGGCCATACTGATGGCTGGCGAACTC
>CAMXCT020006596.1:107500-187500 GCA_947184155.2 Cladocopium goreaui
CTTCCCTGAGGCTTCAGCTCAAGTGCTTGCCATCGTCCTGAAGAAAACCCCAGCCAAAATTGGTGGAAAATGACATGGACCACTACCCCCTGGTAATTTAACATAACTATGGAAAATCACCATTTTTAATGGGAAAATCCACTATTAATGGCCATTTTCAATAGCTACGTTAAATTACCAGAGGGTAAGATGATACGAGACCCTGGCCATGGGATGAGAACAGAAACGGCCTCGCTGCCGTCAACTTTTCTTCGGAAACACCCAGGGCACACGGCGCGGCAGAACAACCAGCGGGGCCATGGTGGGATTGGGGATGCGAGCAACGGCACTTTTAGGCGCCATTATGGGGTCCCAAACTCTGTTGTGGAACCATTAATGTGCTTGTTATGCTTGTGTCATGAAAGATTGCCGTAGACATCCCGAAGTTTCAGGAGTGATATCCTGAGGTTGTTGGTGAACATCCCCATTTTCCACCTTCAGTGAGGCCCCGATCCAGTGCCGCCATTCAGAAACGACCTCCCCGATCCAGCTCCGGGAGCCGGGGCGGTCGCGAAACAATTCTGCGGAAGGGTGAAACCGTTCGGCGGGGTCTGAATTTTGGCGCGACATGGTTGGCCAAAGTCCCAGATTGGCAGAGAAACGTCTAGAAAAGTATGAGAAAATGATCGGAAACCTCGATATACCTCGATCTCTTTGGCCACCGGCCGCCGTCTATTCCTGGGCAATCTCCAAGGCGTTTGTGATGATGTCACTCACGCCTTAGTCACGAGAAATTGCCTCTGCACTGGATCTTCACCAGGGGTCCCAGGTTTTGACTCAGACTCATACCGTCTCATACTTGGAAGATCATTCTACCTAGAAACTGGTTAATAACATTTAGTAACCACATGTATACATATATATTATATTATATTATAATATAATTATATAGAGAGAGAGAGAGAAAGAGTTAAACCGTATATATATATATATGTATAGATACATACACATAATTATAGATATGAAATATTACAACATAACCAATTCACATATGGGATAGCCTCACTTAAGGGACCAATCTAACCACTCAAACCAGGCTGGTTGGCCCATTGCCTGAGCTCCTCACGCTTGATCACTTCCGATTCCATGACGTCCGTCACTTCCCCTGGCGCCAGCCCGTCCGATTGATGGAAGCGCAACCCTGCTGAAGCCACCAGAAATATCCAGAAATGGCCTGGAAAGCCTACAACATTCTCTCCGAAACTGGCTGGTAAAGATGCAGATTTGACCTTACATCGATGACAACGAGGATGTGATATTAAACACCCGGAGAAAAGGCCCCACCTCGGCCCTTAAAACTTGGAGTTATCCCATGCAATCCGCCATTGCCATCGATCTCGTCAGTGGCACATGACTTATGATGATTTCCCCCAATTGATGACCTTAAACAGGCTGCGAAATGTCAAAACAGCTCTGAGTTTTGCGGCAAGCTTGCAGAATTGCACAAAAAAAAACATGAATCACATGGACCAATATACCCTAATTACCAAAATAAACGATTCAAGATTAAACCCCCCCAAAAAAAAAAATATATATATATACATCGTCCACAATAGACACACCCGTCACCCATGGGGTTTTAGATACCCCCCTTTTTTTCCACCAGATCCAGCGTGGCCCGGCCTTGACAATCCTCATAGTCCAGGTCCGCAATAATCAGTTCTTCGTCCATCAGCAGATCTTCCAGTAGCAAGGCACCTGGCGAACTACGGAACCGTAGGGGCCATAGGTTGGGGTCCCAGTGAGTAGGGGCAATGTCCGGTTATAGGGGCGAAATAACATGAACTAACCCACTTCCTCAATTGGAATGAGCCAAGCAGGATTGGGAATATGAGAAGCGAGAGATAATGGATGACATTGGCTGTGATTGGTGATATGATATACTGTTCAAAGAATTGCAGTGGACAAGCACAAGCCATGCCCACATTGCACTTCAAAAAAATGGAAAGCATCACAACGCGGAATAGCAAATTGAAATGGCAAAGTCGGAATCAAATGAAACCCAATCGCACATCAGTTTGAGAAGATGAACTATGGGGGGCCAGCCTTACAGCATAACATATATATATATATATCCATAAATATGTATATATATATATGTGTATATATATATACATGTACACATACATATACATATACATATACATATACAGATACATATACATATAAAGACACAGATACGCATACATATACATATACAGTGTATATATATATACATGTGTGTGTGTGTGAAACAGTGTATGATTGATATTGTAAAACATGTTGACCTTTCACATTCCTTGTGGGGTGTTATAACTCTTCAAGGACGCCCCAGGCGCCTGGCAACTGCGGACCCCTGGGTGACCCCATGGGCGAGCTTGGTCTGCACGCCGCACGCCAGGCTTCGAATCCGCGGCCCAACAGCTCACGTTCACCTGAGCAGATCAGTCTTGGGGGATGACTCATGGGGTTTTAACATCGGCCTCAAGGATCCTCTTGGGGCAAAGTTACAACATGTTGCAACAACCTTGACTTTGGTGAGTTTGCGGCTTGCATTAAATATATATATATATATAATTATACGTATATATATATATATTGTATATATATATAAGACACATAATTAAGGGGCGAGTTTCAACAAGCATCTGAAGCATCCCCGGCAGAACTGCCAACTGAACAACCACGCGCTTGAGAAAAATGGAAGAAATAGCTGGCTAATTTGGGGTACTAAAACATCAAGTGGTGGGGGCGAAAAGTTTTGGGCCAATAGATTATATAGATGATTATAGTTTGTTCATGATGTTCATGCGATTTTTGGGCAATGACTGACCTGCAGATTGGAAACTGGCAAACTGACCTTAAAAACCGTTGACATCGGGGCTTCGGGGGAGTCCTCAACTTGGAGGTTCCGATGTGTTTATTTGGTAGCACATTTGCCTGCACAAGAAGTGTCGAAAGCCCACCACACGGGGCGGCGAAATGGCATAAGCCCTTTAGGCATGCCAGATTCAACGGTGAAGCTATGACTGCAGGTCATTGCGCTCACCACACCTGCTTCACACAGACCCATACAATGTGAAAAATATCCATATCATGAATTTTGCTGCATGCCTATGTTTCTTTTCTCTATGTTTTCATCATACCCCGACCAAAAAAAAAGGGGGCGACCTGATCTTTAACCAGGTACCGCCGTGGTCAATTCCATTCAGACTTCCTGTTACAGAGCTGCCGCAATGAGATAGCCGCATGTGACCGCCACGACCCCTGTGATGTAGAAGATTCGGAAGGCCACATCAACTTGAAATGACGGCGGTTGCTCGAAGAAGGACACGTGCATGGCCTAGGAATGATTAGCTGTGGCCATGGTGAACTATGCACGTGTCACTGTAATATCAGTTTATGCCAACTCAATTCTATCATTCTGTCTACCTTTGTTCATTTGCATTATTATTATATATAATATATACATATATAGTAGAAAATTGAAAGTTAGAATGCCGCGCAGGGCCACCAAAAAAAATCCATTGAAAGTTAGAATGCCACACCATAATTGTTTGAAAAAATCTACCAAAATTCTACCTTTCAGTCCGTATTATGCTGGTAAATGTGGATATATTGTGCTCAAAAATTGTTTGATCAAATTTGCCTCCCTGTTGTGCCGGGGCCACCAAACCTTTTTTTTTTGTAGGGTTAGAATGCCTCCGCAGCATATGCCCCCAACACATCTGAATTCTATATAGATTTTAAATAGATAAATGAAATCTTGGTCCCCAATGACGGTTGAGATAAGTACTTACCACAGTTTGATATCATCATCATATATCCTACATCAACCAAATCCCTTAAAAAAAGCGGGTCGAGCTATCAAAACCTGGTTTTGAGCTAGTTTCTGCGAAAAAACAGGTTTTAGTCAACAAAACCCGGTTTTTGATGAAGCAGCTTCGCCACAACCCGTAGAAAACCGTCCAAAACCTGTAAAAACTCGTCAAAACCCATAAAAACCCGTAAAAAACCGTAGTCCAAAACCGACCAAAAGCTTGGTTTGCCGGGGCCACCAAACCTTGTTTTTTGTAGGGTTAGAATGCCTGAGCATATGCCCCCAAAACTTCTGAATTCTATATAGATCTTAAATATATAAATGAAATCTAGATGTGAGTAAACGACGTGTTCTTGGATCGGCGGATGACGATATTGCATTTTTCTGCATATTCTGTCATTTTTATTGATCCGTTTTTTGGCTGAACATGAGAATGATTTTTGCAAATACCTGCATATTCTACATATTCAAAATACGATATTGCATTTTTTCTGCATATCATGACATTGTTCACTGTTCATGAAAAGATTTGTTTGCAATTTGCATCCATATTCTGCATATTTGCAGTACATGGAAGACACGGGACGGTCAAAAATTCATTAAGAATTTTGGAGTTTTAGGGGTTTCAGGACTAAACAAATAGGGTTAGAATGCCCGTCGGGGATTTTCCCACGGTATTCCCCCCGACAATGTAAATGTTGATTAAAAAGGATGGTAACCTCCAAAAACGGCATTATACACAGACGATGTTGCATTTTTTTCCAATATTCTGTCATGTTTTATTGATCATGCTTGTTTTTGCTGATCATGATCGTGTTTTTTTGGCGAATACTGTATATTCTGCATTTTGAAAATAACAATACGATGTTGCATTTTTTTGCATATCATGACAGTGCTTATTGTTCATGGAAAGATTTGTTTGCAATTTACATGCATATTCTGCATATTTGCAGTACATGGCACACGGACGGTCAAAAATGCGTCAAGAATTTTGGAGTTTTAGGGGTTTCAGGACTAAACAAATAGGGTTAGAATGCCCGTCGGGGATTTTCCCACAGTATTCCCCATGATAATGAAATGTTGATTAAACAGGATGGTAACCTCCGAAAACGGCATTATACACACATACATATGCGCTGTATATATTACATATATGTACATGTACATGCATATTAGATGTGAGTAAACGAGGTGTTCTTGCATCGGCGGATGCATATTCTGTCATTTTTAGTGATCATGTACTTTTTTGCTGATCATGAGAATGATTTTTGCAAATACCTGCATATTCTACATATTCAAAATACGATATTGCATTTTTTCTGCATATCATGACAGTGCTTATTGTTCATGGAAAGATTTGTTTGCAATTTACATGCATATTCTGCATATTTGCAGTACATGGAAGACACGGGACGGTCGAAAATGCGTCAAGAATTTTGGAGTTTTAGGGGTTTCAGGACTAAGTAAATAGGGTTAGAATGCCCGTCGGGGATTTTCCCACGGTATTTCAATGTTGATTAAACAGGACGGTAACCTCCGAACATGGCATTATACAATATTATACACACATATACATGCGCTGTATATATTACATATATGTACATGTACATTCATGTTAGATGTGAGTAAACGAGGTGTCTTGGATCGGCGGATGACAATATTGCATTTTTTCTGCATATTCTGTGTTTTTTATTGACTATGTATTTTGGGCTGATCATGAGCATGCTTTTTGGCGAATGCCTGCGTATTCTACATATTCATAATACGATATTGCATTTTTTCTGCATATTATGACACGATTTATTGGTCATGGGTAGATTCTTTTGCAATTTACATGCATATTCTGCATATCTGCAGTACATGGAAAAGATGGGACAGTCGAACTTGCGCCAAGAATTTTGGAATTTCAAGGGTTTCAGTACTAAATAAATAAGGTTAGAATGCCTGTCGAAAATTTCCCACGGTATTCCCCACGATAATGTAAATGTTGATTAAACAGAATGGTAACCTCTGAGAATGGCATTATACACACATATATATGCGCTGTATATATTACATATATGTACATGTACCTGCATATTAGATGTGAGTAAACGAGGTGTTCTTGGATCGGCGGATGACGATATTGCATGTTTTCTGCATATTCTGTCAAGTTTTATTGATCATGGGTACATGGAAGACACGGGACGGTCGAAAATTCGTCAAGAATTTTTGAGTTTTAGGGGTTCAGGACTAAATAAATAGAGTTAGAATGCCGTCCCAGATTTTTTAAGGGGTTTCAGGACGAAATAAATAGGCTTAGAATGCCCGTCGGGGATTTTCCCACGGTATTTCCCACAATAGTGAAATGTTGATTAAACAGGATGGTAACCTCCAAAAACGGCATGATACACAGACAATATTGCATGTTTTCCCAATATTCTGTAATGTTTTATTGATCATGTTTTTTTGGCTGATCATGAGCATGTTTTTTTGGCAAATACTGTATATTCTGCAGTTTGAAAATAACAATACGATGTTGCATTTTTTCTGCATATCATGACAGTGCTTATTGTTCATGGAAAGATTTGTTTGCATCACATGCATATTCTGCATATTTGCAGTACATTTCAGACGGACGGTCAAAAATGCGTCAAGCATTTTGGAGTTTTAGGAGTTTCAGGACTGAATAAATAGGGTTAGAATGCCCGTCAGGGATTTTCCCACTGTATTCCCCACGATAATGTAAATGCTGATTAAACAGGATGGTAACACCTCCAAAAAAGGCATTATCCACAAACGATATTGCATTCATCATTTTTCTAATGCTCTGTCATTGTTTATTGATCATGTTTGTTTTTGCTGATCATGATCGTGTTTTTTAGGCGAATACCTGCATATTCTACATATTCATAATACGATATTACATGTTTTCCTCGTATTAGAACATTGTTTATTGTTAATGGAAAAAATGTTTGCAATTTACATGCATATTCTCCATATTTGCAGTACATGGAAGACACGGGACGGTCGAAAATGCGCCAATAATTTTGGAGTTTTAGGGGTTTCAGGACTAAATAAATACGGTTAGAATGCCCGTCGGGGATTTTCCTACGATACCCCACGAATGTGTAAATGTTGATTTTACAGAATGGTAACCTCCGAAAACGGCATTATACACACATATATATGCGCTGTATATAACTGTATATATTACATATATGTACATGTACATGCATATTAGATGTGAGTAAACGAGGTGTCTTGGATCGGCGGATGACGATATTGCAGTTTTTCTGCATATTCTGTCAATTTTAGTGATCATGTAGTTTTTTGCTGTTCATGAGAATGTTTTTTAGCGAATACCTGCATATTCTACATATTTATAATACGATATTGCATTTTTCTGCATATTATGCCATTGTTTATTGTTCATGGAAAGATTTGTTTGCAATTTACATGCATATTCTGCATATTTGCAGTACATGGAAAAGACGGGACGGTCGAAAATGCGCCAAACATTTTGGATTTTTAGGGGTTTCAGGACTAAATAAATAGGGTTAGAATGCCGTGCCGGATTTTTTAAGGGATTTCAGGACTAAATAAATAGGGTTAGAATGCCCGTCCGGAATTTTCCCACGATATTCTCTTCGATAATGAAATGTTGATTAAACAGGATGGTAACCTCCAAAAACGGCATTATATATACATACATACATATATATATATATATGCTCTGTATATAGTGCATATATGCACATTTACAATCATGTACATTCATATGAGATGTGAGTAAACGAGGTGTTCTTGGATCGGCAGATGACGACATTGCATTTTTTCTGCATATTCTGTCAATTTTAGTGGTCATTTACTTTTTGGCTGATCATGAGCATGTTTTTTTGGCGAATACCTGCATATTCTACATATATATAATACGATATTGCATTTGTCTGCATATTTTGACATTGTTTTATTGTTCATGGAAAGATTTGTTTGCAATTTACATGCATATTCTGCATATTTGCAGTACCATATACATGGAAGACACGGGACGGTCGAAAAATGCATCAAACATTTTGGATTTTTAGGGGTTTCAGGACTAAATAAATAGAGTTAGAATGCCGTCCCGGATTTTTTAAGGGTTTCAGGACTAAATAAATAAGGTTGGAATGCCCGTCAGGGATTTTCCCACGATATTCTCCACGATAATGAAATGTTGATTAAACAGGACGGTAACCTCCAAAAACGGCATTATACATATATATATATGCGCTGTAATTATGTACATCTACAATCATGTACATACATTAGATCATATTAGATGTGAATAAATGAGGTGTCTTTGGATCGGCGGATGACGATATTGCATTTTTTTCATATTTTGTCATTTTTTCATCATGGGTAGATCCATTAGTTTTCATTGGTTTTTCATTATTTTGACGATGGTTTTCAATATTGTTCATTTTTTTCATTATATGGTACAACCGAAAGTTATAATGCCACCTTGGTGGAAAGACATGGATTTCAAGAATCTGGGAGGCATTCTGACCTTATTTATTTAGTCCTGAATCCCCTTTAAAAAATCCGGGACGGCATTCAGTGATTTTTCATTTTCAAGATGTTGTTCATTATTTTTCAGTGATTTTTCATTATTTTCAAGGTGTGTTTCATTATTTTTCATTGATGGTTCAATGTCGTTACATGTGCTTCATTATTTTTCAGTGTTTTTTCAGTGTTTTAGAGATGTTTTTCATTATTTTTCATTATCTTTTGGGTAGATTTTTTGCAATTTACATGCATATTCTGCATATTTGCAGCACCACATACATGGAAGACACAGGACGGTCGAAAATTCGTTAAAATTTTTGGAGTTTTAGGGGTTTCAGGACTAAATAAATAGGGTTAGAATGCTTCAGGGCTAAATAGATAGGGTTAGAATGCCTCCCGGATTTCTCACGCGGTACGCGGGTCTTTTCTTGAAATCCACTTAAGGCCACCAAAGCGGCATTCTAACTTTCAATTTTCCGCTATAACATATACACATTCTGTTACAGGTTGTGTTGCATATAGCTATAGTAGAACATGATTTATCTCAGTGACTTCCACCGTTTTTGTTTTCGCTCTGGCGTTTGTAGAGCTCCGGACCTTGCCAGGCAAGTACTTGTCCACATCTGTCATGAATCTCTTGAAGTCGGCTGAAGTCATCTTCCTCAGCCGTCTTTTGCGGGGGATCGGTGGACGAAGCCGCTCGGTTTCGCGGCAAGACCCTCTGAGAATCAAACACGGGAATAGAAAAACCACAGATTTAAATAGAAACGTCATCTATAACTGGTCTACAAACTGGTGCGTATAAAACAAGTCTTCTCAACGGTTTTATCCATTACTATGTCTGATTTCCAGCAGCTACCCTCGGGTAATTTAACAGCTCGCAATGGGCAATCACCATTCTTAAGTGCAGAAAATCATCAAACTGAATGGGTCATCTATACCAGTTCGCAAAACCACAAAAAAATACGGGAGGGATCGGGAGGGTATCCCAGCGGCAATATCCTAATAACATCCTCGTAAACCAGCATTAAATCACCATCAAATCACCATTCAATCCTAGTAAATTACAATGTAAATTAGCACTAAATCGCCATTAAATCACCATCAAATCCCGGTAAATGTGCATTAAGTCACCATCAAATCCCAGTAAATCAGCATTAAATCCAAGCCGAGCATAGCCGGACCCTCAGTTTTCGCTCTTCCGCCAGGTCTCCTCCCACTGATGCCCAAGGCATAGAACAACTCTTGCACCTGGTCCTTGGACCAATACCTCAGTTGGACCCCTGGGTTTTTCGTTGGAAAAAAAGGATGATAAATATATATATATATACATGTTTATAAACCATTTAAAATTAGGCAAACATTTGGACACCACCCCCTTTTGTAGATTTTTTGGGGACATACCTAGGACTGGATGGATGGATGCTGCTTGTTCAACGGCTCATCTCTATCAAGGTTCTACTGTTCCTCAAAGAAAAAACCCAATAAAACAAACTGAAACTGGTACTGAATTATTTTTTTGGTATTCAGCACTATAGCTACCGTGGTCAACCGCGATAATAGACAAACCAAGAATGGGTGGTAGAAACCGTTCTCAACTGGCACAGGATTTACATACGTAGATTTACCACATAACTGGCATCACTCAGCTGAAATGTAGCTCAGCTACTGCCCTAAGCGACGGAAACCCAGCTGAACTTCTCGACAGCAGAGTTGGTCGTTGTTGTTTCGATCAAAGACGCGGTAGGCTTGAGAGAACTCCTTCTGGAGGAAGTTATAAGCCTTGGGAAAAACCATGGCCATGCTAAGATGGCTGAGAAAATTTGAGGCTCAGCATCTGATGAATGGAAAAGTAGTAGACTGGATTTTTAAAACTAATTGTTTTAATTGAAAGAGCTTCGGTTTGGTATATGTTTGGCAGCACAAGGATATTTCGTGTGTATGCATATCTATGTGGAAGCACAAGGATATTGCTAGCAATTGCATCGATATGTTCATATGTGTATACATATATAATTATATATAGTATCTCTCTCTCTCTCTCTTCATTGATTTATATACAGCCATTCACTATCATTCACTTACAAAATCAAATCCATCCAATGGTTTTCACGCCTTTTCTACACTGAAATCAAACTGGTGAAGCAACTCCCCCAGCGTCTTCCTTGGTGACGGTGACGCCATCAAACTCCACCGGGGGCAGCCCATCCACCACCTGTGTCACGGTCGGCCCACCTTCGCGGTAGCGGAATTTTTCCATGGCAGGATGGTATGATCTAAGGCAGGGGATTCAACGGTTGAGTCAATGCGAGTTACCCTCTGGTAATGACTAACATAGCGAACTGGAAAATCACCATGCTATTAATGGGAAAATCAACTATTTCTATGGCCATTTTCGATAGCTATGTTAGTTTACCGGAGGGTCATGGGATTTGTAGCAAACAATAGCAAACAATTAATGATATCTGGGTGTGGGGGAAAATGATGATATAAAATGATATAAAACAGTGGATTTTGGGGTACTCGATTTTCAGGGAAACCCACATAGCAACCCAAAACGAGATAGAAATTCCAAATCCAATTCCAAAACAGTAATAAACTTGTTCCTTTCCAATATTTGGGAGGGTTAACCAGAATTATTCCCAGTCAAAATAAACCGTGATGAGGAAAAATTAGCCGCTAAATCATGTCTACGGATGTCCCACAAAAGCAATGATGGCTCGGTGTGCCAAAACCTTCGTGAATCTTTCCAAAAAAGAGGATCTTGGCACAAAACATCTCCAACATCATTCCGTCCAAAATCATCTCCCTTGGTTGGTTGGACCCTGAAAAATTTGGTCACTTGGGAGTCATGATCCTTGACATCGCGAGCGATGTTGGGAGATCCCCACATGTCCATCCTTGGGAGCCGACCATGGGACTATGGGACCATGCCCCAGCCTCTGCTTGGCTTGATCTGAGGAGATGCAAAGGGCACAATTTGCGGAATATCTTCGCTCATCATACCTGGGAGTCCAGGAGAACTTCCTAACCTTTCCCAAGGCTGGGAAAGTGCAATTGTAACCTTGTAAATCAGATTTATTAAAGTACGTATCTACACATGTCATCATGTATGCCTTCGTGTATATACATATATGATGTGTATGTGCCCATGTCTATTCATTGTTCTCAAGCATATTGGTACTGCCGTCATATATATATATATATATCAATAACAAAAAAAATGAAAAGCTGATCATAAATATTATAATGCATCTATGTATTAATCTATACGTATACCAAGGCATTCAAGGCCCCAAAACGCCCCAAAATAACAGGATCCGGGCCTATCCAGCTGCCGGGTTTTTCGACTGTCTAAGGGGGCCGACTAGGCACTTGGTGGTGAAGTAGCAGTGTAGCAATCCCCCAAATAATAGAACTGCAAAATCCTACTAAAATCATGATGAAATACGTTTCTATCTTTTTGGGGCTTGCGACATATTAGTGTAACTATATCGGTGCCTACCATGAAGCACCATTCATAAAGGCCCCGCAACCAAAAATAACTTGCCAGAAAGTAAATACATGTAAATACCTCTTTTCATTGGATAGATCCCAGTCGGTGTTGGTCAATTTCCTCATTTCTTTCCATCAAATATCATGCGTTCTCATTTTGTTCTGCTCGATTTTGGTCCAGGTTGCTTGCCAATCAAAATTTCCGTCTGTTGAAGTGACAAGAAAATCCAATGAGCCACCTGGGTGACCATCTGACGTGCCAAGGCACTCGCTTTCGCGGCAGCTTCCTTTTCCTGCTCCTTCTTTCCTGGGAGCTCAATGGATCTCATGGATTTTCCACAAAATAAGCAGAACCAAAGGCCAGCATGGCAGTGGCAAAGGTTCTGTTCAAAAAAATCATTGGGAAATTGACATTTCTACAGAAATTCTGCAATCTTTCTACAGAAATTGGGAAATTGACATTGCCTTTTTTAGAGGAAAAAGTTGCAGAACATATTGTTCAACAGGAATTTTCCAATGGGTATCCCTATGGCGCACCACCATTTTGCAGTGCAAAAAATGAGCATCAACATATATATATATATATCACTATATATATTATTATATATTATTATAGATATAATTGTGGCACTTCATAGACACATGATAGTATATCTATGTGACTATGCGTATGGTTGCTTATGTACCCGGTCTATCCGTTTGTTTCTGATATACATATCTGTCACTTGTTCCAATCTATATGTACAAAAACACGAAAGCAATCTGCCAAAAAAAACAACTACGAGGGCTTATTAAATCTTACCAAGATGTATCAAACCAGCCATTACCCAAAAACATGGTCCGTCTCCGTTCCGAAAACCAATGGCTCTCACCAGTCCCAGGGTCTCACGGTGGCTGCCAGATGCTTGAAGGCCAAGAACTTCCTTTCCTGCGCCGTCTCCACCTGCAGCAGGTAGCTGATCAAACCGTATTCGAAGACAGCGCTGAGGCAGAAGAACTTCATGTAGAGCAAGTAGCCTGGGGCAATAGATGCCATACTGTGGATGGTTGCGTCATGCACCAGTTCATAGTTATTTATAGGGTTTCAGCCCAAGGTGGTACAGGATTTCTTCCATCCACAGTATGTGGCCATGGCCATGAATGTGGGATTCAGCTAGCTTTGGCCGGAGATAAACACTGAGTACTCAATGATTTATCTATTGAAACATTGTATATCTATTGCAACTATTGATAATAGATACAATACAACCCAAGCCAAAGAAATGGTGATGGAATGGGGATGGTTTATGGCATTATGTTTGCCACATTGTCAGGAAGTAATATGAAAAAATAGCTTCAGTACTCAAATAGGAAAAGGATGGAAAGGGTATTGGGTAAATCCATTGAGATATCCATGATTATCAATGGATTGGTTTAAGGGAAGAATCACTGCAAACCATGGATTTTCCGATCAAATATGGGGGAGTCCCGTAAATGTTCCTTTACACCAATCCATTGATATTATCAGTGGTTTATCAGGAATCGCTTTATTGGAGGTACATACCATGATGGGAGGATGGGAGCAGATCATGAAGAGATGATGAATGACATCGTCTGCCATTGACATTGACCATCCAAAATGATGTGGACATTATGTGTATATATATATATCCACAATTAATTATATATATATAGTTGCCCAACAAATCATGTAAAGTATATAGTGTATGCATATATATATATATACATACATCAATATTGCGTCTTATATAATAATTATAATAATATAATGAATTAATTATAATGATATAGCCATTGAGATGTGGATGGGTTCGATCAATGACTATCCAACCATTGATATCATTATATAGTCATCCAAAAGTATGATAAAGTATCAATATATCAATCTAGATCCATAGATGCATATATATATATGCACATATATATATATATATACATATACATACCAGTATATCAAACGTCTATTAGCAATGAATGTAACTTGTGTTCCTAAGTGATTTTCATTTTGATCATATACAAGGCATCTGCATAATCGGATTGACTCGTGAAATGAGCTGTTTTGGGGATCAAGGAGCCACCGACCTAAAGCAACAGTTGACCTGTGGCCAAATTTAGGGACCCCATGAGAAGAAAAGGCAAATCGAACCTCAAAAAAAACTCGTTCCCTCCTGTCTTAGTGGTATTTCAAATGCTTCCCAGGGATTGTAAGCCAAAAAGTTGGGTTCAGCAGTAAAAAAAAACAAAACTTTAGCACGTCTCAGCAGCTCGTCAGCCAGGTCATGTAGTTCAAGGGCGGCAGATTGCTGATCACATTGTTCCTCCGCAACCAGGTTCAATATGAGACAAGCTTCTGGATCTAAGGTGGCAGCATGTGGGATTAAACGGATTAATTTTGTCAATTTTTCACCCAGAGATTTGCAGAATTCGGTCCTTCATTGACTATCTCCTGGAAGAGGATCTTCCAGGGCACAGAATCTGTTTTTTTCAGCATGTCCACAGTTTCGTGGTCCAGTTTCCATAGTTACCATAGTTGGCATGTCAAGTCACAACACCACTGCTTACTGGTGCGTGCTAAACGTAATGGATGGGTTGCTGGGGTTGCTGGGATGATTATTACTGGATCATTCCCTCATTCAGTGATTATGAACCTAGTGATTATGGATGATTACTAGTGATTTAGTGGGATGATTGTGAAACTAGTGATTTAGTGGGATCATTCCCTCATTCCCCCATTCCCCCATTAATCAATCACTAGTAATAATCATCCCAGCAACCCCCAGCAACCTTCAAATTCCCTACGTAAAACGCACCAGCTGCCGCTGAGAATCTCCAGGTTCAGCATGATGAGCACCGGAATGACCGCAATCGCCACCCGCGCGGGTGCCACTGCCCGGTTGATGAAGAGCCCGCTGAAGGACGCGAAGGCGAAGAGGATGCACGTCACAAACACAAACCTCGGACCAGGAAGCCTCGAAACATTGGAAACAGACCAAAAAAAACATGGAAAATCACCATGTTCAATAGGTAAATCAAGTATGTCTATATGTATCTCGAGTCTCAAGAGATTTGGCTCGCACCCTTCTTCTACCTTCAGGATGATTTGCGTGATTTATCCCCAAGATAACAGACGAGCTGTTAATGATGTGTACACATGCCCAAGATATATCAATGGTATCATTTTTTCGGGAGAATACCAGCCAAGCTACTAATGTAGTAAACCCAATACTATCCCATAAACCATTTGGGGATCGTTTTACATCATCTTAAATAGGGATATACATGGATATACCCAACAATGGACCTCTATTGGGCTATTGGGGGAATGTTTTTTTTTTAATGTTTGGGTTTACCATATTAACCAGCTACTTCCCAAACTTCATTTCAACAGTTTTCAACGAGTCTCCCAGCAATACGCCCCTTTCATTTCCCACCATCACCGCCCCGGCGCGTCATGTGCGAGTCCGACAGTCTTGCTAGGGCCAGGTGGACAAGAACATAACTGTAGCCTGCTGGCTGGCAACCATCACCCCATGTCTGTGGGCCCTTCCTTTGAAGCACCCCACCAATTCTGGATTGAAGGAAACGAGTGGAAGATAGTGGAAGCATGGTGAAGTGACTATTCAAATTTGAAAAGTTCTGATTTTTTATATATTGTTTTGCAGTTCTATCAGTTCTTGGCTCCCAACTCTCACTGCCAGCTCCACGGCCATCCCAAAAACTGCTGCCTACTGGCACTCCAGTGGCATGGAAATAAAGGGTTTCAACTTCGGAAGTAGCTCCTGGCAGAGTTTCAAGCCAGGGAAGGCCAGGGTAGTGCGGACTGCATTGGCCCTGGTGCCAACAGGCTTCGGTGCTCAAGGTCCCACCCCCCCAGCCCCCAGCCGCAGCCTGACAGGCGAAATTCCGTGGTCCCCTTGTAGTCCTCGGGCAGGTCCACACCACCTCCATCGAAGACCGTGGCGTTGATGTTGCTCACATCCCAGGAGTAGGATCCCATCCTGCCGGAACTGCAGAGAAGTGCGGATTTTGAAGGACAAAAAGTGGTTTTCTAAATGTGTGCAGCTACTTTTTGTAAGTAGTTACAGATGTTACAGGCAGAGGGCTGGAAGATGTTGGAAATTCTTACTGAATCGGCACCTAGTCCACACCGAGTCCACCCCCAGCCATTCTCCCCAGGTCTTGATGGTGCAAGTTTGCTGGTCGAAGGGAAGCCGTGAAAAGGACATGAGACAACCAAACTGGTGGTAGAAGCGCTGAGAGGTGAAAATTAAACCTCAGCCGCGGAAGTCTGAGTCTGCATTCTGACGTCTTTGTGTCAGATGTACTGAGAGCAATATCCGAAAGGATAGAAAACTTAACTACGAATACTAGTTCATCACTACCTTTCTATATCTCTGGGAATCTCCGGGGCCCCTTTTGAGATCCTTTGACAGTTTGGCAAGAGAAATCACCTTGTTTCCTGTTGCCGCCCCACCTATCACCCAGTGCAGGCCAGTCTCCATCTGGATAGATCGTCAATGATCCAGCACCGTACCACTCTGACACCTGCACTCAGACTCAGTTTGGATTCCGAATTATTTTTTTCTACACCTTTGGAGAACATGATGATGGGAAATTGCCATGTTTAAGAGGAACCACATCACAAAAAGCGAGTGTCCATTGCCATGTTTGATTTCTACAATTAAGTAATGTGGGTAAAACAATCATAAACCCTCCCCCAGTCATCACCATCTTTATAGGTAGTAATTAGAAACCATTCCCAGTCATGGCTGGTTTGCAAAGGAAGCCCATCGAAGCCCCGCTCCAAGTGCAGAATGAGCTGCCGAATTGTCGAAGTAGATGTCCTCGCTGGCTTGACCAAACAGACCAGCGAAGAACCCACCAGGTTTGTGCGTCGAAAAACTGCGGTGAACTTGAGGAAACGACAATTAAATAACAATGTCTGGTTGGTGGATGAGCTACCCCTCTGAAAAATATGAATTCGTCAGTTGGGATGATTAATCCCAATGTATGGAAAAATAAAATAGTTACTGATGGTTTGACCAGTGTTCCCCAAAAATACTGGAGCTGGAATCTCCCACCCAACAGAAAGTAGGAAGACATCGCCATCTTCTGGCTGTCCCCTACTGGTTTTGGGGACCGCCTCAGCCCCAACATCTCAGCCCAAGAAGCCGGCACCCAGACAGGATGACTTGCGGGCAAGGGCTGCTGCAATGTCAAGGACTCGCAACCCTGCCGATGGGTTGACATGAAAGTGGAACAAAACTAATGGGTGAAATTTTACATCAGAAAGGAAACCAATACCAATGTCATATAATCATATGTACGTACCTATGTGTGTATGGTATGTATGGTATGTATGGTATGTATGGTATGTATGGTATGTATGGTATGTATGGTATGTATGGTATGTATGGTATGTATGGTATGTATGGTATGTATGTATGGTATGTATGGTATGTATGGTATGTATGGTATGTATGGTATGTATGGTATGTATGGTATGTATGGTATGTATGGTATGTATGGTATGTTGGTATGTATGGTATGTATGGTATGTATGGTATGTATGGTATGTATGGTATGTATGGTATGTATGGTATGTATGGTATGTATGGTATGTACCGTATGTATGGTATGTATGGTATGTATGGTATGTATGGTATGTATGGTATGTATGGTATGTATGTTATGCATGTTATGCAAGTTATGTAAGTTATGTATGTACTGTATGTACTGTATGTATTTTATGTTATGTATGTTATGTATGTTATGTATGTTATGTATGCTATGTATGCTATGAATGTTATGTATGTAATGTATGTGTTGTATGTAATGTGTGTAATGTATGTAATGTATGTAATGTATGTAATGCGTGCAATGTATGTAGTGTATGTAATGTATGTAATGTATGTAATGTATGCAATGTATGTAATGTGTCTAATGTGTGCCATGTGTGTAATGCGTGTAATGTGCGTAATGTGTGTTATGTCTGTTATGTATGTTATGTTATGTTTTGTTATGTTATGTTATGTATGGATGTATGCATGTGTGCATGTGTGCATGTGTGCATGTGTGCATGCGCGCATGTGCGCATGTGCACATGCATGCATGGCTGTCTGTCTGTCTGTCTGCCTGCCTGTCTGTCTGTCTGTCTGTCTCTGTATGCATGCATGCATGCATGCATGCATGCATGCATGTGTGTGTATGTGTGTGTGTGTATTTGTGTATGTGTGTGTATGTGTGTATGATGGTATGCATGTATGTATGTGTATGTGTATGTGTGTATGTGTATGTATGGGTGTATGTGTGTGTGTGTGAAATCCGCTATCATTCATGCGGACCTGAGTTTCTGTTAACAAGTTGATTCAAACAATCCATCAGATGCAGGGGCGTGCAGCACCTTTGGCATACTGCACGCAACGAAGCTATTGCCATTGGTGGGAAGGGGAGACTGATCACCTCCCTGTACCTGCAGAAGTTGGTTTTGAACTGTTGAACAAGCTGTCCATTTTCATGCGTATATGTTGCTAATTTGAGATTATCTCAGGAATCAGAGTTTCCCACTGCTTTCCCTACTCGACTGACCAGGATTTTGGACCTAGGAACCCTCAAGGCATGAACTACTTCATCACTATAAAGTTCCTCATTCGAGTAATGTTACTCAGTAACATGCTCCCATCAGCAGTGTGTAACGGGCACAGTGTCACTGACTTGTGACTGCCGTCCGCGTGTTTGGTGACACGCGTTGAATCGGTACCGGCCTTCCGGAAGAATAGTGGGGTACTGCAATACCTCGAAATCTGACGGGTATTAATTCCCGTGTGAATTGGCTTCAGGCCGAAATACATGAATCAAATACAATGCAAGATTTCACAAGATTTGGAATACGTCACAAGACAGCAGCAAGCCGTATGGCTGGAATTCTGAAAGACAGACACGAATTTATTACATTCTACACGTTCGGGCAACTCAGATCTGTTCTGTCATCATTTAGTTCTTTTGTTTTTCACCTTTCCTCTGTATCTGTTTGAGCCATGTCGAAATCTGATATTCCAGCTGCAGTACCAAAGTCGCGATGTCCACCTAGTCCTACTCCTCCACCATCCTGGATCACACCTGTAAGTCGCCAAAGTCGTCCTACAGTTCTTGAATTTACAGGACAATGCGGACAATATCGAATTGAAGGATCCAACATTCAAGAGACACGGGACTTACTCCAGACTGTTCTTCATACGGAGTCTCAACATGTTCAACATGTTCAACACATGCAGTTTCAACAAATGTTGACTTTGTCACAAAATATGATGTTCTCCAATGCTCTTGGCATTCAACCCAGCTCATTTCGTGCACCAATTGTTGATCGTGATGATCGAATGGACGGATCGAACGTAGTTTCTGGATTGGGCTCTCATTCTGCACTGCCCTCAGACACTGTGGAACGTCAGAACCGTAGCTCTCAAGTTGCACTGCCCTTAGTCACTGATGATCGTCAAAATCAGATCACATCAAATGACCGAGTGGATCGAGTACGTCCCACTGTTACAGCTGATTTACCAAGCGATGGAACGGTCCGGGTGCCTCTGACTTTTGAATCAGATCAACGGGATCGAGTTCGGGCATCAATGTTTATAGACCAGCCGTCAGTCTCAGTTGCTCCCATTCCACGTTGGGGATTGTTCGTACATTGTTTACATGACCATCATGGACACAAGAAGACCTTCACTAGTGATCGAAGACTACCCGGACCTAGACCAAAGGTTACGACTCGCATTGGACGGCCTCCTTTGACTGTTGAAATTATTGAATTTTTACACCCTCAGAGTGATCAGATTTCTTTTTGGACGCTACCCACCACTGCCACATTTTGCTGTGATTGTATTACTTTAGAACAACCTGAGAAATCACCTTGGTGGTTCCTATATCAGTGCATGGGCCGCATTCGTGAAGAACTCTATCAAGATCCTTACCGTATCAAGAATGCATATGAAACTGGTGCACTCACTTTGGCAGTTGACAAATGGACGCCATCTTTGACATATTTTCAGCAACAATACTCTTTTCGAACTATTGACTCGATTGCGCTGTTAAAACAACAACTTATGACTGACCATGTGCAGATCCTCAAAGATGAGTATTCCGCCAAGTTTGAAAAATTCTCTTTAATCATCCATTCCGCACTCGAAGTATTGATCTCTACTCTCCTTCTACATTCTGAAGTTTGGGCTTTCGTGGAGTGCATCGACTTACTCTTTGATCACCAGAATCAGTCTCTTGTGGCCATTGTCGCTCGCTTGGAACCAGTCGTTTTTACACAAGAACCAGAAATTCCTGCTGCAGAATACATATGTTACGCAAACAACACGAATCCACAATCTGCTGCAGACAGTTTGTTCCATGGGTATATCAGACCATCATCCACTGACCCACAAGACGAAACATGGATCCCGGCATTGACCTTTTTCTGTCGTGGCGTTACTGTGGCAAGACCTGTTATGACCAGATCAGTGATGCTCACAACCTTGAGAAAGGCACAGAAATATTCCAATTTTACCACTGATCGTCCTACATGTTTGCTCGGTATGTCTAAATCAAGACAACCACATGTGACCAACGTTCTCGGCGGTGTTATTGGAGAACATGCTTGTACACACTATTTTGACAGTGTACATGGACGTGACAAACGTTGGGGTCTTCGTTCTCATTTGAGTCCGCTTAGCCATTTAGCTTGTATCATCCCATCATCATGATCAATGATCATGGAAGTCACACAATTTTGTTGCGCTCCATAGATCAAAAGCTGCGCTCTGTTGTATCACTTTTTGAGCGGTTTCATTTATCAAGCCATCTCTTCATGAGTCATTTCAGATTTCGTCCAAGTCACCTTTTTGTGAGTTACAGTCACATACGTTTGATGTTTTTCCCAGTGATGATTTCGAAATCAAGAGTATTTACATTTTGTTAAGTCTAATTCAGCTGCTGTTTTTCTTGAGTACTACAATTTGACTTGCATCAAAATTGTCTGGTTCTGTTCAATTTTTTCATTACTGTTTTCCATGATTGGTATAATTCATAGTGGATCAAACCCGTCAGTAAGTCGTTCTTCAATCCGTTTGTGATCAGTATTTGGACAGATGCAGTCTCAACGCCGAGATTCTCGATCCAGATCTCGACATCGCAGTCGTGGACATCGTCGACACGAGTCTAAGGAATACCGTGATCGAAGACGACCGCTGTCCCGGACCCAAGACCTCAGTCGTGCACGATCACCAGACTTACCTGATTCGTGGCAATCCACACGAACCCATTATGACACAAAGACGGAGTATGGATTGACTTTTCCACGACATGTTGAGTCGACCAATTTTTCACGAAAGAACAATACAGCTGGCATTCCTATTTCTGATGTTAAGCTTGTCGACATTGTGTCCAACGGTCTTGAAAATTGGGCTTTGCGCCTTGTTGCCAATGGTAGGTATGTCGCATGTGAGATGTTTCGAAATCGCCTTGAAGCCACATTTTCTACCATGCTTTTTCGTGAACTCTACCGACAAAAAGACAATGTTGATTTTGCGAAGCTCATCCAGCATTTGTCTTCAGAACCAGGTGATTCTCAAGATTGGAAATCCAAGCTTTCAGGAATTGAGGCGTTGATTCAACAGACTGTTGATTTGTTCAAGACTTTGGCACCCAAAGATTCCAATCAATCATTGTTAGAAGAACTGGAAAGAATGAAGAAAGAGAACGCAGCTCTTCGTGCCAACCAAAGTCAAGTTCCTACTCAGGAAGGATCACAGACTCAGAACACTGAGGAACCACCAGGCGGAACACTCCCATCCATGTTTCGTCAATCAGCAACAGAGGAACTCAGACGCCAAAAAAGTCAGTCGATGCCAAGTATGCCGGGAGCCCAAGATGACCGTTCTCCACTCTCACAATATCGACGTGGACAAAACGCACCCATCTTAGGCACACACACACCCAAACATACCATGACTGAACTCGACAAGTGGATCAAGAACAATGTTCCTAAGACGGAACAAGTCAATGTTGATGCCATGTTGAAGACCATTACTGACGAATACAATCAGTTTCCAGCCTCTGAAAGACCAAATTTAGAATCGATTCTTTCAGATTGGGGTCTCCCCAGTACAGTACTGGCCAAAACAAAGGCGGAATACAATTTGAAGGTTTTGGCCGCCGTTCAATTCCTTCGAAACTGACATTTTGGATTACAAACCAGTGAAGTAAGTCCTCCATCATCATGGGGGCAGCCATTTCGCAAGTATTCCAAGCATATGCATGGTGCAGAGACAACGAAGCTTGCCTCACATTTTCAGTCGCTGTGGTTTGCTAGCATCCAATTCATGATTTACACTTTGCAATTTTCTCCAGCTTTACCATGGCATGTACAGGAACGGATCATGTGGATACTTAGTGTTTGGACCATTTTTGCTTACATCATTCGACCTTTTTCAGCCAAAAATCGACGTCTTCTGACTATTTTGCGGCAGTGCGAACTTCCAGAAATTTTGTCATGGACATGGTGGAACAGGTCGAGCATCGTGTACTGTCGTTTACATTTTCGAAATGCTCAGTTTTACATTGGCTCCACTGAACAAACCATGTTTTCGAGAGAACAGAGTCGGTTACGAAAATACCGACAGTTAAAGAAAGACCAACTTGCTTACTACGAACCAGCTTTGAAGGCCTGGTCAGCACAACGCAACTATTTTCAATTTATTGGTTTTCCTTTACTCCAGACTGACGTTGACAAGCTTCTTGCAGTTGAAACAGCATGCCAAAGGACTTTTCGCCCCATTTACAATTGGCCTTGGATCAATCCTTTGATGAAACAACTTCGGATTGGTAAGCAACAATTCGGACCTTCAACTTTGAAGACCAGTACTCAAGGGATGAAATTTGTGAAACGATTTCGCAAACGCAGTCTGCAAACTGCTCAATGCATTCTTAGTCGTCGGATTACGGATACTACAAGTTTGTACATTTTCCTGTATTCCCTTGGTTCTGACACGCATGACAAGTTCATTTGTTCTCGCATTCTACGTTCGAAGTTGTCAAATGTGCAGTTGATTTTCTTGTTATGGCGCTTGAGCCACCATATGTTGGAACCTTTTCGGACCAGAGCACAATCTCAATTGCGTTATATTTTCAAATTCTATGCTACTGAATCGCCACCAGCGAATATACCCATGCAGTTACAGGTTTTGTCGGATACAATGGAACGTCGATTTCGACAATGGTTGCTGGGATTCACTCACCATCATCGCTGTAACTTTCCCATTTTTCACAAAGTTCGTGCACCGTTTGTGACAGTGAAAAATCGAACTTTAGCTCAATATTTGTACAATTTTCGTTCTTTTCTAAAGTTGTGGACACCTCAGTTTCGCCCTCAGTGTGCTTGTCAGTTGTTTCCTCTTCATGTTCAACACAATCCACGGAAAACAGATCATATTTCATCCTTCGCCTCGGAATGTTTTCCACTGGATCCTATTCTGACTGCACATTTGGAAGATGAAGTTACACCTACGTGGACACAATTTTTCCATCAAAACACCTTCCAATTTGAAAAATGGTTACGACGTTGGAAACTTCGCCGAGATCTGATCCAGTATTGGCAGGCTTTTCTACAAGACTGTTGGAATTTGCAACTTGATTCAGGTCAGTTGTACACTCAAAAACGTATTCGACAGGCTCGACAAAGGATCGACGGACTTATTGCTTCCCCAGCAGATCATTTTCCATCGTCTCTCACCTTACATTGTCCTGTCCAGTGGCACAATTTGCTGTGTAAGACATTTCAAGACACCTCTGTTTTTCATCTTTGTCATGTTGATTCAGCCACTATTCTGAAGAATATTCAGTATGATCTTCCTGGATGGATCACTGACAGATATCCTTGGGCTTTCGATTTTCATTTATCATTAAGCAAGGCGTATATTCTTCCAAAACCTTCACGCTCGTTTATGAAAGCACGACCCATCGTTAATTACAGTCGATCTTGGCCAAAACAGATGGGTTATATTTTGTCTGTGGTGTTGCAAGATATTTTGAAAGTTGTTTATCCATCCTTACTTCGCTACAGTGATATCAACAAGGTGATGAACGAAATCAAATGCTTTTTCCAAATTGATCATGGTGCTGACCTTCTTCTCTTTCAGACTGATATTGCTGGTTTCTACAACCAAGTTGAACATGACCGCATTCTCGGATCTATTGAATTCGCCATTCATCAATATATTTTACAACATGGACAGACCTTCGATTCTGTACTTCAAGCACACGTATATCAACATGAACGCACCCTGCGAGTTTTTAGAGGTCAATGGCGACAACACACCAAGATGTATCGTGATATTCGCTTGGGCGACATTCTACCTATTTGTAGCTTTCTGTTGAATCACAGTTTTTTCACCGTCGGAATGTCTACATTTTTACAAAAACGTGGTGCCAGCATGGGTAGTCAATGGGCACCTATTTTCTGTGCAGCTGTCGCACTCATGCGAGAACATACTTTTCTGTCCTGTTTTCGTCAATTTACCAACAATTCCACTTTTCATCATCGTTACGTTGACAATCGAGTGATGCTACTTCCTGTGGGACACTGGAACTCAGAAATGCAGTTATTTTGGAATCTTTCATTCTATTCACCTCCCATTCTACTTGAACAAGTTGAAGGATCTGAATTGTTAGGATACAACGCTGACGTGTTACAGCGTACAACTACATATCTTCAACCTGTGGACAAAGCGTTTCGTTCAACAAGGAGTTCAAGTACGACTAAGGCACTCACGTCCGGAGCTCTGGCCAGAATTCGTCTCATTTTGCAGAATACATGGCCCAGTTCTCTACAAATACCTCAAATTCAAGATTTTCTGTCCATTTGGTCTCGACGACAACGTGATGTATTGTCTTCTACTTTGAGAAGTCAGATTATCAAATTGGTACGCTCACGTCATCCACAACTTGATCCTGATTCTCTTTTTCACTTTGACTAGATACCATGACAGGAAACGCAGACAAAACAGTTGCTGGATTTCGCATTGTCGTGTTTTGTCGTCATTCGCCATCACTTTCGTGAAGTCATTTGATGTTGGACATTTTCATCAATGGGCATTCTTTGACGTTTTTCATCTGAAGTTCGATAACGTCACACTGTTTTCTTCTTTTTCATTTACCTTTTCAGTTATGTTCATGTTGTGTTTTTCTCAACTCAGTTGTTTTCATCATACTTTTGCCGATTGCGAATCTTGACTTTGACAGTTCGAATCACACGTTTTTGAATTTTGAAGAGTATATTTAAGCTCAAACTCAAACCAATCTATCTCCTTCTTACGATGCCTTCGTTGCGTGAACTTAGCAATACTTTGGAACAGTGGTCCCTTCGGAAACGTCTCACCGATCGCTCCAGATCGCCAGTTCGGGAACCCTATATTTGTGATGGTCAGACACGTTCGAGTATCAAGAACGCTTCAGTTGAGTCTCGTTTCGAAAATGAAAGTGAACGATCCAGATCGCAAGTCCGGGAGCCCTATAGTTATGATGGTCAGACACGCTCGAGTATCAAGAACGTTTTGATCGAGCCACTTTCTGAAAATGCAAGTTCTACATCACATCGACGTCAAGATCGGTCTTTCACTGCAGCTGATGGTTCATCTGTTCAGTCCTCGTTCCCTTCAACCGATCGTTTTCAGAAGAGTCGCTCTCCAACGGGAACGCAGTCCGGACCCTTATTCTGTCCCAAGGAGACCATTTGATTTACAGTGAACCTTTCCCATATGTTGCACAAGAATTTCTAGGACATGTATATATTGCAAACTGATACTGCGATGAAAAACAGCGTTCACCATCAGCTGCCTCCCCTGCCGGGGGGGCCATTGTGTGTGTGTGAAATCCGCTATCATTCATGCGGACCTGAGTTTCTGTTAACAAGTTGATTCAAACAATCCATCAGATGCAGGGGCGTGCAGCACCTTTGGCATACTGCACGCAACGAAGCTATTGCCATTGGTGGGAAGGGGAGACTGATCACCTCCCTGTACCTGCAGAAGTTGGTTTTGAACTGTTGAACAAGCTGTCCATTTTCATGCGTATATGTTGCTAATTTGAGATTATCTCAGAAATCAGAGTTTCCCACTGCTTTCCCTACTCGACTGACCAGGATTTTGGACCTAGGAACCCTCAAGGCATGAACTACTTCATCACTATAAAGTTCCTCATTCGAGTAATGTTACTCAGTAACATGCTCCCATCAGCAGTGTGTGTATGTGTGCAGTGTATGTGTGCAGTGTATGTGTGAATGTGCGTGTGATTACTAAATACAGAGGAGGGAGAGAGAGAGAGAGAGAGAGAGACATAGGTAGATAGGTAGAAAAATAAAATCAGATTATATAGTTAACTAGACTAGATTAGATTGATAGATAAGATAGAATAGATATATAGTATAGATGGAATAAATAGAATAGGTGGAACAGATAGAATAGATACAGTATATAGAACAGAAAGAATAGAATAGAATAAGAATAAGAAAAAGAATAAGAAGAAGAAGAAACAAGATAAAGGAAAAGAAGAAGAAAAAGAAGAAAAAGAAGAAGAACAACAACAAAAAAGAAGAAGAAAAGAAGAAGAAGAAGAAGAAGAAGAAAAAGAAGAACAAGAAAAATAAAAGTAATAAGATGAAGAAGAAGAAATAGAAATAGAATAGCAATAGAACAGCAATAGAATAGAAATAGAATAGGATTAGAATAGAATAGAATAAAGAAAGAAAGAAAGAAAAATAGAAAAACAGAAAGAAATATAGATAGATAGAAAGACCGATTAGATTAGACATATTTGATTAGACAGATTCGATAGGCAAACAGCCAGCCAGCCAGCCAGCCAGTTGTTCACGTGAATCATGAAAAGTTAGCTCGTATCTTTGTCGCTGAGGAGGCCCATTGATGTATTGCCAAGCATAGCTGATTCTGGATACGTCATGCTGTCTGCGTGGACTTGGATGGAAATCCCCAACATATAGTCACGGTCAGAATTCTCCACAGTAGCGTTAGTAAGCCTCGATTCCATCTGTGGCCCCAGAGGTGAAGTCCTCTGAAATGAATTCTGATGCAATCCCGATGGATTCTGCACCATTTATTGGTTTCCAACCTCCCAAGTTCCAATTTCGGATTGTCCTACGAACCGTAAGTGATTCATAACCTGGTTAGTACCCTCTGGTTATTTAACATAGCCATGGTATAGATGGCCCATTTATAGATGATTTTCCCAGCTAGAAACCTCCATTTTTCATGGATTTTCCATGGCTATGTTAGTCATAACCAGATGGTAAGTCCCCGCCTCAGTGGTATCCCAGGCCACTAACTCTCGTGCTGATCCCAACTCCCCGGACCTCGAAGCGCTTCGCGAGTGCCAGCCGCGGATCCGTCCATCTCGGTGAAGCAAAATCCAGGTGGGAAATCCCTGACCTCTTGAGGTTTCATACACCCAGATAGGTAGGATAGGATTAGATAGGTATGAAACACCTAGATTCTAGATAGGTTTTTACCCACCACCCAGATAGGTTTCATTACACTTAGATACCTATGTTTTTTCCCACCCTTTTTTCCCGATCCAGGGGTCATGGAATCAACTATGGAGAGGCAACGTAACGTGTGCCCAGGCGTAGAGTACATAAGTGGTTGCTGCTGGTTCATACACCTGAGTAGTGGTTGTTGGTGTTTGTGTTGGTGGTTAATGTTCCCCCTTACAAATAGTTGGTGGTCAAGATTCAGCCTCAAAAAAAACAAACACTATTGGGGGGTCACCGAACTGAAGGGTTGGTTACATCCCCATGAGGGAAGGATCTACAAGCGTTGGAAGGGCCAGGTCCCACTTCCGACATGCTACCGAAGCTTTCAGAGAACCCCCTTTCAGCGACCCTGAAATGTGATAATCCTGGTGGTGATTTATACAGTAGTATCTCTCTCTCTCTCTGTCCATCGCCCTTTTGGGGAACAGTAGTATCATACCACACCCGACCCCGGACAGTGCCGCGGCTGGCCCACAGAATGGCAAGGCCACTGAGTTCTGTAGTAGCCCTCCACGGCCAGCTGTTGTTCTTTCTGGTCCACCCGAACAATGGATGTGATGTAGAGCATCACTTTCACCTGCAGACATCGCAAAGAGTGGCGACAAGCCCCAGCTACAAGATATTCTTATGGTGAGGTCAATGCGGTCAATGTAGGGTTGTGATAATTTGCTTGAGGTGAGGAGATCCCCATGAATCAATGCCCCGACGAATTCTCGGAGCGTGTCGGCCCACAAGAATGTGATAATTACCAGAGTAAAAGTAGCCTGGTTTGGTCTCACATAGCTACGAGCATGGTGTCAAAACTGGATGCCTAAAAAAAGTGGAATGGTTCAATTCAATACTCAAAGTAACCCTCAAAACCGACTAGTCCCAGAATCATAAACTTTCGACCTATTTCCACCATAGCCCACCAGGAATCCACTTCATCGTTCCATCCTTCCACCCTGATAGCACGCTGGTTAGCACCTGCACCTGTTCGTTGGTCATGAGCCCGGGATGAGCCAAGTAATCATAGTCGGTTGTGAGATTCTTTAGCATCTCCTGAGCCCGTTGGAAGGCTGTGACTGGTAATGTGGTAAGCCCAAGTAGAATCCTGGTTACTGTATTGATTGGGCATATTATTCAGGTGATTCAGGCGTCTTGTTGGAAAAAAGAGAAAACGTGGCATGATTGTTGGGCCTGCCCCAACATTAGCCGGTCTTGCGGACATCAAACCATCGAGGGTGTAAGATAACCAGCAAATGCCCATGCCACTATGAGAAAAGGTCCAGGCCCCCATCAAAGTGACAGGGGCTGTTCCACGAAAGGAAACACTGAAAACATGTCGAATCACCAACTGTGTCGTGCACAAAAAAGGGGCACCATAGATTCAAACAAAATATGATGATCTAATTCAATGATCCTCGACCTTGATGTTTTGACTGGGATATACGGTATATACGTGGGTGTGCTTCAGGAATCCCCATCTTCCCTCAATCCATGGATATTTTGGTGCATTTCTTGGGAAGAATCCAGGCTTACCATGGAAAAAAACACATCCAGGCGCCTGCGAACTGGGACATCGCCCCGCCACCGGACAGATCCGCGCAATCAGCGCGATCCAAACGCCAAGTGCCAGGCTGCAGCGCGCCATGGGCAGCGCAAGGTGAGGGATGTGAATTCTATGGGGAATTGAATGGTTAACATTGGTTAACTAGGTTTATATAACTATGGTTTTTTTAACTTGGTGAATTCTATGGTTTAGATAGCTAAGTTGACATAGCTTGGTGAATAGAACTCGGCTCTTCCTGGGCTTATCTGGGAGGCAGTGGGCATCAGTTTCAGGGCACGGGTGGGAGCATGGCCATGCTGCCAGGGTTGGATTCCATGTTGAACTGCCATTGTAACCTGTCCACTTCTCAGACACAGCACCATGGATTCTACATTACAGGGGGTCAGAGATTCTACGGGGGGTCTTCAGAACTCGGGTTCGGCACCAAATGCTCACATGGATCAATGAAGTCAAGAACTGTGCACCAAGTTTCCGTTTCAAGGCTGGAATTCCAAGGGTGGGGCTTTGGAAAGTTTGATGCATTGCCTTGTCAACAATGTAGGCTTTGTTCGCCTATCACTGATAGATCCAGCATCAACGGACCCGGTCCCCTTCACCATGCATTATTGTTGCGTGTCCATGTTTAGATGTATAAGCGTGTATGTGTGTATATATATATATATATGTGTGTGTGTGTGTGTATGTATGTATGTATGTATGTATGTATGTATGTATGTATGTATGTATGTATGCATGTATGTATGCATGCATGTATGTATGTATGTATGTATGTATGTATGTATGTATGTATTAAATATATATATACATATATATGTGTGTGTGTCTACGTATCTATATATAATATCTGTATATACACATACGCATGTGTTTGTGCATGCACGTTCCTCTCTCCATATATCCATGCAAGGGTTTACGCGCTCCAATGGATATGATAAATCTGTGTGCACATGTATATATAATATATTTATGGTTATAGTTATATATATATAATACATTGTATTATGCCGCCATCTGTGTGCCCATGTTCCATTCATGATATTCATGCACTTATTTCTGTAAATTAGTTGATCTTGACTCAGGCAAACCGAAAGCCACACCCCATCCCGAACTGAGTTTCATTTTCACACATTAGCAACGTCTCTTCCCAAAACTGCACACAAAAAACATATGCATGGGTTTGCCTGAAAACAATGCACCCCCGTAATTTGATGGTGTATCATAGTCTTCCCGATTCAAATTGTCCTTTTCGGGGTAATCCCCCATTTTCAGACTCAAACATATCGGTGCTACTATCCCTCGCCAAGTTCACGTTCTTGCCGTTCGTGTTCTTCCAGCACTTCCTCCTGTTTTTTCGACACGGCCAAGTTGAGACGCTCCATTGAATCGTTGATTGATTGATATGACGAGAACATCATGCTTTTATACACAACGGATTACAATTGGATGTGTGAAACACCAACCAAATGATTTTAGCGGATTGACGGTGTCTGAAAATAGGGGATTTGTCCATCCAGTTATGGCAAGAAATTGAAGCATTGATGATAAACCTGGTTGTGTTTGGAAATGTAGGGGTAGAACATGTTCTTGAAACCAAAAAATCACTCAGGATTGATGGTTATTTCCCAAAAAAAAACCTATCATAGAGATCCAGACTCTGAACATGCGAGTACCAAAAAGCTCGGAATGGGGAGCATTCCGAAACCACCATTTTCTCAATGGATTGGTTTCGTTGGGGAGAATCAAAAACCTCTCCTGCTGCAGGAAGCGACTCAGAGCTGCAATGGGATTCTCCTGAGGTGGCCAAATCACGCCAAAAAAAGAGGATGTACGCATGCATTATGATCTGGTTAGATGGGCATACCAATCAACATCTAATATATATATACAGTATATATACACATACATTTATTTTATATGTATATATGTATGTATGTGTGTGTACATTGTTTAAATCATTATATTATAATATATTATACATCTCACAATATCATTACATATCTGTGTGTGCCCTATGTCTGTGCGCTGAATGCAAAAGGACATCCAGAACCATCGGGTCACCCTATCAGGCCATGCCACCATCGCCTTCCATCGCCTTCCGCCCGTCCTGCCCGCCCTGCCCAGGCAACGTGCCCGAATTGGAGTACCACTTGTTGAGCTGCGAACTGAGGCCAGCCTCGGAAATCGTGCTGTTTAACCATACCAAAGGGCTGGCTTTCTGGGGAGTTGTGTTGGCCAATGTTTGAACAAAGAAACATGAAGAAGATACAAATTAAATGAGATGTAAAAGCATACCAGACATACCAGGACGAATCCCTGCATGGCTTGAAATATCTTGAGTTTCTAAATCCCAGCGAAGAATCAACCCTGTGCCGTTTAAAATCCTCCGTGCGAGCCCCTCTTTGACTGCATAATTTACACCCAGCAGGATTTCATCCAAGACTTTGACATTATTCAGTTCCTACATGTTCCTACCATCAGAATCGACACCACGGGTGTCGACCCACAATGACCCACATCTCTATTCAATGGGAATTTCAGGGTCCTAAAATGGAGGTACTGTACCATATAAGGCCATATTTTGTGGGGATATTCCCTTACATAGGTAGGTACCTCCAATTTAGGTTCCTGAAATGGCCATTGATCTATCTGTGCTGGTAAACCCAACCATAAACCATCCCAAAAATCATCATAAATGGCTGGTAAGGAATGTAAAGACTATCCCAAATCGTAGGTTGATTCTTCGGTTTCAAACACTTTGGGTGAAACTCCTCATCTCGCCACGACTGTATATACCCCCGACTAAGTCGGGTCCTTGTTTAACTTTCCCATCATCCAATTTTGGATAGATATACTGTACTGTGTAGATAGATAAAATAGAGAAAACGTCCATGCTATGTTCAGACATCTATACAATGCATCATCTCTGTTCCCCGGGTAGCTACTTACAAGATCTTACAAGTATTAAGCTGTTCTATCTGCATATGGCTTCGTCTGCACTTTCACATGCTCAGATCTAAAAAAAATAGTTCAATGATAAAAATTATGATTTACATTGATTTACCTATTCATAGCATGATGTGTTTACCTACTAACATCGTAAGTTTTTCCACAGCAAAATAGCCATCGTTTTGTTCCCGGGTCACCGCACCGCCCGTGGCGATTCCTCGTGCTCCAGGCCCAAGCTGTGAGAGCGCGACAAAGAAGCGGAAGCCAGGCCGTCGCTGCCGAGGTCGTCCAGGGAAACCAGGGAACCTCAGGGCTCCTGATGTATGATATACTTCTTGGGACTTGGGATCAAATATATATATATATATTATATTATATATATTATATATTATTTTATATTATATATTATTTTATATCTTATATTAAATATTACATTATATATTATATTATATATTATATGATATATTATATTAAATTATATATTATATCTTATATTATATCTTATATTATATATTATATTATATTATATTATATATCATATAATATTATATATTGTAGAAATAGGTTAGTAGCCACTTAGTGCCACAAAACAAGTAAACTGCCAACGCACTATTTCTTGAGCCATAGCGTACGGAGTATGAGGAGTGAAAAGGTATATACATGGTATGCTACTGTGCAACAACACCCCCCGTGCAGTGTAGGCCTATACATGGGGTGAAGCTGCAAATTAATGGTTAGACTACCGAGTTAAGGGATGCCATTAACGAGACAACAAAACAACCCAAAGAACAAACCCTCGGACCATCGCCTAACCTTCTTCGTAGCATTTCCTTTCCACACCTCAGGGTACGCAAGATGCAACATGGATCAAGTGTGACAATGCATTTCAGTCGACCCGACATCAAGTACAGCGATCAACGGATGCAATGAACATCAATTCGGTCGGATGCATTCAGCTTCATTTTAGGCTCGACTGGGCTTGTGGTCGAACATGCAAGGTGGAAAGAAAAGGTCTTGGCCCAATACTAGGCCAGCGTTTCCACGCGGCAACAAAAGTTCTTGTGGTCGCCCAGGAGCTTGCCAAAGCAAAGCGATCTGAATTATGGCAAAAGCTGAATTCAATTTTGATGTGAACTCGCAGGGAAGCTTTCAGAAATGCTTCAAAGATGCCTTAACTTCGCAAGGCAAGAGCTTCCGCTCTGCGGTACATGCAACTACCAGCCGCGGTACATGCAACTACCAGCCGTGTGCTATGCAAGAAGGAATCATGGCAAGAATAAGATGAGTGCCAAATGCCTGCTTCAAATTATATGCATTCAAAGCATTAATGAAACTTTTGTGAACTTGAATGAGTTGGCAGAAATTCCGACTTAGCACACTTGTGTTGGAAATGATGGTGGAATCGCTCACCCACCTGTGCAAAATGAAGCTAGTCGCCTAACCGAATTAGATCCGAAAAGGCAACAGCTTCCGCTGTGCGACACCTCTCATTGAAAGGAAACTACCCCGCCTCAGATGAAGATGAATCCACCAGGCGAGAGGTTCCCCTCCGCGGTGCCTCAGCGATAGCCCGACCAACGTCGATCCCTGTATTGGTGGCCTTGATTTCGACGGCGCCAATCTTCCCACTCCTGGTCAGTCCACTGATTGTAGTAGTCATTCCATTCCTGCTGACTGTAGCCATGAGTGGGCCCCTGATGAGAACCATAGCCAGGACGCGAGGACCTGGTGACATCCGGGTTCTGCTGCCTCGTTGCAGGTAGGGGTCGGCTTCCGCCTTCCGTGTCCTTTGCCTCCGTGAGGGGGGCGCAAGATGTCGTCGACATAGCTGAGAATGTCGGCATACACATCCTGCTTGGACAACGCAAGGGATTGGAACGTCGTGTTGGCGACGCTCAAGACCTCAAAACGATCGGCCACAGGGATCAAAGCATAGGCGGCCGCGAACTGGTTGGCTCTGTAAAAGCGGTTCTTGTACCAGATGAGTACATGATCATCCACGATGATCGTCTTCATCTGCTCCTCTTCGTATGCGACCATGCACATACGCGCTTTGTACTGCCGAATCTTTCCAGTTCGGATCTCCTCGCGGGTGCGTTTGATGGATGGAAGCACCACGTTGCCCAAAACAGTAATCCAATGCATACACCGAGGTGTAAGGTCTTGGACTGCACAATTGAAGGCGTAGTGGGCGTCCGTTCCCAGACGCTGTAGCAAAGTCAGCCCTGCTTTTCTCGCCTGCTTCATGTATGAGCGGGCGTGATTTTTGAGGACTGCAGCAGCAGATCTGATCTGCTTGGCACCTTGAGTGGTGCCTGCTACATCGTCGTCGCCCAGAAGATCCAATGTCAGCTCGAAGCCCAGCTTCTCGGCCAACTCTTCCAGGCGGAACACCTGACACGCACGACGCATGTCGGACATTGTCGCCAGCGACAAGCCGCATGCAAGGCACACCAACATCCCCTCAGGAAAGATCTTCCTGCACCGGGGGCATGTCAATTCCGGCATTGCCAGCATTGAAACATACCGCCAGCGCGTGAGGTTCCCCTCCGCGGATGGGTCAAATGCCTCCTGATCGAAGCGATCAGAACGGCGTTCCCGCGCGTTGTCAGGGGCGATGTCGAAGCCAGCTGCAGTTGCCGTTGGCTTGCGTGCCACACAGAGGAGATTGGTGAAGTTTAGCGGCCTTTGCTTGATCTTGGGCAGCAACTCATCGACGACAGGATATGGTGTCGGAACTTCCTTGTAAATGAGCGGACGTCGCAGAGTGATGACATCCTTCCACTGATCGTACTCATTCACGAACATGTTCTTCAACACCTCCAGGTCCGAAATCTCGTACCTCTCAAGTTCGTCGTAGTTGGGAGTGCCCTTCCGAGCCTCGTTCTCTTGCCAAGTGAGAGCGTTCTCGGAGGCCTTCTGCCGAAGGTACTTCTTCACCCCGTTGTAGCCATGGTTCACCCAAAGGTATTGCGACTTCTCGCAATCGAATGCGTAGATGAGGCAATGATTGGGCACCCAGTCCTCAGTGATGAGTGCACCGGCCAAGGTTTCCACCAGGCGAAGACCATAGTGCAAAGCACAATCGGTGTCGATCGCGATGCACAGCGGTCGGTTCGTCCTGACACCAGGATCCTTGCCTTCGATTTCCCAAGGCGCATGGCGGGTCATATATACATGACCCTTGCATGAAGTGGCCCCCAGAAAAATCCCCGTGCAAATGATCTGCTGGAGGGAGTCCCATGAAGTGTAATGGTAAATAACCTTGAACTCTTCTGAGACCTCGGCTTCCGCCAGGTGAGGATAAATGGGGACCCTTGGGTAGAATCCCTTCTTCAAGTCCTCGACCGTGAACTGGTAGTCAAGCGAGATGATTTGCTTGACCAATGGAGCCGTTCCCACCTTGTCGATGAGGGACTGGTCATGACCTTGGCAGGCCTTCACATGCGTGATGCGATACGGCATGTCCATGGTTGTCAGTTCCCCGACAATTCCAGCCTGAATGCGGCACATGAACCTGTCCTGAGTTCGAAGGATCAGGTACAGGTCCTGTCGCGAAAGCTGAGCGCGATGCCGCTTTCGGAGGTACGTGTACATGGACTCAAAGTTCAAGTACAGCTCCCATCAAATTCAGGAGGAATATGGCGATGGTGCGCCTCGAGGAACTTGTGGTCATAGCCACGCAGCAGCCCGGTCACCCTCTTGGAAAATTTGAAATCATCGTGACCGAGTCTTCCCAGGTCCCTCAGGCCTGGCAGGTCAGTACACCGGATGGTGAATTCCCTGCGCTCGCCCGTTCCCGGGGAGAAAAAGTACCACTTGGGATACCCATGTGGTCGCAAGGGCGGTTCAGCTGGAGGCTGAGGTCCACCCGTTCCCGGGGGAGGAGCACTTGCCATAGGCGGCTCCTTCTTGGCCATCTTCGGGGCAGGCTCCGACGAAGACGTAGCTGCAGGCGCCGATGACTTCTGCGGAGGTGCCCTCGGTGAGGTTGTTGTCAACGTTGCAGGCGGTGCCTTGAAAGGCAAAGCTTTGGGCATAGGATGGTCCGCAGCTTCCGCTGGGAGTGCAGGTGGCTCCGGCTTGGGGGATCCAGTTGCACTCTTCGGAGTCGGTGGCGGACTGGGCTTTGGGGACGCCATGGGAGACGTTCCCGTCGCCGTTGAAACCTTTGGGAGCCGCGGAGCAGGCTTGGGCTGAATCATGGTAGCCTGATCCCTCATCTTGGGTTTGATGAATTGGCTGACAGTGTCCCCGATCACCTGTGCGATGCCGCTCGAAGATGATGCCGCTTCGGATGAGGAAGCCGCCTTCGACTTGGCCTTCGACATGATCTGGACAGAGGCAGCAGGGTCACCCGCGCGAAGTTTCTCCTCGGCGGTCTTGGGCTCCTCAAAGATCTCACGTTCCATCTGACGATGCTTCTCCTCACCCGTCAAGTCAAAGCGACGAATGATGACTGCACCACTCTCAGTCTGCTGCATGGATTCCTGCCGAAGTTCGAGCTTGGCAGGATCACGTGTGACGTCGGTGTCCAAGATGTTCACTACACAGCATGGATCTTGTTCATCAGATGGGAGCGCAGCTTCCGCTGGCTAAACATTGATGCCGAGCCGCCGACAATGGGTTCTCTGAAGACAATCTCCTCGTCAGCGTCCGGCTCGTCAATGTCACGCTCGTCGGAAACACCAGGCAACCGATCCAAAAAGGGCTTGAGGATGGCGTCGATGAGCTCACCATCCATCTCCGGCTCTTTGATCTCATGCGGTTCAAAGTGCTCGGGTTCCCCTGGCAGTGCAGCGTCCACGGACTCCAAAAGCTGCCAGTTCGATGAGGCCACAGTGGCATCATCCTGCACCGTAGGAGCCTGCGCGACTTGTGCACGTGCGGGGTCAACTTCATTGGGAAGCCGTTGCCCTTTGGGTCGGGTCTCCTTCACATAGATTTCCCAACCGTCCACGTCCATGGAAACCAACACCTCTTCCATCTCTTCCCATTCAGGGTTGTTTTCAGGTTGAGGGTTGGCCAGCGATTCCTCGCGGCGCTTCTTCATCTCAGCCATCTCAATCAATGGCTTGCACGACCGAAGCCGAAAAAGATGATAACCAAGAGCGCCTGCTTCGGAATAGAAGCGAATGCACTGGAGACGATTGTGCTCCGAATTCTCCATGTGCTGGCCGTCGTATCGTGTAGTACACTTGATAAGCGACGTGGCATCGAGGACGCAGAGTCCGCGCTTCCTCAAAGCCTCAGCTTCGCGAATCATTTGACGGTCATAGTCGGGGTGCAACCCATACCCCCTGCCGTACCATGGCATGATAAGGACGATGTTCCCAACGTCGGCACGTGTCGTCAGCTTCACGAGGTCGTTCAAAGCGGAGAAATGGGTATTGACCCTTTCCTCCATGAGATCGTTTGCTGCGTCACGGCGCTTTTGGGAGTAGCATGCCATCTCCTTAAGTCAAGCCAATCACAGTGGAGGAAGCCGTAGTTCCCAAAAATATCGTTGCCAGCATAAGAGATGACGATGACAGATGGGCGAGAGGTTCCCCTCCGCTGCAAACATTCAAGAGAGTGCTCAACGCCCTTGATGATGTCAGGCAGCCCACGACCCCATTTGAGATCGTGCCAGACCGTCTTGCGGCCTGGTGGGAGGAGGTCCGGCTTCTCCTTGATGTACTCGCCGATGTTCCTGCGCGTAGAAGCGTACCCGTCGACCATATCCACAAGTGCCATCGAAGAATCTCCGGCAAAGATGAAGTTGGCCTCAGGTTCCCCTGGGCATACCATGCCTCTGAGTGAGAAGCTGGAAACGCCGTCGAGGAGCTTCGCGTCTTCTGGGCTGACGTCGCGGAGGTAGCCTTTGGCCAACAGCGAGTGGTCAGTGTTCCCCATGATGGATGTCAAATCCGAAATCACATCAGCTTCGTTTACCACACGACACTGCGTGACAGAGCCAAAAATGCTCCCAGTCAACGCATACCACGCCTTTCCATTGGGCCCCAAAGTCACATCTTCAGCTGTGGACTCCGGTTCCCCGGGTCGAATGCCAGCAGCCTCCGCAGCAGCGGAATAGTCTGCCTCCTCGACCTCTGCTTGTGGAAAGCGACGGAAGTAAGCCATGGTAGATGATGATGTAGAAAGCGAAACAGCGCAGAGTGCAGTAGAAGTCGTCAGTTCGGGTTTTGAGCTGGTCGCTGCAATGAAAGCTCGATGGATCATGTCCGTCATCTGAAAAGAATACGATTCAGTTTCCTTCAAGTCATGACCTCTGCCTTGAACATGGTTATGACTACCATCACATGACAGTCCATCGAAAGCAGTGACAATTGAATCGCAATCAGTTTGAATAGCCCATGGTTTCTTTATAGATTCACCATCTTTGTTGACAATACCAACCATGCATCCATCAAATGTGACTCTAATGAGTTGATGTTTTCCACAGAACTTTTCAACTCGGTCAAACTTCCAATAGATACAATGAGCTGGCCATTCAATTGCAATCTTGGGATTTAAATGACGAATAAGGTTGAGAAAATCGACCATTGATGACCATATCTTCTCAAAAACATGTCGATGATATTCAACTTTGAGTTTGGCTGATTCATGTTGCAAGTTCACATATGACCATGTTGTGCCACCAGTGCAAGGAATGCTAATCCAAATCAAAACTGGACAAGGTTGTGCAGTTGAACTCTCAATTGCTCGAACAACTTCATTTCGAATGTCCATTCTGTTCGATCTAGATGTAACATCTCGTTCCTCTGTGCATCTGACGACATAACAATCTTTTGAATGCTTCCTTGAACGATCACCAAGCTTTGAATCAGGTCCACAACAAAATTCAATGAGAACCCTGCTATGAGATGCCACTGAAGGGCAAGCAGGTTCCCCTGCGCGCTGCTGAGATCCCGACACTGTTGAAGGTGCAGGTTCCCCTGCGCGGGCTTTCATCTTCTGTGGCTCCTTCCGCGGAAGGGGCTGTGATGAAATACCCATCAATCGCAGAGCTGATTCCCACTTCTCAGAATTGGTAAAGGGCTTGGTGAGGATGTCTGCCGCTTGAAGCGATGAACCAACATAGACAAGTCTGAAATGTTTTCGTTTGAACTGTTCAGACAACCATGACAAATTCAATCTCTGGGTTTTGTCAGTGTGCCTAAATGACGGTGACCTACCACTCTCAAGGATTCGAATGGTTGCTTGGTTGTCCTCAAGGAAAATGACCTCAAGACTACCGGGTCCTGCCATGTACACACTTTCATCCCCCCGCTTTTCAGATCCCGTATAGTTAAAATCAGTTAATGCAGATCTGATTTCCCGTGACTCAACCCCATAATCAACTTCGTTTGGTCCAGGAATTCTAAAGACAGTTTTCCCAGTCCATTCGAAGTCATAGATCATGTCGGCGTCAGGAGTCGTCCAGTCCCATGTCAAATCAAATTCAACATCACCAGTTTTAGTTTTCATGATAGTGTACCTTTGCCTTGCCAATCCCTGAAGGTTCACTGGGCAATCCGAATCAATTGGGTTATACAGTTTATTCCGGGGTTTGACATGAACTCTGGTAACTTGGTTGGTGAATGGACTGTGCTCCCAATAATCATCTTTGGGATTTTTGGCACGAGTTTCCACTCTGCGGGACGGCCTTTGTTGAGTGCTATCTCCCCCCGCGTGACGTATGACTGACCACAGGCAGGAGGAAGGTAAACCAACAGCACGCAAAGCAAGGTTCGCCGCCGTGACTTCCGCCTCTGTCGATGACATAGCCGTTGAAGTCTGCTTCTTTGAAAAAGCTGTGGGTGGATAAAATGTGTTTGGTCCTACTAAAGCAAGGAGGCAACCGCTTGTAGATCGATTGTCATGTTCCCCAGCATGATCTGAATCTGCAAACAACCATGTTTTGCAAGCCTCAGGTGGATCCCCAACGAAACCAACCATTGTACGATCAAGGGTTGTGTGTATGTAACACATTAATCGATGAAGACTTTTGTCGCAATCGGGTGACCATTTCGTAACCCTACTTGCTAAACCCTGAGTAGCACGGAGGAGATCGAACCTAGCCATTCGTGCTGCGAACAACACTTTCATCAACACACGTGATGCTATAGGCTGGAGTTCCCCCCGAGCTTCTGCTTCGTCCATGATGGGACGTGCAATTTTGTCATCTGGGAAAGGAGTTGAAACTTTCTTGAACTTCACATTTGGTCCTGCTAGTTCAACGTAGCGGTCAAGACATTGTTGTAAAAACTGTCGCATGTCATATTCGACCGTGTTGACATTCTTTGTCATGCACTTGGATTTATGTTGCTCAAGTTCATCAAGAAAAGTAAATCCTTGTGCCCTAGCCGCTTTCTTTGCTCCCGATTTATCTCTTATCTTCTTAGCTGCTGCCAAAACTTTTGAGGGTTCTTGGATTGATTTGTCCACGAAGTAGGTTGATCCCGTCCACCAAAATGGAAGTCCAGTTGGGTTTTGAGATTCCATATCATGAACATATTCTTTGGGTTCATCTTGGGTTTGACAAGGTTCACACACGGTTAGCCGGTGCGTTCCCGCCCGGAAGGATGCATCGTCCTTCGGCTTGTCCTGGAACTTCTTGCGAGGTTGCAGGTGATGATGAACACAAACTCCAAGCTCTGGCATGTGCTCCCAGTAGTCCTTTGTTCGGCGGGCCGGACTGGCTGGCTTACTAGAAGGATCTGGGATGCTAGCATCGAAGACATGAGCAAAAGGATGAGCACTTACATCGAGCTTGACATTCTGTTTGAATACATGTTCGCATCCAAGATATCTGCCGGCATCTTCAGGAGTATCCATGTCGATCTGAGAAGAAATCAACTTCCACCCTTCGTCAATGTTTTTGGAAGGTCCTGACATCTTGAAGTCATCAACATATACACCAAGCAACAACTTCAATTTCGGATGCCAAAACATTGAAGGCCAACATTCAGGATAGAGTGGATGAAACCCGACTGGGGAGGGTGCTTTCTCACAATGACGTTGCCATAGACCCACCGAATCAGGGTGACCGTACAATGCCAAAATAAGAAGAACAACCGGATCCTTGAACACACCAATCCATTCCTTCGGCCAACGGTTTCTTGGTAATCTTATCCAAGTTAAGATTCCTTGCATCAACGCTTGGGTGTAAGCTTGCTTACCATCACCTTGTGATGTCCGGTTCCCCGGCATGGAGCCATAAGCATCTAATGCTTTCCCTGCCTCCATGTTGGCCGGTGAACTTCCGAGCTCCGCGAACAAGGCAACATCAGCCGCCTCGTCCTTGACGTTGTTCCCTTGGAAAACGGTGCGACCCTTAAACTTGCGCATGGGGTCACCCTGCGGTAGCTCGCTTCCCTTCTCGACACAAATCTCGAAGATCTTACCTACATGAACTTTGGTCTTGTTCTTGATGGCTTCCCTTGAAACATCATCCCATTCCCTAACAGTGGAATAGTCCCATGCACCCTTACTTGTAAGGTTATTCCATTCCTTATCTAGTGCAGCTTGGGCAGCCGGAGTGTTGTTGATCTCCTTCTGTCCCACGGGTCTTGCCACAAGTGCATTGGAAAAATGAAAGCACATGAGCTCTGATTGATCCTTAAGCTTGTCTCTGTGGCAATGGTTTCCACCATGCGAGCCCCCCGGATTGTAGGTGACTGGCATTGCGGGAATGAAATCATCTGATGGTTCGACATTCTTGGATTCTTTGACAGCTGAAGTGGCAAAACGATCTATAACCCTGTTGTACTTACGTTCTTTGGCAACTGCAGCATCATGCTTTTCAGCTGCCTCTTTCAACAAGGCTTCACGTTTAGCCCTTTCTCTAGCCGCTTTAGAGGCCCCCCGCCAAAGAAATGTTGGAATGTCCTTTGGTTTGGAGGAACCTTTATATCGTCTTCCCTTAAAACCACTAGCATCGTAGTATGAAGGGTCATCCTTTGAGATAAATTCTGATTTTCCAGTCTTGGGGTCAATTACTTCGATGTCATCAGACTCAAGTCCAGCTTCACGCATCAACTGTTCAAATTCCTCTTCGCCCTCCACCGGTCCTGGCTCAACGGCTTTCCTTGGGGCAACCAAGTCTTCAATTGTTTGAGCGTCCATCTTCTTCGGATCTGGTGGAGCATCAAGGCTAAGAGATTCGTATAAACCTTCCCTAATGGCCTTATACCTACCTTTTAACGGGTAAACAAACGGTCCATCAGGTACAGTGAGTTGGTTGACACGAACAATTTGAACTGATTCGTTGAATTCCTTTTCCATGAGGTCCTTCAGTGATGCCACAAGAAATTCATTTCTCCAAACGAAACCTGGTTGCATGGCATATCCCAAAAAGACACCTGGATTTGAAGTTGGCTCAAAACGCAAATCTTTCTTGGGTTTAAGTTTCGGACCAGTCCAAAAGTCAATGCGAGCCCCAAAAGGAATGTTGGGTCCCTTGAACTTCTCCCCAAAACGAAGCTCCCACGGAGATAAGATTTCAGGGTGGTCCTGGATGTTGTGTGCCATACACCAGTGTCGTGCAGCATAACTCCAATACGAATGGTGAAGCCCTGCCTGTTCGAGGTTTACTCTAGTCCCTTCAAGTACGGACCTGAGATTCCTCTCGGCGACTGCGTTCGACTTAGAGACATAAGCAACACTAGTGTTCTGCCTCCACCCAACTTCCCGACAAGCGAGCTTGATGGATGGCGCTGCATCGGAATAGAACACTCCGACTTCTTCACCAGGTGCAATGAAATGCCTAAAAGCTAAAACACAATCCTTGGCATGACTTCTAGCTGAAGGATAGATCCAACGAAAATTCGTAGCGACATCTTTCATGACCATGGCAACCCTGTCACCATCGATTGACTGTTCATTGGCATCCCTAGTCACAAGATGGTCCCCAGTGATGTGATCCCCAAACTTGTTGGATTCCACAGTCAAAGATTCCCCTTTGCTACGTTTGGTAGGTTTGTACATCTTTGCACACTTGCATGTTTCACAAAAAGGATTCTTTGGGGTATGTGTCATCATGTGCCTAAGGGTCCTGGCCTCTTCTCGAAGTGCAGCTTCACCGCGATCAATTGGTTGAGGTTGAGGCAGTTGAAGTCGACCGTCAACTGGTTCTTCAGGAGCTTCGGCTTCATCTTCCGAACCCACATCACCTTCAGGCGTCATGGCTGCTGGAGGTCCTGGCGCAAGTTCACCAGGGAAGAACTCCTCGAGGCTATCGTCACCACGTCCAGGGATTTCATCGTCATCTGCGATGGAAGCCTCATAAGGTTCTTCGACCTCTTCGACTTCATCCTCGGACTCAGTGCCGACGGCTGACATGCGAGACCTTCGAACAGGTGAGATGATAGGCCTGCCGTTCCCGGCAGCGGAGTCCCATGAAAACGGAATCCCTACTGCAGCGGGTACCTGGCCATCTCTTGATGGTAGATAAGGAACAAAATCTTTGACTTCAAGTTTGATCTTAGTTCCATCTTTCTTCTTGAAATACGGGCGACTAAAGCTTTTCCAAACAAAATCCCATCCATCTTGAATACATCTCATCCCTACCGATATTACAGCCGGGGTATCGGGAAGAACATATGGATGAACTTCTTTGTCGATGCAATCAATATGAACAGAAGCTTGTTGGTCAGCTGATTGAGAACCATTTGCAGTGATTAATTCAAGGGGTTCATGAGAGTGATACACAATGTCATCGGGAATCATCTTGCTGCAAACTAAGTCCTGGGCACTACCGGTGTCAGCAATCCATGCAATTTCAGCGGATGCATTACGCTGCTGAGAAGGCATGTGTCCTGGCAATGCATTCAAATCGGAACGGATGCAGTGGCGACAGCCGATATCACTGTCACATTCAAAGCTGCATTTGCAAAGTTTACCATGCAACTCCCGAAAGACAGCTGATTGCAACATCTGTGCCGCAAGTATTGCATCACTTTCTCGTGCTTCGATCGTATCTTTACGAGTACGATCGTCCTTGGTGATGCGAACTGGATTGAAAGTTCGTTGTTTGGCTTGGCACGGATACAAATTACAATTTTGCTCGATGGGAACTTCGAAGATTTCATCGTTGCCCCCAAATGAAACAGTGCGATTGGGTGTAACTGGCATGGCAAAATGCTGGTTGAAACAATGCGGAGAGGCGATGCCTTCCGGCACGCGATGAGTGCTGGTCGAAGGGTTGACGACTGCGACCATCATCAGAGCGCGCATCAGGCAAACTGCAGCTGAGCCAGAGGAAGATGGTTTTCCCCCTTTGTCCTTGAGACTCTGAGAGCCTCTCGAGGAATTGGAACCTCGACTTGACGATCTGGAGCGATCGCCCTTCTTCTTGTTCTTCTTCTTCTTTTTCTGGCTCTTTCCACGCTTGTCATCTTTTGTAGATGCAGCTGCAGGTTTCGGTGGGTGTTGGAAAGCACAGTCATTACCTCGTTGACACTTACCTGCCTTCCAAAACTTACACACCTGGTTCCGAGATCCTGGAGACAAAGACCGACCATTGCCCCTTGACTTGGACCTGGACTTGCCTTTCTTACCTCCGCCTTTTCCTTTGTCTGCCTTTTCATGTCGGTATCGGCAATCCTTTCCCCTGGTACACTTGCCAGCCTGGAAGTCATAGCAAATGCCAGTGGGCTTTCCCGCAGATGGCGGTCGCGTGGGTGCTGGCGTAGCATCTCTTTTGCCTGAAACAGACTTCTTGGTAGCCTGACGCATCTTCTCAAGACGTCTCCTCTCAAGGTAGTCCCTTGCAGCTTTCATGAGAAAATCATAAGAGCGGTTGGGTTCCCCCTCCGGTGTGCGATCATACACAGCCAGATCATGGGAGAGAGGCTTGAAGTTCTTGATGGCGTTGTGAAAGTAGGCTTGCTTCCACATCATGTCAGGCTCGGAAGTCATTCCAGCGATCACAGCGTCCCATCGGGTGATGAAACCTCTGAGATCATCATTGACTAAGGTAACTGCCATGAGGTCCTCAATGTCGTACACTGCACCATGCTTCCTACTTGTACTGAAGTGTTTATGAATCATGAGCAATGCTTGACGTCCCCTAGCTGGTGTCCCTGACTTGGCTTGTTCTTCTTTAAAGATGTCAAGTTGCCGTGCAAAGTCCCCTTCGCAGATATTGGTGAGCGAAGACATGAGCTTTGCGTCCAGGGTCACGAATTTACCTGAGTCCTTCAAGGCATCGACAGACTGATCTGTCCTAAACACTTCTTCTACCCATTGAAAAGCTAGGTCGGGTTTAGCAGAAGCAGCAATTATGGCATCCCTTACTCGGATTCTCCAATTCCTATAATTTTCGGGTTGAGGGAACTTAGGAACTAGGATCCTATCAGACTCTTTGGCCTTAGTATCAGTAGTCCTAGAACGCTCTAAGGCCCTTTTGACCTTTCGTGCAAAGGAAGTCTCAGAATCCGAACTTGACGTCGTAGGGGACGTTGATGATGAGGGTGAGGATGAAGGATCTCTTCGACGTCGTCGTCGCGAACGGCCACGACTAGTCTTGCGGTCCTTCTTCTTGTCTTTCTTGTCCTTGCGACCTCTCTTGTCGTCATAGTCATCATCACCATCGTCATCTCCTGGAGGTCCACCGCCGGGTAATCCCGGTGGCTTCGAAGGTTCTGCCTGAAAATGCACATCGTCAGCATCTGATGAATGCTGAGGCTTCTTGCTTCCCAAAGCTAACTCCTCAATGGTTGGACCTTTGGGCTTCGAGGATTGTGGAATGGGTTTTCCGGGACCATAATGAATCACAAGTCCAGGAGTTCCCTCCAGAGGTTGAGACTTTAAATTCCGGATGAGCTCTCTCTGCTCCTTCCGAAGCTTCTCAATCTCCGCCTCGAAGTCCTTCTTCTGAGATTCGGCCAGCTTATGCATGTTCAAAGCGTGTTGATTCATTGCATCAATCTGAGTGCGGTACTCGGCAAGTTCTGAACGTGCTGCCTGCAGGTCAGCATTGGACTTCTCCGCAGACGATGTCAAGACACCTGCATTGTTGACCACATGAGTCAGTTCGGCACTCAGTTCCCTGATGCGATGATCCTGCGCTGTGACCTGCAGTTGAGCAGATTTCTGCTCACTCATCGCCTGGGCGGCCTGCTCGTTCAACAAAAGGTTTCTCCTGGAAATTTCTTCGGCTGCTTGTTGTTCAACGCTTGCAAGTTGATCTCGAGCCTCACTCACAAGCTCCATTCGTTGACGTTCCATGACCTCAGAGTGACGTACATTTGCCTCACTCTGCAATGCCTGCTGTTGAGCAGCCATGAGTTGGTTTGCCAGGTTTGGATCAAGACCTTGTTGTACCACTGCCACATTGGCGGTACGCTGATCAACACTGTTAAAGTTGATGGTGTTGAGCTGACTGATGTCAATGTTTGAGTCCAAGACACCTGGCATGTTCCTGCGTGGATCTTGACGGCATGGGTCAAACTCTTCATCCAGATAACTCATATCCCCTTCTGTCGTAGCCGCACCTGAGTGGATCACCACTTCCTCCGGTTGTGTAGGGTTCGCTAAGGCCAGAGCAGCCGTGGCGTTCCCGCCCGGGGCAGGGAGCGCGGGGGTTGAAGCCATTGCGAAAGCTACAGAGAAAGAACGAAAAGTGCGAGAAAGGAAACCAGCCAATCACCTTTGGCGATACGGCTGATAACCTGTAGAAATAGGTTAGTAGCCACTTAGTGCCACAAAACAAGTAAACTGCCAACGCACTATTTCTTGAGCCATAGCGTACGGAGTATGAGGAGTGAAAAGGTACATACATGGTATGCTACTGTGCAACAACATATATATATATATTATATTATTATATATATATATGTATTATATATAATATTATTTATATATGTATATGGGATATATGTATGGGATACATACCGAATATGTATAATATATATATATATAGAATGAATGGGGGATGCCCCAATAGCTGGATTATCATGGACAGTGCCATAAAAATTGGTAATTTAGGGGTATCCCAATTTTAAGAATTTAGGGAACCTCCATATATATATATTATGGGATATAGCAGTATATGGGGCATATGTTCTAATCATATTATGTCTGATGGTATGATGTAAGTGTATGATATGATATACCCCTCAAGCAAATTAACTTGGACCCTGCCAGCTGGGGAAGATTGGTTATGACCAGGGTCTATGTTAATTTACCGGAGAGTATTTCATGGGATAGCATATACGGTGTACATGTTTTAATCATATAATCATCAATATATGGGACAGCATATTTGGCCATATATGGGAGGCCGGGAAATACTACATATTCATTCGTTTTCTACAGTAATTGTGATTGCTGTGTGGGAAATGCTATGTACAGTAGCTATTCACTGACTTTATGCAATGATTGGTCATATCATGTGTTCCTTCTCACATGCAAGGGATATTGGTGCATATTTAAAAGAAATGGGAGCTTACAAATCGTATGCTCATATTTTATTAATACGTAATATTGAATAATCTGATATGAGATATGATATTTGTGCGTGGTTGTGATTCTGTCTTGATCATCCATTTTCTTGATGATAGGATAGGTCCATAGGGAAGAGAGAGAAAACAGAGAGAGAGAGAGAGTGAGCTGTGCAGTGCCAAAGCACGTGACAGCTGCATCGGAAGGCCGAGGTCTCCCACACTCCTCGATGAATGGCTGGAGAGCTTTTGATGGGAGAACCATCTACAAATCCAACATGTTACAGCCATGTTCTAATACGCACGGCAGAACGACATGTTATAGCTGGACATTGCCCCTACTTACCCTTCTGCATTTTACCCACTGACGATTCCTCGGTTGGCTCCTCGGTTGATTGGATCAATTAACCCTGGTACCAGCATTGAAATGCGTTCGAAAACATTCGAAAACGCTGCTGGTGCGGATGTTCAACTGCTCCCATAGCTTTTTGACCTATACCACACCCTTTGCCTCACATTAAAAACGAGAGATAATGTGGAGCCCCGGTCGGGAAGCCTACCACTACCAAAGTGCAGCTAGTAAAGAGTCATTGAAAAGAAAAACGCAGCAATCAGAGATCGAAAACGACTCCCCGGATAGTCCTCTCTTAGATGTTACCCAAAAATTAGCGATTCGTGGCCAGTAACTTGGGTATATCCCAATTCTTTCCGGTAACTGTTAGCGGTAAACTACCAGTTTCTTCTACCAGTTGCCTAAATTGTATATGTCATGATGTTTCTCAGTTGGGTTTGGCCACTTAGTTCCTAGCCCTAGCCATTTCCCCACATTTCGCCCATCTAAGTCGCACCATCTAAGTCTAGCCGGCATTGCCGGGGTCCTCAAGGAGCCGGTATCACTGTGTCCATCCTCGCACGGATGCGCATGTCGGATAAAACTCATGTAGTTGTTTGAAAAAAATGTGAGCCGTTCCAAAATCCAAGAAATTTGCTATGGATATGTATGTGTGTGTGTGATTGTGTATGTCTGTAAAGTAAAGTAATGTCATGTCTTGTCTGTGTCTGGTCGTGTCATGTGTGTGAGCAAGTGTGTGCCCAAAAAAAATCACCGAAACGGTCGAAGAGCTGCGCTGCTGCGCCGGCCTTGTCTTCCAGCCCCTCATCCAGTTTGGGCAGCTCTCGGGCTTCTCCCTGCAGCGCAGTCAACATAGACCTCTCTCTCTCTCTTTTGTTGTGTCCAAAAATGGGATATTATGGAAAGAACTAGTAACTAGAGGTCACTTTGGTGCATGAATTTCATCATGAATCATTCAATCATTTGAAATCATTCATTCCGTTCATACCTCATTTGGGGCAGGGGATTTCCAAGACTCCAAACCGCCCAGCCCCAAAGCACCCATCAACTTCTGGATGATTCTTGCACATAAATGTCGCACATGTTATGCAATTGTTTAGGACTTCTTCGTTTGGAGGTTAACTACTCTGGTTGTTCCACAGAGCTATGGAAAATTGCCCATGTCGAGATGATTTAATTTGTACCTATGAAAACAACCATTGAAAGATGGTGCTCTTCCATAGCTATGTGAAATTTCCAGAATTCAAAAGCAGCAAGCTTGACAGCATCGAAGTCCGGATGGATAGTTTCAGTGAAACACGGGAACCCACCACTGCAGCCGCTCCTCCAAGCTTTTCTGGGCTTCCAGGGAATCATCCTGCAGCCTTGGGCCCAATTTCCAAAAAAAACACAGGAATCGAAATGTTTGCGCATTCCGATCCGATTCGAAGTTTGGTGTTGTAGCCCCTCTACCCTCTGGTAATTTAACATAGCTATTGAAAATCACCAGTTTTAATGGGAAAACTCACTATAAATGGTGATTTTCAATAGCTTTTTGTATGTTTACCGGAGGGTCTATCATATCAATTCATATCATAAGAGAAAGATCAAAGGACCAGCGACTGACATCCACCCAGTTCCACCGAGTGGCGCGGGCCGCCACGGAAGGCAGGTCTCCAACCACACTTTCCTGAAATCGATGTCTCCAAGAAGCATTGTACATCACAAATAGTCAACCAACAAATAAGCACGAATAAGCTACATCTAGGCGTACAATGGCGTAGATATTTACATAATTGCTTGGTTGTAAATAAGGATCCCAGAATCAACAGAACTGTGCATTTGGCCAATTGTCAGTTTTACCTCCCCTACCACCGTGAGCCTGCCATAGACCCTCTGAGACTTCTTCAGCCGCAGCATGGAAGGCGGAACTGCCTCTGCACTGTGGCATCACTGTGACCCGCACATTTTGGTCCTTCGTTCATGTTCAATTGAACCACATCCTCATGCTACCGACCAGTACCACCAATCCAAATTGCAAATTACATTCCCATGTCATCCCATATCCCCATACACCTCCTCATACCACCCATCCAACATATACTGGTTTCCATGGCTATGGGTCAAAACTCTGGTGCCACAGTGAACATCAAAACAGCTGATCATATCCAGCAAAGGATGTTCATCTCCCCAAATAATGGTAGTAGTTTTGATCCATCCAACTAGGATGGTCGAAAGAAATGGTGCCCCAAATCTTGATGGTTTATCGGAGTTTATCATCATTTTCCCAATTCATCCCATCCCGGGCCCATCAGTACCCTATGAAGCCTATAGTTTAGTAGCGTGGATGCATTCTGGGGCCCATTTGTATAGGTATTGCATAGCTATTGGCCCATCCCCAGAATTCAGCGCCTGCGGCGCACTGTTCCATGCAGTGCCTGGTCCAACCTCTTGGACCCGATAGCCCTGCAATGGCAGCAACGGCTCAAACGCTCGAGGGCCTTGGCAGCTTCCGCTTGGGCCGTTGGGCAGAGCAGGGGCTAGTTATCATTTGTTATTCATCCAAGTCAGGGGTAAGGAATCTTGACCCATAATCAATTACACGGAGAGACAAGACCCAAACACCCTTATCATTGAATCATCCTTTATCAAAGTGATTTCTGGACATTTCTCTACCCGGGATGAGATGGGAGAACTGTGCTGAGGCCCCCTGACTGGGAGAGCACCTTTCAAGCTTCCCGCTCCGAATCGTTCGCTCCATCTTCACATACCTCAAAAGCTCAAGTTTGTGCCACCAACCGAGGACCCAACAGCCAGGACCCAAAAATCTGACCACGGGGCCCATGTGCATGGAAGCCACAGGAATTTCCGTAACAGAATCTAGGTCTACATGCACCCAATTGAACAAGACTAATGTCATTACTAATGCTGATAGTGTGTCAAACTCATGCCACGCACCCATCTTTCCCCCCAGCTTCAAGTGCGGGAATCCATCACCGCCCTTCCAAGCCCTGGTGCATGGCATCTTCCAGTGCCGCCTTGCGCTGCCTCACCCAGTTCAGGCCGCTGCGATAGCCTGGCAGACGCTTCACCTCAGCAAGATGCCAGGGACCATCAGGGCTGGGAATTTCAGAAGCCTACAATCGAGGTATTGTAATTAGCATGTAAAGCCATGGAAATTGGGGACATATACCCTGAAATTTAATGAATTTTAGTCCTTACATAGGCTGTATGATGGGTACCTCCAATCCAGTTACATGAAATGGCCATTGACTAAGGGAGCCGAAGATGGAAGAAAACTATAGAAAACCTAGCTACTGACTGCGATTCCGATGGCCGTTCCAGAGATCGACCAGTGGGGCGGGCATCTCTAGGTGATTCCACCTCCTACAGATTTTAGGAAGGGCAAATGTCATCTTCTAACTTTTGATCTGCCAGCAGAAGCGGGTTTGCCCCTGCCCCGTAAGAGGCTGGATGAATACATGCAGTACTTCAAGCAAACTGAACATGATGTTCATCACTGCTAGGTCTATGCCCGCCAATACTTCAGTCAAACTAATGTAAAATGCATCAAAATTACCTTTTTGAAAAGTGGTTTGAGGCTGCAGGCAATTGCAGCCATACATTCAGAAATATGAAATATGTATACATATATACACATATACACACATAGAGAGAGACCTGGATGGAAATTACATGAAATTACATGAAATTACGTGTCTTCCATTCTTCCATCTGCGTTGCTACTTTTCTATCCCGTAGCCCACTCCTCCCAACTGAGCACTCACACAGGACGAGGTGGGATGCTCTCTGCGGCATCTTAGCGAAGGGCTGTGGATTCCACTCTTGAAGTTGGATCACGTCCCACTTGGAGATAGTGGATGAGCTTGAACACCGCAGATGTCCAAGAAAGCACAAGAAATTGCTATTTGAACTCTAGATTTATTTGGTCTCTGAAAAATCCACCTATGTCATACATCACTCACTCACACCTCTGAAGTTCCGTGATGCAGTTTAATATGCTCAATGAAAAAGAAATAATTATAGTATATAATTAGATAAGCAGCGGGAGGCGCGAATTTGTGCACCACTCAGTCGATGATGAACATAAAACGCACGTTGAATAAGCTGAATCGTGAGATTCACATATGGGTTTACAACACTTTACAACAGTTTATCAAAGCAGGGACTGGGTCCTTGGGTCTCAAATTGTGAACCCATGCGTAACCGTCGCCCTTCCATGCCCCACATTTTGGGCATCCGGACCCTCCTCTGGCGTCACCTCAGCGTCAGGTATTCTCTGCATGGCCGTCACCGCCAACACCTGGTTGAAGACGTTTCTGCTGCTGCGCCGCCGCGCAGGAGCCTGTGGAAATCGATGGCGGGCGCGCAAACATGGACCCACATACTGGTATACTTGCACCGCTTGCACCCACATCATGTGTAAGTTCAAGTTGGAAACCCGCTCCAATCTGGCATTCATATCAACTTTAGGTCACAATCCCGGCAATGATTGCCATTGTCATGAAATCAATGCCCAAAGGTCAATGTACAGTAACGAATGTCTTTACGATGCAGTCTTCCCTACACCCATGGCATGCTTCACGAGCTAGCCACCTCCTGCCGTTTCTGCACCAAGTCCAGTAGCCGTTGCTTCTCCTGCCAAGTCTCGATGATTAGAATCAGGGCCACCGTAAATCGGATGAACATGGATGAACTGGTAATTTCTTACGGAGGCATCTTTTGTATGCTCTTGTTTTAAAAAATGTCTTCCTAAACTACCTGCTACGCTCTGGACTCCCATCAAGTTGGATGCCCAGGGGGTGCAGTATCTAGCACGGCAAGTCCATCTGCTCCACGGCTTGCATATTGTTCTGTCGCTGGACCAAATACTGCCCATTAATTCATGCGAGTTTGTGAAGACTTGCCCAGGCAACGAGGACAAAGCCCATCATTTGGGCTTGTCTGAAAATCTGTATCTGAGACTTTGCCGCCTTTGCCCCAAAACCACCCAAAAACCAAGGGTTTATCGTCATGTTCCCTCCAAAGAGATGTTTTTTTCTTGCGGTAAATCCCATTTTTGGACACAGCTCCATTCCACCATTCCCTGCGGCCGGCGCCAGGGCCTCTGGGAACTCATCCACCAGCTCCCGAAAGGCGGTGTTGTTGATAGCAAAGGTTAACATCCTGCAGGTGCCCAGTCTCGTGGTATCGCACGTGCTTTTTGGCAAATGTATGGGATAGATGGGTAGATGCCATGGGCAAAAACTGTGGACCTCCCCCAAATCCATCAAAATCCAAAAATGCACTACATAAAATTATAGAAACATAATGACAATACCAGGGGAGCCTAATTGATGATGATCACCTACTCCATGTTGGGCAACTTTGTCTAGGCCATCCTGCTGTAGTTCGGTCTTGTTTGGGCATATTGAGGATCCGTTAGCTTGAGGCAAGCGCCCAGTGGGTCCCACAGACCCAGCATGTTGATTGGACTGGAGAACTGCACTCCTCTCATCCGCTCGAACCGTTGCAGTGGCGGAAGGGACGAAGCCCAGAGCTACAGACTCACCAATAAACCTGCATCCAACAGGTGCAAACAGAGCTCACAAGAGTCGCAGATTGATTTGTGATTATTCTAGTACATTCTTGTTGTTGGGTGAGGGTGCCAGTGTTCTCTTCATCTGTAATATTTTTGGCTTATGTCTCACATTGCTATCTCCATCTCTGCACTATTCACAATCAAAATCATAGAGCCACTGGCCAGATCCCATAAATTGGCAAACAAATCGTTCCGTTGCCGCCGCTAGGTGCTAAGCTGCTAATGCCAAAGAGAAAAGGGTGTGTCAGTGTATCACTGCCAGCACCAACCATCCATGAATTTCAGGCTTTTTGAACCGCTGGTAAGAGTGGCAGAGCCAGGCAATCTCCGCAGCTTTGACGGCGAGGCTCTGAAAATTGATGTTGCCTCCCTCACTGACTAAGATTCTTTGTGCTCAAAAATCACTGGAACTTTCACTCTATACTGTTGGTTCATTCTAGTCACTCTATTTCAATCAACTGTCTTGCTGTTGGGTCCGCTTGATTGTGAATCCGGATTCGGAGGGCCAAGGCATCGTACGTTTGCATCAGCTGCAAGCCTTCTTTTTGAGCGTAGACTTGCATCGCTGCAAAGATCTCTTCACGAGAAAATGGGGCACCATTCTGAGCCAGCAACTCTGCTTTCCTCAGAATGAGCGTGGTGTCGTGCAGTTCACCAACGTCGTCCCTCTTGTTAACTTGCCACTGGCCACTAGATAAATTCGAAAGAAATGCACCCCGCAGCTTTCGTAGAATGTCCGAGCGGCTGTCACCAGATCCAGGCAACATGCCGACCTGCCGCAGTAGGTACTTATTTGCCGCTCGATTGAGGAAGCAGAACATAGGCTCCTTCAAGTCAGCATCCACCTCATCTACATAGCCAAGCTTTTGAAATACTTCGGCTACGAGTGTGGGTGAGTCCTTCTTCACAAAGGGGCCACCACCCCTCCACACTTGACGTGCTCGCCGAGACCCAAAAGTCTCCTGACTTTGCTTCCTAAATCCTCCTCCTACTGAACTTATTGGAAGGAAAAATGCTAAATTGTCAAAGTAGACCTTCCCAGAATAGCACTTCACCTTGTGCATGACATCATGCACAGCAATGGTGGCAAGATGAGGGGGGTAAACTGTTATTGAGCCAGAACAATTTTCAAACCAGAACTTCGCGCACTTTTGAATCAGGAAGCCCTGATCTGCCTTGAGGCCAAGATCCTCAAAAAAAGCCTCCACAATCTCATGTGGAGGAGGGTGGGTCGATTTGTTGCAAGCTTCAGCCATCTGCACGGACCCAGAGCCATCATCATGGAGAATTGCACGGACCTTGGGCGCTGCATCAGTTTCCTGAAGTTTTATTACTTGCACTCCGGCAGCCTCATACTTGTTCACGACTCCAGTTTTGCCTTCGGGGATAAGCACAAACGCCTTTGCCTCGGCAACAGAACCAACAAAGCCAGCATCTGATGTCAGCAGCGCCAATCTTCCGGCGCCATGCATGCGGGGAGAAAATCTCATCATTGCTGACACAATAGCCTCCTCGTTTGGTTCGGTTGAGTATGTAGTTGCCCGCGGTACTGCACAAAAAGTGACGCCAGGCTCGCTGATGAAACGTTTCCAATTCCTGTTGGACTCCCGTCTGGGTGGGGCAAACAGCAAAGTGTGAACTTCATAGCCCTCCTTTTCCAAGCAGCTGATTCCCTGCCTGATAACTTCGATACCATGCACATCTGCATCCACCAACAACTGTATTTTCGCTGATGCAGCCACTTCTGGGAAGCCTGTTTGATACTTAGCCACCTGGCTTCCAAGAAATGAACCTGGTGGGCACTTTGGGCCCCACCTGTTCCAGGACGATATGCTGCGACTTCCTTTCAGAAGATTCTTCCATTGACAGCCTTGGCTCAACACTTGGCGGTGAAGCAACAGGGGTGCGCGCTTCACTCGCATCCCCAACATGGCGCCGAACCTCCGGGAGATTTTCCCCAACAAAATAGGAAATGTTTAAAACTCCTGCATTACAGAGCCAAATGTCTGCAGCATTCTCATCCCTGGCGTCTTTGAGCAAGATGGATGATGCTCGCGCGCCACCGGGACATGCATATACATGCATGGCACAGGCGAGATCTACAAACAAATGCATGGCTAAGCCAACCTCCCAGCTGCCACTTCCCCCATGTCGCCATCCCAAGAAACTCGCCGGCGCCAATTCTCCCGACAATGCGACCTCGGTGCTGTGAATCCCAACATCTCCCAACCAAATCCCAAGAATGTCTGACCTGGCAGTGGATGGAGCATCCTCAAGCACTGAGGCTTGGACCGCCTTTCTCGATGGAAGCAGTGCCTGCCCAGCTTATGCCAGTCATCCAGTTGCAGGTAGAATGAGCTCTGCTGTCCATAAATGCAATGCACATGGCTGTGTAATAGTGTAACTCAATGATTCAACATGCTCTTCTATCCCCAGAATCTCCTGTCACTAGTTCTACTTCTACCCCAAGCTACGAGTACTTTTGCAATCATCAGGATTCAGGCAATCTTGTTTGACATTATCATATTGTCTGCTAATGTCTGCTATGGCCGTGAGCCGTGAGTTCGTCAGCTCCAGTCTCTTGAAGCTTGCCTTGCTGAATCAGAAGGCTGAAGCCAGCATCGGAGCCTTGGCCATGAGGAGTTGATGGGCAGCAAAGGGCCGGCCAGTGACAGGGGCAGCCACGATTCCACAAATTGGGCAGACAGAAATTCAATGGATGGTCCCGCACAAAAAAAAAAAGTGACAAATTACATCACCCCAAAACAACACAGGGTACCATAACACTTTTTTAGCTGCACCCTCGAACCTTCTTCCAGCAAAGTCTGACCAGGAAGAAAGACCTGCATGGCAGAAGATCCGAACAAGTCCAAAGAACAGATCCGGCAACAAACCAAGGAGGTATGGCGGTGGTGTAGCATGTGGCCATGTAGCATGGTATAAACATAGAATGTGTATCGACAATTCATAAACTTGGATCTGCCCCTTGGCCATGCCACACACGGAATGAAAACTGCGCCCCCATCCTCTATGAGCCGATCCGTTTTGTGAAATTTACCAATCCCACCAGGACTAACAGCTGTCAACATCAAGCCGCACATAGCCATCCCGCCATCCCTACATCTCTGGATTCCATGGCGATGTTACAACAGGGCCTGCTTCTCCAGATGCTGCGCCATGCGGGTGAGAAACCTCAGCCCCCCGGCATGCTACTTGCAACGCACCTCGCGTTCCTGCGTCCCATCGGCTTATCTCATCTGTTGGACTCTCCTTTGGGGATCTTCTTGGGGTGAAATTTAGGGTTCCGGACCCTTTGGAAATCCCAAACTGAATTTCTGGAAGGTCGGGAAATGTCGGGAAGGTCCATGCGTTTTCCCAGCAAACCGCCTTCCACAGCCCTCACTGCATCCGAGGAACGATGGGTCGCAGTTCTTCAGAAAGCTTGTGGGCTGCCTTGGCCAATGGGCGAGATAGCACCACTCATAGCAGTTGCAGCATTTTACTCCCCTTTTGCTGATAAAGACCCACCTACTATCTACATCACTCTCTGAGACTCTATATGAGTTTATATCTATAGAAGCATCTATATGTCTATATGTACACCGTAATTACCATCTTTCAATAATTGTTCAGAACAGAAACAACAAAGACTTCTGGCCCTGCAGAGCACAGCGGCAAATAATGCCCATCCCCCATGCGGCCCAGAGGCTGGGCTGGCAACTCCTGACCCTGCGAGATGTGGTGCACTGCCATTGCAGGAACACCGAGTTGAGAGAGGAAAATATGGAACAAGATGGTGGCATCTCCATCAGTAGAATCAGTAGATATTAAGATATATTAAGAATCCATGAGTACATGAGTTGTAAATCATGTCCCAGGGAAGCATCAGTTTTCCGTAGCTGTGTCAGTTCAAATCGCAGGGCAGCTCCCCATTGAGAGTCATCCTCCTAGGTGGGGCCATTGGGGCCGGTAGGGCCAGGACACAACTAATAACTAATTGAAATGGAAGAGGCTCTGGTGTGCAGCGACCTGCTGATTTCTGTTTCATGATGGATCCAGTGGCCAGAAGCCAGCCCCGATAGCTGTCCACCTCCTCCCCGGGAGCCTCTGAAGATAGGGTCTGCACGGTGGACCGCATCTTCTTCTGCAGCATTAACTCCATCTTCCTGAGTGATGGGCTGCCATAGTTCAACTCTGAAAATGGTAGGTATGAAGCACTAGATAGGTAAAGCACCATTTTGTGCTTTGTCTAACCCCTTGGCCGGAGAAATACAAAAAGCCCACAGTAGAATTTGCCAGCGATTTTGCTGAATGAATCTGACTGGCTGGGCAATCGTCGCATCACGGGACACATTCAAGTGGAAATTAGAAAGATTTAGAAAGGACAACCAGCTTGTTACCACTATATGGTAGTTGACTGGCTGCCTTGGACTTCGGAGGTATTAGTGAAATCCTAACAGGATCCAAAAGGTACGACACATGCTGATTGCACTATAGAACTTGAAGTCCAATTGTGTCCACTTATAGATTTGTGCACCATGTCCATGTCGCCCAATGTCTGGCACTCCATCTGCCTTTTGCACCAGCCTTTTCTCCGGGCGCGCTCTGCACGGGGTGACCGCAAGAGACAAACGTCACGGCCCCGAGGCTTTCAGTCGCATCTCCCGGTGTTGCTTGATGAGATCCTAGGCACGGCCGGCAGGATGCCAAGAGAACCGTGTTGCTTCAATTGGGGGGGAGCACTGCCCCAGTGCCCCAGTGATGTTTCGGAAATAGTGGCTGTCAACCAGCAAAAATGATGAGTTTCACCACCAGCAATGATCAAAAAATGCTGACTGAGTAAAGCATACTAAAGCTATCGTTGAAAGGGGCGAACCGCCAAAAATCATCAACAAAAATGATGGGAGTTGACCACAAGAATTCCACCGAAACGTTGGTTTCCACCAAAACCGACGGTTGTTGATGGGGACTGGACCATTCTTCAACTTGCATCGAGCATCTTCTGCTTCCTTCTGCAGTGCCTCACGCTCGGCTTTCTGCGACTCACTCAGCTCTTCTTCTCCTGAGGCTGAGGGAAAAAACAGGAAAACAGCTAACCTATGTTTTGAGGATCATTCCAGTGCCCCCTATCGATAGACTTGCCCATGGAATACTAGTTACCTCAAAAACAATTCAGCGAGTGGGACAGTCGATTCATGCTATTCATCATTATTCATGCAGCTGAAATGAAACAAAGCCTACCACTTGCCAAAGTTGATCCAGCAAACCACATCCAGAAAATGATTTTACCACCTCGCGGGTGTCCCTACCTATCCCATTTATGTGTGTCATATTCCCGCGACACTGAAAAAGAAGACCACTCAACCTCTATCAACCTGTTGTGGGGAGGACTGCAGGATTGGTTTGACATATCCCATCGTGCACTTAGGACCTAGATGGACCTAGAATCTTTGCGAGAATGCAGGCTTGCCACATGACAATCACATTCACCAACAAATCGGAAAAGGACGTCTATTCATTTGACTGAAGGCATGCTGGTCACATCTGGTCACCCACGAATCTACATCGAAAAAGGGTACCAATGTGCATAGATATTCACAGGTTATTTCCCCAACAAAATGGTTTTCTGTTGACAGGGTTTTTTCGGGAGCTGAGCGTCTGGGTCGATGAATCACCCGCGCATCGCAGCGACCCAGCGCATTGTCGCGTTGCGAAGAGAGATCGCTAGCAGTTGATGGATCCTGAGAGGAAACCCTTCTGAACGATCTGTGACTGTAGTGAATTGCGGTGGTACATGTGTAATAGATAGTATCTAATGCATGTGTGTGTGCGTATTTCTTTAAGTGCGCACATAATTACATAAGTAGGTATGGGTGCATGTTTACTTGCCCCACTATGCATATATATATATACACATATTACAGTAATATAATATATATTATATATATACACCGTATATATGAGTTGCAAGTGGGGCTTCGAGAGTTGGTACAGGCACAATCATGGGCACTGAACTTACCAACTAAACTGCCAACTCCACTTGGGTACAAAGCAACAAACAGGGCTACAGCATATATGATGGGAGCGTAACCGAGTTAAAAACTATGGATGTACTGCGCATATATCTAAATCCAATTATAAATAAATATATACTCTGTATTTATGTGTATATATAATGTACATTGCAGATGTGCGTGTGTAATTGTGTGTATGTGTGCATTAACAGTGCCCAGAAAAGGCATAGAAAAGGGTATATAACCAGGTGACCGGATTGATGACGACCCAACACCCCTGCCACAAGCAGTGCTAAGGGGCTCCCTTTCTCAGCAGTGCTGCGCGCAACTCTTGCGCGATGCCAGGGGCGATGACCGGGGATGTAGCCTTCTTTGCCTGTCAACAGGTTGCACTGTTCAGGTCAAATGAGCCAATTCCACATTTGGTTTACCCTCTGGTAAACAAACATAGCTATTCATTGAAATAGTGGATTTACCCATTGAAAATTGTGATTTTCCATTGTTATGTTAGTTTACCAGAGGGTAAGGGAAAATCTACGGGAAAAGCCTACAGTATATCTGGGGGTTGTTTTTCCCAAGGGTTTGCTGAAGATGTTCCCTCAAACCAATCCATTGAGCGAAAATACAGGGGGTGACGAGGTAGCCAAGTTTAAAGGCTTCCTGTTTAGAATTGCAGGGTTGTTCCCATGCCAGGGACAAATCAATAACATGAGTAAAACGGTTTGAACCAATCAACCTGCTGCATTACTCATGACAAATTGATGTTTGATACGCGATGTGTATATATATATATATATAGTTATAATTATATAGTTATATAATTATACAATTAATATACACGTGCACATTCTGACTATCATGTTTATTGTTGTCAACATGTTTAGCATTAAACTCTAATTGTTACATTATTGTCAAATCATTATTAGCCTCATTCTTATTGTATATGCATATATATATATATATGTGTGTGTGTGTATGTATATATGCAATCTACCAGTCTCATAACCGAAGCTTCACTGAAAAACCCTCTGATCCATCGCCCCACGTGCCTCATCTGACTCTGATGAAGAGCTACTGCTTGTCTTCGCCTCAGCTGCAAGCCGTAGATGGCGACCAGTGGCACAAGGTGACAGAAGTAAATTTAACATAATTCAACCTGCATTTCTACAGTAAGGTGTTTCACCTATATAACGTACCTTTTTGTCCGGGCCTCTCTAAGGTTTGCCCAGATTGTGCCCATGTTAGTTCATGGGAAGTGTGCATGACGTACATTGCATACATAAATAGAGTCCCCAACAACTTGACGCATGGCTTTCTTGGAGTGCTTCTTTTTCCCTTTCTTGTCGGAATCATCCTCGATTCTGGATTGGAAAGCTGTTCTCTGGGAATGATTTCATGGTATCAGATGGCTCAGCAGCAGGCTTGAGCTTCAGTGCCACCAGCAATCACAGGAAGCTGGGTCCTTCTTGGACTTCTTTGCTTTCTTCACCTTCTTGGCCTTCTTGGCATCTTTCTTCTTCCTAACTGGCCACAGTTTCCATCTCACGCCACTGTGCCCAAAATCGTCTAGCCGTGATGGTTTTAATTTAGCGTATATATATATATACATTTAAGGGCGAGAAGAAACCCCAGCGGAATGATGGCTATGGGCACACCAGTGGCTGCCAAAGTAGAAATCCTTCCATGCAACAGTTCTGCCACTTTCCATCCATCATCCATCCATGTTGAGAAAACTGTCCACCCTCAAAAAGTTTTAGAAAAGTCTAGACATACGAAAAGTGTCTTCCCAAGCACCTCAAACACCAGCCCCACCCCACCAGCCGGGTCGCTTGGTCATCCAACCTCTTCAGCTTGCCATGCCATGCGGCAGGGGCCCAGCTTGAGCCAAGCTCCAGCTGCAGAAGCAAAACGTGGCGATGCAGCGGTCCAACATGACACACCCTCCATGGTGGCCCCTGGGTTTCGTGGCAAACTTGGTGGAAAACGATGCAGGATATTCAGTTAAAAATTGCTTGCTTTCCAACTCATTATGACTCATGTTTTCTGGGGAAAGCTCGGGGTTCAACATCATTCTTCTTCCTATCCAGGCCCAGCTTTCCCCAAATCGGTGCATCTCAGTATCTTCATATCCGCTTCGTAGAGCTGTCGAATGACCTTTGCCACCAGGAGGATGGTTCGATGTTAACCAGGGCATTCTCTGGAACACCAAAATAGCTGCCAAATGGGTGTTCATCCGAAACAACACATCATAGGTTTTGACACACCCCGCACACCCATATTTTGAGGGGAAAAAACACAGTAGCATCTATCATGCTTAAAAAAACGTGCTGGTATGCTGACATCTGTGTCTACATGATTTGTTGTTCTCTTTATCTCCTTTTCCAAATGGCGTGTTTCTTAGGCAGCCCTTGCATCACCAGTTCATCCAAGTTCTAACGGCATCCCATTTTCCCTACTCACAATTCATCCTGATGTGGCAACCCCCAGTGGCAAATTCGCAAGCCCCATCCTTTAAGGTTTAATCAACCCCCAAATTAGTCTATACTTCATTTTAATATGTGTTTCACAGCAATGCCGGTTCATATGGTTCATTTTATCACCAGTCATCCATCCCCAGGACTTTCCCCATCTCCCCATGTAATTCCCCAGCTTTCCCAGGCGAATCCACCGGTGACCCCGGTGATTTCCAGGGCACGGGTGTGGAGGGCCCATCCACCGGCAGCATCATGCACTCCGCCACGGTGGTGCAGCGGACCGTGGCACCGCTACGGGAGCCCGTGACCAGCAGCCCGCGCTCGCCGAAGATGCCAGGGGCTGTCCTGGTGCTGATCTGGATCAATCTGGGATGGGGATTTGGAGCAGATGGCAGATGGGAAACTCAATCAGAAACCCAGATTTACTGGTTGGGATTATATAATTTTAGTGGTTATAATACCAATATTAGTGGTTATATAATATATGGTTAGATGATGCAATATTAGTGGTTATATATGGTGATTAATGATGGGATATATGATCATACTGGTTGGTGGTATACCTAACCCTCTGAAAAATATGACTTCGTCAGTTGGGATGATTCTTCCGAATATATGGAAAAATAAAAAATGTTTCAAACCACCAACCAGGATTAATATGAGAATGATGGGGCAGATCAACATATTGGGTATATGATGGGGATAAGGTAAAGCCATCAGAATCATACACGCATACGATAATTACTGCCCCCGCCCCGAGTAGCCAAAAAATGAAAGATATCTAATGAAGCATGATTTGGCGTGTACAATGCATGTGCAATGATAAGCCCAAGCAGCACATGCCAAATCCGATATGCCGATATGCATCTCACTTTTTGTGCCACCGGCTTCGGGAAAACCTCGTCAATCTACAACAAGTTCAATTAGTCAATCCTTATTTCTTCACTATAGCTGGGTCCTAAAATCATGGTGATTTTCAATGTCACGTTTGAATATTCTGAAGTAGTACCCTCTGGTAATTTAACATAGCTATTGAAAATGGCCATAGAAATAGTGGATTTTCCCATGAATAATGGATTTTCCCATGAATAATGGTGATTTTCCAGTTCGCTATGTCAGTTTACCAGAGGGTACCGCTACTCAACCACCCTCTGATGAATCCCCTTGGCCAGGCCACACGGTCGCGACCACCATCCCGTTGGCTTCAATCTCGACAATGCCGTGCACCAAGACCACCAGATGCGTACCTCGACCGTTTGAACTTCGGAAAGCTACAAGTTTTCGCAATGACTTGCGCGACTTGCGAACTGGAAAATCACCACTTTTGATGCGTAAATCATTTAATAAATCATCAACCTAAATTGGCCATGTTCCATAGGTTAATTAACCAGAGGGAACATTGGTGATTTATGGGATTCTCAGCAACAAAATTCGGATCTAACCGGCCAAATCTAAGTTTAACTGTACGCATGATTTGCACAGAAAAACGGCCCAGAAAAATCGGAAAAAATCCATCACCATGTTTGCTTACTTGAAGGTAATTCAGGCAGTAGTTCTGCGAATCAATGGCAAGCCTGCCTGGTTGGCGGCTGAGCCACCCCTCAATTGATATGACTTCTGGATCTCTGATAATTGTTCCATGAAAAGTCACAGGTGGACATCCTTCATCTGGATAATCCACCGATTTATTCATCTGGATTTAATTCACCGGTGGGTAATCCATCATCTTCCAGATTTGAATAAATGGTATAAATAACAGATGAATGGTGGATATTGGTGGATAATACACGATAATACCAATTGGTGGCATTCTATAACAAATGAATAAATCTTAAACCAGATTTGAATGCCACCAATCTTCCCTTCCCTTCGATGATCCCGATGATCTCGATGATCCCGTTGAAAAATTCTCCAGCCTGGAGTGCCCTGGGTCAGAATGGCTTGGTTCACCATGAAAGGCTGCTCGAACCTGAAATCTGGCGGAATCCACCAGACTAGTTTCAGAATCTTGCTCTCCGGTGTCATCAAGAGTGGCTTGCTGGAAAATCCCCCATTTCGTTCGATGCTTTTTCCATGAAAATCGTCATTTATTAGGGGATTTCCAAACCAGCCACGTTTGACTACTGGATGACATTTTCTGGTGTCAAAGTTGCCATTTCGGGCCTGGTTGGATTACCAACTGAGACGTAACGACCAAATCTTTCATGCGAACTGCGAACTTGGGGAGAAGCCGACAAAGGCCTGACTTGGTGATTGAGCCCCCTCCACCAAACGGACGCACCTGGACATGCTCAAAACCTCCCATGGGATTCCTCAAAAATCCCAAGGGAAAATTCCAAGGGAAGTTCCCTGAAGAAATCCCCAGCTCCCTCCCGGAAGTTCGCTTACAAAAAAAATAGGAATTGAACCCAATACCTGGTTAAGGTTGGTGCTTTGGAATCTAAGCATTTCCTGGATTATCACTATGGGGCCGCATCCCACAATTCCAAACCCATCAACGGCCAAGCAACATATTGTCCACCAGCATCCGGGTAAAGTCCTAGCAGGCATTCGTTTTTGCCGCCGATTTTGGGAAAAGCATGTAATTTGAGGCTTGCTATTGGGCGTTGTCAAAACCCTGGAAGGAACTATCAATCTAACCCGGCTACAACTTACCCCAATATCAACGCCGGATTAATAAGACCCCCTTATGAAATTGGAAGGGTATCATTTCAAAAATGTGGTTCATGCCAGAGACTTCGGGAAAAAAAAACACGGTTTGGTGGTCATATCAACTATAAATTCCCATCTCCGTTGGCGAACGCTTCATTTCCGTGGGCTAAATCTATCATAACCATGGCGTCCTACTTGGAAGTTCCAGTTATAAGTGGATAGATTACCATAAGTACAACTAAATGGGGTCTATTTATCCATGAGTTGGGATATAGTTGGGATATAACTATGATATAACCATAACCATAACATAACATACAAGTGGAAATGGTTTATATCGCAACTCATGGGGATTATCCCCAACTGCCTCAACTATATCCAAACTGATAGTTATGGTATGGTATGGTCATATCCCAAGCACCATGGCCACGCCTGGCTGAAGCCACCTTCGCTGGCACTGGCCTGTTCTAAAGCCATGGAAGCTGCCTGGGAAGACCCGAGAACTTGGGGGTCATGGGATCAACTATGGCAATGGTACCCCATATACTGAATATTATATATATACGTATATAATTGTGATTATCTATGTTTATATAACAATAGTATGCGATTTATATTGAATGTATTATTTTGGGATATCTATTATATAGGTAATGTTTATATTATGAGTCTGAAATAATCGCTATTCTGCCAAATTATTGTTGGATGGGATCAAATCTTCGGCAATTGGCCAGTTTGGGATGGGTTGACTCTATTTCAGTCTTGTGGAAACATGTCCATGTTGTGCTTAAAATTGATTTTACCATCGGAGTAAAAAAAATGGGATGTTTAGTTTAAAACATGTTCTTAGATTGTTGGCAAGTTTGAAGTTTTGGAATTATCAATTGGCAGTGTGTCAAAACCTTGTACCCCTGGTGAACATCAAAATAGCTGGTAAATGGATGTTCATCCCACTAAAAATGGTATTAATAGGTATTGATCCATACCCAATTGATGGGAGTTCAGTCAACTTCGCCTTGCGGCTCTGGCTGTGGGCTTCCACGATGGAAAGAATTCGCCTCGGCAGGGGCCAATCATTTGTTTAGTTAACACCCTCGAAATTGGTTTGAAAAGTAACGCCCTTGAAAGCGTTATTAAAGAATGCACAACAGGAACCCCTAAACACAGGTTTGGGAAAATGGTGTTCCTTTTCAAAATCACCATGTTGAATTTTATTTCAGTGTAATGTTCAAAAGTGGTTGGCTGGGAAATACTTACTTCAAAGAGGAAGGTCCCTCTTCAAACTGTCTCAATGTTCAGAAGAAAAAAAAATCCAGCCAGCCACGTTTTTTGATCAAGAACCATACCCCACGAACCCAAAGGTAAATATGCAATTTTCACTTAGGTACCCCTTTGCGTTGATTTTCATGTTGAAAGGGTTCGGGACCATGTTCTCTTGGATTTGCTACGGGACGTGGCTATGCTGAATTTGGAGCAGTTGCCCCCCGGGTCTGTGATAAGTTAAGCCATGCGCACGTGCCATTCGTCAAGCCTTACCCTTGGCCACTGGAAATGTTGATCAGCCATTGGATTTGCGGCATTGCCCGTCATTTTCAGAGAACCCCAAGTGTCATATGATTCTTTGTTGTTTCTTGTTTACTGGTGTTCGTATGTATGTATGTATGTATGGATGGATGGATGGATGAATGAATGAATGAATGAATGAATGTATGAATGAATGGATAAATGAATGAACAAACGAGTGAACGAATGAATGAAAGAATGAATGAATGAATGTATGAATGTATGTATGAATGAATGAATGAATGTATGAATGAATGAATGTATGAATGAATGAATGTATGAAAGTATGAATGTATGAATGTATGAATGTATGAATGTATGAATGTATGAATGAATGAATGAATGAATGAATGTATGAATGTAGGAATGCATGAATGCATGAATGCATGAATGTCTGTGTGTGTATGTGTGAATGTGTGAATGTGTGTATGTGTGTATGTGTGTATATGAATGAATGAACGAATGAACGAATAAACGAATGAACGAATGAACGAATGAACGAACGAACGAACGAAAGAATGAAGGAACGGACGAACGAACGAACGAACGAACGAACGTAGGTAGGTAGGTATGTATGTATGTATGCATGGATGTATGCATGTATGTATGTATGTATGTATGTATGTATGTATGTATGTATGTATGTATGTATGTGTGTATGTGTGTATGTGTGTGTATGCGTGTATGTGTTCATGTGTGTGTGTATGTGTGTATGTGTTCATGTGTGTGTGTGCGTATGCGTCCAACATTATTTCATCAGTATTATTAGCGTCATTCAATGAATGGTTTGCCAGATGCCACCAGGTGATATGATTATATTTATCACCACCAAGGGTTTTGCCATCATAATGGCAAGCGATTTGATTTGCCACACCAATTCATTGGCAAACCAGGCACACCATATATCACCACCAATGATCTTGTGCGATTATGTCAAAATATGTTGATATTTGATCATCTCTACGACATCCCAATGTTAAATATACCAATGCGTTTTTCCCCACATCACTATGTGGGGTTCTAACTTTTTGTTGCACATCCGCCGTCCGCCTCCCGCCGTCTCTCACAACTTGTCTCTATCAACTTGTCTCTATCACCTTGTCTCTATCAACTGGTCTCTATCAACTTGTCTCTATCAACTTGTCTCTATCACCTTGTCTCTATCAACTTGTCTCTATCACCTTGTCTCTATCACCTTGTCTCTATCACCTTGTCTCTATCAACTTGTCTCTATCAACTTGTCTCTCTATCACCTTGTCTCTATCAACTTGTCTCTATCACCTTGTCTCTATCAACTTGTCTCTATCACAACTTGTCTCTATATCAACTTGTCTCTATCAACTTGTCTCTATCAACTTGTCTCTATCACCTTGTCTCTATCAACTTGTCTCTATCACCTTGTCTCTATCAACTTGTCTCTATCACAACTTGTCTCTATATCAACTTGTCTCTATCAACTTGTCTCTATCAACTGCGCGGCACCCGGAGAGTCTATCGCTGGCGCGTTGCCGCGATTGGCGCCGGGGACGCCGCTGAACGCCGCGGTGGTTTGGACGCTTTGACGCCGCGGCTGCCTTGCGTGGCAGGCGCACCACTTGGTGACTCTCTGTAGGGTCCCCGGACGGCTATTGGACGCTTTGATGCCGCGGCGCGGCTTTGGACGCTTTGACGCTGTGACTGCTTTTGCTTGGCAGGCGCGGCAGTTGGTGACTCTCTGTAAAGATTACGGCTTTGACGCCGCGGCTTTGGACGCTTTGACGCCGCGGCTGCTTTGCGTGGCAGGCACGGGATTTGGCGACTCTCTGTAGGTTGCCCGGATGTGTTTGGACACGACGGACACACCGATCTCCAAGGTTGCTTCCGGAGAGTGGGATTGCGTGGCACCTTTACGTGAAAGGCGCCACATAGCCCCACTCTCCGGAAGCACTTGAACACGACGGACACACCGATCTCCTCCAAATTCCCAACCGGAAAAGCGCTGCTGTCCGTCACATACAGCACCAGCAGCTTGAATGATCTCCAAGGTGATCATTCAAGCTGCTGCACCAGCTGTATTTGACAGACAGCAGCGCTTTTCCCGCTGGTCACGCTGCGGATGCAAATGTGTTCGCGCCCGGTTTGACAGGTCCGGGAGACGGGAGACGATGCTGCGGTCTTGCCTCCAGACTCGGATCGATCGAGAAAACGTGTCTGTGTCGTGTCTTGTGTCTTGTGCCGTGTCCGAACCGTGTCCAAACCGTGTCCATCTGTCATCTTCCTTATATCCCTGTCCATCGAATCCTTTCATTCTCTAAAAAATTGTTCAACCGTATCCTTTCAAACCGATTTATTTCCGATTGCTGTTTTCTCCTGCCATTTTCTCCGTCCGCTCACTATCCTCCTTTGTCATTCCAGTGCATACCTTCAGTTCATAACAACCGGAAGGCTTCACATGTGGGGTTATCTGGTCCTTTAATTTTATGTGTTGATATTCATCATTCATATCCCACGAGCTCGTGCCACCAGGGAGCTCTTCTTCCTCTGGGAACTTCTCCAAAACCCTCAGCAGAGCTTTCCGGCTCAGCGCCCGCACGTCGCTCACGGTGTCAGCCTGGAGATGCCGAGGGGAGACGAAGCAGTTGGATCAACTGCTAATGAGGTAAAGACCATGCTATAAAATATGGGAAATTCATGGGAAAGTATGGGAAAATCCCCGAACTAGCCATGGAGGTTTTGTTCGCTGGTAAAATCATCGAACTGTACTCGGGGAATTTCCAACTTGCCATGTTTGATGACCAGAGGGTAACCCCGGGGGACTTTTGATGCCTCTCCAGACACGCCGAAATATCATATAGTTGGTTACACACACACATATATATATATAATTATATTATATATATATTAATAATATAAATATATAAATATATCGTTGGTTCTGTTATATATCCATATATATATATCCCACTTTGTATCCCCATTATTGTCCCATTGAGTTTGCATGTTTGACAGTACATCACCAATCTATTGGGACACTACGCTTTGGCTATTAAAAGAAAATTGCCCGTTTACTTCGATGATGTCTGATTTAAAAATTTACCAACAAAAAAAATGCAAAATTGTTCCATGGCTATGTTGAATTGCCGGAGGGTATGTATAAATATATATATGTGTATAATAATATAATAAACAATATAAATATAAATATAAATATAATATAATATATATATATATATGGTATATCATGGTATATCTTTTTGGGGCTTCGAAGTTCATCTCCCCTCCGCCGAGTCGCCATGACCGTCTCCTTCCGTGTCTGGGAGATCCCCAGGACGGCTTGACCACCGAAGACGCTGCCGGGATGAAGTCGGCTCACAGGATGATCGTTCCCACCTGGGATGGAAGGATGCTACCTGTATGGTACGCCCGGTATAACAGCCACGACAATGTAGCTAATACATATACATACATAGATAGATGATAGACGGATAGGATAGGATAAGATAAGATCAGATAAGATAAGATAAGATAGATAGAGATATAGAGATATAGAGATATAGAATGACATAGAGACATAGAGATATAGAGATATGGAGATATAGAGATACAGGGATATATAGATATCAATACATAGAGATAGAGATATATAGATATATAGATATAGAGATATAGATATATATATATAGGTATATAGAGATTTTGTTTTCCATGTTTTGACATGTATTTGTGTCACTATTTCAGTCGTATTTAAAAATACTTTTCTGAATCATTTTTGGGTGCTCAATGGTGCTGAGGCCGCAGGTGATGACGCTGTTGACCTCTGCTTCAAAGCTGAATATTACCTTCCCGCAAACATGAAGATGCAGAAAACCCACCATACAGGATCATAGAGGTAGATCATGAGCCGGAAAACTCTGGCTTTTCCGGCTCTTTGCGTATAACCCCTGGGTACCACATAGCCGTGCTTTGCGTGCTTTGCCGTGCTTTGCCGTGCTTTGCCGTGCTTTGCCGTGCTGGCTCAAGCTTTTTTGCCAGGGCCCCCAGCTCCTCAAGACCTTGCATTTGCCCAGGGCCAGCACCTCAGCTGATCCCAGAGCAGGGACACTCTCACTAGAGGAAAACCCATCAGAAACCATCAGAAATCATCAGAATGTAATGATTGAATGGGAGAATGATGAGATCTCATGTGGTGATGGAAAAAAATATCTGATTTGTTTGATTATTGATGGGAGAATAATGGGATAAATGGGTTATAGGCTTTAATCTGATATTTCTGGGATGATACCCTCTGGTGTCATAAAACATGGCGATGCGTGGAAATCCCCGAACTAGCCGTGGAGGTTTGGTTCGCTGGCGAAATGGTCGGTTTGTGAATGGAGGAACTTCCCAGCCAGCCATTACTCATAGAAAACCATGAGAAATCATCAGAAATTATCTTCGTTTACAATGTGGGGCCGCCTAGATAGCTAAGTTGGTTTATAACTCCAATAACTATGGTTTATGGTACTTATAACTATGGTTATTGGGGCCTATAAACCAACTTACCTATCTAGGGGGCCCCACTTTGTACAAGTATTGAGCAAGTCATGAGAAAACCACGCATCATTTCTTCATCTCGTCTCTTGGATACTCGAATCAGCTCCGTGTTTCTTCAGGTTTCATCACGTTTCATCCACACCTTCAGCACCACTCCCCATGGATTCTTGTTGGGGCGCGCTACCGCTCCCATGCTCCCTTGGTCCCCGACAAACATCTCGTCCCCAACTTCGCTTTCGCGGAAAATGACCTCGTCCCTGCCACAGATCCTGCGATTTTTTGCTTGAGGATCACCCATGACTCACGACTTACCCTCTGGTAATTTAACATAGCTATGGAAAATCACCATATTTAATGGGAAAATCCACTATAAATCACCATTTTCAATAGCAAACTGTTAAATTACCAGAGGGTAGTGGGTCACCCAGGGATCACCCAGGGATAACCCACTTAGGACTTGGGGCGCGCCGGCGGACTCAGAGGGATCCTCCGACCATCCCCAGAACCCCTCCATGGATCTCTTGGGACCGGCAACGTCAGATGCCATGTGCATTTTTCCAGGAGCTTATGGTGGATTCACTGGATTGGTTTAAGGGAAAATCTAAAGGAAACCATGGTTTTTACCATCAAATATAGGGCTTTCCTGTAAATTTTCCCATCATCCAATTCTATGATGGATTCATCCCTAGGTCCAAGAAATATGATGAAATATGATGAAATGGACAGCTTTCGGATGATCAATCCTTTTTTGGACGTGAAAAATTCCTCGAAACCACCAGTCTCCAAAGGTCCAGCTCATAAAAGTGGGGCACTGTATGATCTGTATGGCACTGTGGGTTCTGTAACAAGTCATTTTCGTTGAATTTACACCTCATTTGGCCCAAAATGATCCAAAATGATCCAAACTGGTCATTTTGCTTCGCAGGCTCCTCTGGGAAAACTCACCTCGGTGGCGTCGAAGCTCTCGAATGGACAACCCAAAACGAACAGTTCCACAAGTCATAAAATAGGTTTTTTTTAATGGGAAAATCCTATTAAAATGGATGATTTCGGGGTATCCCCATTTCAGGAAACCCCAAGATTTTCGATTGTTTAAAGTTTGGGGTTCATACTTGCTGAGTTTGTGAACAGCTAACCTTTTTTGTGGATTGCACAGTCCCGTCATCGATCAGAATCCAGCAAACTTGTCTTCCGGGTTCGGTGTTTATTCTAGGGCCTTTCCACATGAATTCCCCAATAGTATGACAATCACAGGGTTGTGTTGGTTCATCTCTCATTTTGGATGATTGCTTCATGTCATGTGCTTCCAAGTTCTTTTGGGTGTCCAAAGGTTTATAATTCTGATGCATTTTTTTGGACCACAGCCCATTTCATGGGCTCAAGTTCGCATGCTTCATGGCCCACCGTCCCATAATGGGACGCCTTTTCATGGGCATATCAATCCCTCTGAAAATGGAAATCCATTGATTGATGATCATCCTATATCCGAATATATGATTCAATGATTATAAATTATAATGCATTTCATCCAATAGTTGGTCCTAGTCATATCCCATTCATGTCCCATAAAGTCACCATTTGTTGGATGGGGAAACAACCCATCTGTCATGGGACCCATATAGTTTTGACCCCCAAGAACTGGTGACATGTCCCATTCTATTCCCCATTCATGTTCCATGAGGCCACCAGTTTCATTAGAAAAGATGTCATAGTTGATTTACCCATTAAAAATTGCAAATGGCCCATAGAAATAGTTGATGTGCCTATTGAAGATGGTGATTTTCCATAGCGAACTGTTAGTTTACCAGAAGGTAACCATGGAAACCATGGCGATTTGACATGTTTTGAGATCGACCTATCCCATCTATCCCCAGGTGACGCCTTTTTTTTTTTGTCCCAGCGTCTGTTTAACATCTCCAAGAAGTCCTTGCCGCAGTCGGCAAACATCGCGATGCTCCGCCTGAGAGAACTGTAATCAAGCTGGGCCCCGTGAGGGGCAACAAAAATAAGACATGGATCCTCTGGTAAACGTTTACATAGCTATGGAAAATCACCAGTTTTAATGGGAAAATCCACTATAAATGGTGATTTTCAATAGCTATGTTAGTTTACCGGAGGGTATCCTCTCTCTCCCAACGTTTCAGACTGCTAGTGGCAGTGGCGAGAAAAGGGCTAAGCCGCCTAAGCCGCCTAAGCCGCCTAAGCCGCCTAAGCCGCCTAAGCCGCCTAAGCCGCCTAAGCCAGTTTCAGCGGCCCACGCCAACAGGAGGAAAAAAATTGCAAATGCTTCATCCCATGCATCATTCAAATACATGTAGATATCATCGATACATATGTCCAAGTGTATTCATCTATTGGGCAAGCCTGTAACCCAAACCTCCAACAGCCACGGCAGTTGACGGGCGCGCCGGTCACCCGGTCATAACCGGGGCCAAGCTGCATTGCATCCATGTGTGGCGTCAGCAGTTGCAAGTGCCTGGATCCCCAGTGGATCAACATGGATCAACCACTATCAAATGGTGATCTATGGGTAAGATATCTATGGTAAGTGGCTATCTATGGCAAATTTTCACACAAAAAAATGGCTATCTGATTGGTAAATTAACACATTAAAAATGGTGACTTTCCATAGATAATGTTAGTTTACCATGGCTAAGATATGCTAAGATATGCTAAGAATGTCATCTCTGAACCCCTTGACCTTGCAACCGAAAAAGCATGGGCGAAATGACGGGCCGTCTTCAATGCTCCCACGCCCCAGCTGCGCCGCGTGGACATGTTATCACCAAGCCCATAGCGCCAGGCAACGTCTAAGTGGCAAGGCATCATTTTCCTTGTCCAAATTTCTGTACCCGCTGGCAAATGACTTATGACCTCTTCCAAGCCACAACTGGCTGGCTTCAGAAGAGGATGCCTGAATTTACACTTCCCCTGCATTTCGCCCTGCAAGTTGGCTGGCTAGTGTTGGGAAACGTTGGGATCACTGGGCATTTTCAAGGGAATAGCATGGAATAGCTGCTGTGCTGGCGACATGGCTTCGTCGTCCGGAAAACGTCATGCGGTTGTGCTGGACAGTTTTCGCTGGTGTAGGCCCTAAAGTCTGTGGAAAATCTGAGGGCCTTTCAATTTGTACATTGCGAGCTTGGCACGCCGAAATTCAATCATGCAGGAACCTGCTCCATCCGTACAAAGGCTTTAAATGCGCGTCTCCGGTTGGACAGGACCGGAAAACAAATGGGCACCCTCCCCCACTAAGTGGCTGCTCACAGCCTCTTCTGATATCCCTGGTTCCGTATCACCAGGCTCGTGCAATGTCAACCCAAGATTGGCACACCCTGCTTGATTCGGGGGGTGCACCCCAAAAAGATCCAAAAATAAGAGAGAAACACATCACCGATACATCGGGAACCCATATTGTAGCCACCCATATGCAATTTGTGCATATATGCACATATGCATAATTGTAATTAATTATATATTACTATTATTATTATAGAAATAATCCAATGAGGGTTTACAAATTCTGGGCCAACATAAACTGACACATTCGGGCGAGACGTGGCTGTTAGCCATCACCTCATGCCAACATTCAAGACATTGCAAAATGCCGTCTGTCGTGGTATTTCCTGATTTCCATCCCAACGCTCATGTGACTTGGGCTTGGTCCTGCAACGAGCCGTTCAGAAGAATCCTTCCAAAAAAAATCATGTCGTGAACTGTTCCTTTACAACACATTTTTGTTTAGATGCGTTTTTTAGATTTTTTTACGGAGGGTACATTCTTTGGGGGAAAGATGGGGAAAGGTGTCTTTGTTGCTTGAGGTCTGGAGTCTGCCATAGCAGCCATGATCAAACAGAGTCAAAAATATACCAAAGCGACTGAATTGAACACTCATCCAATCTGCCTCGGGAGGATTTTCAACATCTTTGGTCAAAACCCTCCAAACATCAAGTTGTCTTGTATTTGTTTCATTGCAGCATGTTCAGAAGAAAAAAACAAAAGGCCCGGTGTCCTTGGTAGAAATTTCGACAGCTCCAGACATGGTATCACGGACTGCTCTGGCGGGTATGCCCCCACTGCCACCCCTCGTGCTCCGTAGGGGCCCCCAATGATCAGGCGGACGCACTCAGCACCTTGGCGTCATCATCATCGTCATAACTGTTGTATACTATCCAGGTATTTTAAAAATATTTCACAAATCTGAAACTTGCAGATCTTGCGGCCAGCAGGATGATTCCCCTTCCTAACCATGATTCCAGGGTTCGGTCAACAGTGAGGTCACAAAATCAGTTACCCCGATGATTATTCATGATAAGTCCCAATATCTATATATATATATATGTGTGTGTATGTATATGTATTTATTTATTTATTTATTCATTTATTTATTTACTTATTTTTTATTTATTTACTTCCATGATAGTTGCCACCATTATATTTAATGTTGGTTAGGTCATCATATTTCTTGGTTTAGGAAAGTGGTAGTTGTTTAACCGTCAGACGTGGTTTCGCCAAGGTACAAGACAGCGAGACGTCCACCATTCGCTCTCGGCACATCACCGTGGTATTGAAGTCATTGCTACCTGGAGGATACCACGGGGGCGGCGAGACGTGGAGCGTTCCGCGCAAGGGGATGGGGTCAGGTCTTCGAAGCATTCTTGGATATGATATATGATATATGATATATGATATATGATATATGATATATGATATATGATATGTTATGATCTGTTATGACATATTACGGTGTGTGTGTGTGTATATATGTATATATAGGTTACTGGCTCTTTACTGGGAACAAATCTAGACAGTTTTCTGCACAGAACCCTTTGTGCAAACTGCCTTTTGGAAAGTAAACCTAACCCTTGGAAGGGTTTTTTATGGCCGCAAAATTGTTTTACGGAACCTACCTTTTTGGAACAAAAACCAAATCATTCAAAAAGAGAAAGTCTCCTCGGAAGAAGTCTGGCTCCTAGGCTAGCCAAGACGTTCCAAATCCTTGTTTCTTAAGATGGTTTTGCGCTAACAATGTCTTATCTTAAAATGATTCCAGTATATTCCAGTCCCAATCGACTTAACTTTCGAGGTTCCCTGAAACGAGCATGACGTTTCTATCTGATCTAATCCTTTCCTATCCTATCCTATCCTATCCATAATCTATATAATTAACATATATGGACATGTATTTGGATGCATTCCAAGAATAGGCATTAATTGCCTAAATTCCCGAACTATGCACAATGCATAGGGTATCAGACGTCTGCCAAAGTCCCCAGGTAGGCATGTTGCCAGGTCAAAGTGCTGAATGATCTGGATGTTGGGTACAACAATATGGCAGTGTGTCAAAACCTTGTACCCCCGGTGAACATCAAAATAGCTGGTAAATGGATGTTCATCCCACTAAAAATGCTATTAATAGGTATTGATAGCCATATCTCCACCCCCCCAAAAAAAAAAAAGAAATGTCTCAAGCAAAGTTCACCACGCGACCGTGATAGGGAAGAAATCCTTGGGGCTTCACGTTGCGAATGTTCAGGAAGGCCTTGCAGTGAATGGACCCAAGAACGAACGCGATGGCATATTATGGATGTATCTATCTATATCTATCTGCGATTCTGTACCTTTCCTTTTATATATATATACATATTATATATGTATACATATTATATATATATACATATTATATATATATATACATATTATATATATATATATACATACTTTAATACGTATATATATATATATATTGCATTCTATACTGCATCCTATGCGTATATACCTGGAAAATCGTGAAATGTCCTCTGAAACAGACCCATGCTTGGGATGATTCCAGACATATCAGACATCCCAATCACAATCTAAGCATCATCTATGGTGCACGGGATTTTGACCCACCCGACCTGGTAATCATCAGCATGCTCCTTGCGGAAGACCCAATTCTCCATGCGGCGACAGCCCTCCTTGCTACACTCCTCAATGAGACATTCGGCCCAAGACGAGGTCTTCTCCTCGCAAGTTGTTTTCGGAGAGGGTTTGTGTCCGGGAAAATCTCTGTTTGACCCCACAACAATATGGAATAAAATGGAAGCTGAATACAAGGTGATAGAGATTAGAGATGGTCAGCCCTAAAATTCCAATATTCAACATGAAACCCACCTTCCAAATCCCATTTCTGATAGGTTCTCCTGAAAAATTCCCCGGGTTTGCCCCACACGTTTGGAAGGTTACAGCGGGCTGTCTGTCTTGGAAGCGCGCCCGGTACCTACAGTACTTCCACACTTTGGAGGAACATCTGCACAGATTCTCGTACCAGCACAATCGAATCCCGATGAATTCCCTCAACTTGGTCCCTCGGAATTGACTGATCCAATACAAAACCTGGGTGGCTAGCAGTATATTTGACAGAGTTTTTATGGGAAATCTGTTGGAAACCATGGGTTTTTCTGCGTTTTAGCATGTTGCTTGCTAGTCCCCATTGTTGGCTGTATGACTGTATGATCTGCATTTCACATCAGTTCACCCATTTATTTGGAGCGGAGTTTCCTACCAGTTAACAACCACTCCCCCTCCACAACACACACCAAAAAAATCCGCGCACCCATACGGTAAGCCCAAAAATAAACCTCCAAGTTTGGAGGAATTGATATCAACCATTGATGGTCATATTTGGGATGGGAACAGCATTTGGCTCCCGAAAACACAACCCCCACCTTTTGGTCAGGGCTTGTGCTAGGCGGGGCCTCTCGCGTGGGAGGTTCCATTACCTCGGTCCGAATGGTTTCTGTGCTGGGGCCTGACAGCTAGGTTTTTAAGGTTCCAGCTTACTGGAGGAACATGTGAGCTCCCAGGAAAAAAGGCATGAGGGGTCAACAGGCAAGTTTTAATGATCTTTAATTCATTGCGTCCATGTTTTTTTTTGGCCAGTTCAGGCCATTTCTCAGCACCACGCTATCAACATTTCTCTTTTGAACTGGCCACGGGTTGGCATGAAGACCCCATTTTCTTCGACAAGGCTTCGTTCTTTTTTCCGAAAACCAGCATTGGTGACGCAAATCCCAGCTGTGGAGTAAATCTTCAATGGATTGGTTTACAAGAAAATCTTCAGGCACCCCAGGTTTTCCCCCCAAATATAGGGCTAAAACCTGTGGGTTCCCAGCCAAGGCGCCGCCCCACGCGTCACCACTCCGCCGTGGAAGCCGCGGGGACCCGCTGCTCCCCCCATGCGCTCCGTCACTGCGCTTGGAAGGGGCTGCCGGCCCGTGAAGATATAGCAAACAATGCCGGGACAACCTGGGAAAGTTGAAACCAACCGAAATCTGTGCAGGTTGCATCGTATTGCCATGTGTCGATTCTTGAAAAGAATGAGTCATATTTGATGGAATGGATGGATATGCACCTGCAGATTTACATATACGCGCACACGTGTGTAAATATATATATGTGTGTGTGTGTGAATTGCTTTTTCTACTGAAACCTGGTGCCACAAACCAGCTAGAAATGAGATATATATATATATATGTGTGTGTGTGTTTGTGTGTGTTTCTCCGGATCAACTTAATATTGAAATCTCAGCTAGTTATGGGTCCCAAAATGAACCAGGGACTGTCGAACAAATTGCTGATTGAAGGTGTCATCACCATCCAGGACATCTGGGGTATGTCAGAAAATGAAAACATCTGATACATTCAATGGGAAAACGAAATTCCTAATCCATTGGGCTCCGGAGCATTCACACAAATCCATACAAATCCCAGATAATTACCCTCTGGTCATTTAACATAGCTATTGAAAATGGCCATTTATAGTGAGTTTTCCCATGAAAAATGGTGATTTTCCATATAGTTATGTTAGTTTACCAGAGGGTATTCCAAAAAGTCTCTTTCTGTACCCCTGTTTGTGGCCTCAACGTTTGAACATCCCGAGATTTGTTCGTTTCTGCAGCCCGGAAGCACAAGGCCAACAAAATCACCCCAGGACTTCCTCGAAGGGCTGCCATGACCCGCCCCGCGTGCGCCCGCTACAAAAACCCCACGGCGCTGGAGAACCAGAGATCCAAGGCAGTCAAGTTTCTTTGGAAGGAGATACAACATGATAACCACTGTAAAACATTGTAAAACTGTAAACATCTGTAAACAATGTGGTTGAAATATGTTGAAATAAGGCCCTTTTTGTCCACATACATCGTAAGTCATCGTAGATCCACCTAATGTCTGGTGAGAGCGGCCGGCCAAGTCCCATCAGGTCAGACTCAATCCACATCACTGGCGCAGCCCGTTGATGCCCGTTGTGCCTGGCCGAAATCTTGTCGAACAAATTGCACTCTCTCGGAAAAGTCAAGCGCAACTCCTGCTGCCCGCAGTGATATCAGTGATGTGGATTGAATGCTATGAATCTGACTGATACCCATCCACCACAAAAGATGGCTAGACCTCCAAGAAACAAACATGATCGAACATGGCTAGCCAGACTAGCTAGAAACTCCTGCAAATTCAGCAGGTGCTTTTCACACGACGGAGACATGTCCAATGCCCTTTGTTTCTTGGGTGGTGAAGCGGGCTCCAAATCATCGAATTTGAAAGGATTGGAAGTACACAATAAAAGACACACATACTGCTTTCAACCCCCTTTGAGTAATGTGAGTTACCCTCTAGAAGTAGCAAAGCTACGGAAAATATATGTAAATATAGCCGTCTTAGATGAATTGCCTAGTTCTCTCTCTCCATCGTCATGTGGTTTCATAGCTATATGTTGAATTACCGCATCTCATTGCATCTCACTAGGGTGGAAAACGCAGCTACACCTCTCCCTTCTTGGGGCGATTGGGATCAGCATGGCACAGCCAATCTGAGCATGCTGGTCTACAACGAGGGGCACCTATCGAATGGCCTAATTCCCCACCTGCCAGGTGAGGGTTGTTAGATTTTATGTCAGTTGCCTCCTCCTCCTCCTGCTCCTCCTCCTGCTCCTCCTCCTGCTCCTCCTCCTCCTCTCCTCCTCCTCCTCGTCCTCCTCGTCGTCCTCGTCGTCCTCGTCGTCCTTGCTCAACTGCGATCCGCGATCCACAGTGTTCGCTGCCGGACCTCAACCACGACCATCCACGCCCAGTGTTCCCTGCCGGACCTCAACCACGACCATCCACGCCCAGGGTTCCCTGCCGGACCTCAACCACGACCATCCCCGCCCAGTGTTCCCTGCCGGACCTCAACCACGACCATCCACGCCCAGTGTTCCCTGCCGGACCTCAACCGCGAGTATCCCCGCCCAGTGGTCCCTGCCGGACCTCAACCACGCCAAGTGTTCCCTGCCGGACCTGCCGCCACAGATGCCAGAAGATATGCCGAGATATGCCAGATAGAATGCCAGATAGAATGCCAGAAGATATGCCAGATAGAATGCCAGAAGATTTGCCAGATAGAATGCCAGATAGAATGCCAGAGATATGTCAGAATATATGCCAGAACATATGCCAGAAGATATGCC
>CAMXCT020006596.1:192500-341646 GCA_947184155.2 Cladocopium goreaui
ATATATATACACACGCAGATATATATATATATATATGTACATTTGTATATGTACATATGTATATATACACAGATTTATATGGGGATCCCCAAAGGTAGAAAAACGGCTTCCAGGATGTTGTTGATATGTTTCCCCGTGATTTCCAGCCAAATCTTCCAACCTTTAGGTGGAATCCTCTGGATTCCAATGGGAAAATCACCCCTTTTGTAGGTAAATCATCTATAAATGGGCCCATGTTTCCTCATTTTTCCATGTGAAATGACCGGGGGGGTACTATATACTTCTCTGTGGTCAGGGTCCTCCTAGTAGGACTCTTCCAACCCTCATCGGAAATGCTGACCAAGAATAACCCATCCCATCACTGAACCATATCGCCGTGCTTGATATTGTTTTCTTGAAGAGAACATGTGTTAAAATCAAGAAAATGGGGAGGGGCATAATCATGTATAATCCATATGAGCGCTCATATGTAATCCATCTATTCCATGCTTTTGGGCTTTTGACGGTTGCGTAAATCACAAGATTAACCTTCTGGTTGCGTGGGAGACCACAGCCCATCTCCATACAAACATGCAGATGGAAAGAACGATAGGCAGGATAGCTAAATTGCATAGTTAAACTAGATAGGCAACCAAATGGATGGTCAAATAGTGAAATAGATAGATTCTTAGATGGATGACGGTAATATACCAGTCGTTAAATGCATAGAAAAAAGGTCTCTGTTAGATGCGTATATCAATATTTAGATTGAGATTTGAATGCAGATTCTAAATTAGATATAGCAAATCAGATTGGATTAGAGTGTGTTGAGCTAGGTGAGGGTAGCTTAAATAGATAGAGAGGTATATACACATTATATGTACAGTATATATATGCGTAATGATGCGTAGACATATATGGCTGTTTTTGTGTGTATGTGCTTGTCTGATTTACCCCCATTTTGGCTCATCCCCTGTTTTCCTAGCCAAAAAATACTCCCGAATTCCCCCATGGTGTCCCGACCTTTTGATCATTTGGTGGTTTCTTAAACTGGGACATCCCCAGGTCACCATGGCTTTCAATATGTTTCAATCCTAAAAAAGGTGGAATTTAGGATGATTTTGAGCACCCCCCCCCCATTTTTTAGGATGTTTTTGGAAATTTTGGATACCTCCCATCAGTAATTGAAATGTCTATGATGATGTTGGGTACTCCCCATTTTAGGAAACCTCTATTTTTGATCTAAAGCTTGGTGAATTTGCATCACACTGGAGCTGGGTCCGGCGCACCGAAGTTGCCAGGCTCACCCTCGCGGCAAATCTTGTCACCTCCTGGTGGCTTCAGCTGATCGATCTGGAGATGGCGGTTTTATTTCAATATCACACAGTTCTGAAGTGGTTTATTGTTGATGATAGTCTGCATAGCCCATTGAATGTTAATTTTTGATGGTCAAATTCAAGCAATAGCAATTATAATGTGGTAAACCCGTCCAAAAAACCATCCCCCAAATCAAAAGTTGTGTGGGTGCTACAAACAATCCCCCAAATATTGAATTAATCAGCGGCGCTCCATCCTTTTGTCCTGCTTCTCTGGTTTAGTGATCGTGCTGGCTTGACCAAACTTTACATGTCCTGACCAAACTTTACACCAAACTTTACATGTCCAGCACATAGAAAAAGAGAACCAGCATGGGCAAAGCAGTGGAGGTGAATATGGGGATGGCGGTGGGCCAGCTTGAGAGGAAGACAGGAAATGGTCAGTCATGCTGCTAAGTTTCAGCGGCACTCCATCCTTTTGTCCTGCTTCTCTGGTTTAGTGATCGTGCTGGCTTGACCAAACTTTACATGTCCACTTACCCCCACGAGTACTGTGCCTTGCTTTATGCCCATGCTGGAAGAACCAATTCCACGTCGGTTCAGGGTACTGCCATTGGGAAAAGGCATTTGCCAGCTTCAAAACTTCTGGGAAAACACTCATCGCTTGGAGCACTTTCTGCTTTGACTCTTCTTCGATATCGTTGAGGTAAGTGCTGGTGGACACCTCTTGAAGATATACTTCCATCACCTTCATGGAAGCCCACCTGCCCCTTCTTCGTACTGTCTCAGCAGATTCGGTCAGTGCTATCAAGTGAGTCGCTCCTCCAGGTCTGAAACTTGAAAGCGTCATTGGTTTGACTTTGCTCTTTGTCGTAGTCGGAAGGCCAAGTCTTGACATGACCTTGTCAAGGCGCGACCTCAGAGTAGATGATGAGCCAGGCCAAAGTTTCTCATCCTTTCTAAGGTCACCAAGGCCAAGCCAACAAGTTTCGATCAGGTCAGGCGCCTCAACCTTTCCTGATTGGTGCCTCGCTGCACGAAATCTTGTCTTTGGCTCTCTGACTTTCAGCAAAATGTGGTCTATGCTATGCATTACGTCATGAGGAAAAACAAGGTCTGCCCTGGTAGCTGAGAGGATCTCCCCAATACGAAAGAGGCCCCCCCATGCTAGTGCAAAAACTCCTGCTTCGCGCCGCCATCCCCAGAGTAGACATGTTGACAGCAAGGCCAACAACAGCTGAAAAGGCATTGATTGGTGATGTTCAACAGGCTCGAAAGAACACCACATAAAAGCCAAATCCCACGCCTGACTAAGAGACCTTCGCAGCACTGGTCTCTTAGTCGAAACTGCATTTAGTGTCTCACTGTAATGGCTGTACGGCTTTCCCTGGTCAAAGAGATACCTACCATAGTTTGCCAAGAAAGAGTTGATCTTGTCAAGGTTTGGCGGGTTCTCCCAGATCAGATCGTCAAATGAAGTCCCAACCGTACGCAGCCAGCTACCAAGATTCACCAACAGTTGGGCGCGGAAAGATGATGTCTGCTCTGTCACTCTGCGTCCTTCTGGCAGTTCTATCCCAGCTCGAGACTTCAGACGTTGCAGATCGCCATGGCTAGGAACAGCTACAGCTACAGGAGTCCACCCAGTCAGTAAAATCCAAAAAGGAATACCCCAAAAAGCCCTAAGCCACTGTGGTCCCTCCCCGGGAAACCCAAGAGTCTGATCAAAATCCATGGAAGAGCGTGACCTAAGTCCAATGGTCGGAGGATACCTGCGACTTGCGGAAGGATCTGCGAAAAAGGAAATCCAAGACGGGACAAGCAGGATGGAGAGACGAATCCAATTTGAAGTCCAACGCCTGAGACCCTTAAGAGTGCAAAGCCACCTGACCTCCTGGGGAAGATGAGGAGCCAGACTGCGAGTTGGAGCTGGGATATCTGAGTCTCTCGTGGGATGGTCTGCTGGATTGAGACGTGTAGGTGTGAACCTACCAGCATGGTAAAGTCCATAGGCAATGCTGAGAGAGGATGCTCTTTTTAGAAGAGGGCGCAGAGCCAGAGAGGAAGTTCTGCCTCTATTGATGGAGCAGAGTGCAACATGGGTATCATAGAGGTTGACAAATCTGACATCTCCCCCTTGCTTGGCTTCCTCCTCAAAAACTCTCAAGCCTGACGCTACTTCAAGCAAGTTGATATGGCTTACACCCTTCCATCTCCATGCGCTAACTGTTTCCCACTCAAGGCTCGTAGAGAGATCGTTGGACATGATATCCTCAAGCCCTTTTTTCTCCTCAATGTCGCAATGAGCGTTGAGAGGCCTCAAATGATCCCTGAAAGCCTTTGCAAGCTCGATGGCCAAACCTTCAGTATATGTCGCGCTGGCCTTGGTGTAGCACCCCTCCACTCTGATGTGAACATGATTGCGTGGGCATTTCCTGTGAAGGTGGTCCACATCCATGTGCACATTCATGAAAGCAAACTCTTTCTGGTGGGGGCTACCAAAGGCGCAGGACGCAAGGATGACTTCCTGAGCACCTCTGGCTAACAGCCGCCGCCACATAGGGGTCCAGCGCAGCTTGGATCTTCTTGTAGTTTCTGTCATCCCGTACACGTCCATCCGCAATGCCACCGTCATCAACCCCAAGCTAGCAAAAGCAAGTTGGTTTCCATGGAGCACCCGAGGATGCAGCCTGTCAAAACCCAGTGGCATCAGGTAGCTTCTGAGGGCAGGGTGCGCAGCTGGGCTAAACGTTGTGCCAGGAGGAGCTGCCAAAAAACTTCTCAATCTATGATTCTCCATCATAAAGCAAAGCCAAGAGAATACTCTGCACTTCCTCAGGTCATACTGCAAACTCTCGGAAAGATCAAGAATAGGGCCACAGACGACACCCAGTGCAACCAGATGCTTTGTGACTACGCCAGCTCCTCCAAAAACTTCAATAAACTCAAAGTACAAACCAATTGGCCTTTCCACCTCCTCAGCACTTTCCCCGTCTCCGGCCGGGAGGGGTTCATCAAAGAACTCAAAGGACTCATCGTGGTATGAGTGAAGGGCAGCTGTCTTTGACGGAAGGGCAACATTCTTCCCCTTCCTGTCAGCAGTACGCCAAAGGATCTTGGCAATCTCCTGCGGGACAGGTGCTCGCACAAATCCTCCCTTTCCAGTTGAGGCGTCTGACGCATAGATGCGATCCGCAAAAGGTGCTGCAATGTTGCTGGCAGCAAATGGAGCCAGTGTCGCTAAAATTAGGAGCTCTTCTGCGGCTTTCCTTGGCAACCTCCTCAACCTAGGCCTCAATGTATCCAACTCCTCTGGGGCGATGACTTGAAACAAATCGTTGACATGAGCCATCAAACATCGCCTGAACATGAGGGCCGATATCCATGATCCCATGAGAGTGGCATGCAAAGCATCAGAGGTGTATGGGAGGTTTGCAAGAGCAGCACTGATCATTGCTAGTCCCAGCCTCTTGTCAAGGGGAGCACCAATGCTAACAAGGCCTCTGTCCACAAGAACTGTAGAGGAGTTGATCTCAGCTCCAACCGCTCTGAAGACAAGCGCATCACGCACCTCTTTGTCATCTGATCCTGTGATCCCTTCTGATGCATAGACATCCTTCGCCTTGTCCAAAACCTGGCTTGACTTGCCCTGCTTCAGCAGTCTGTCACCAGAAGCCAAGATCCTATCTTCCACACTGACAATGAAGAAATCATCAATCACAAGGCCAGTCGCTGGATCATTGTGGATCACTGCTTCGTCAGACTGCAAGATGCTGAGAGGATCCCTACAGCCCTGCTCCTCCAGCAACCTCCCGTGAGAATCGCATGCAAATTCGACACCCAAATGGTCTCCTTGCAGCAAAGATTGAAAACACGCATAAACCTCTCCTTCGGAGGAGCCTTCAACCAGCAAGGGCTGAGGCTCGCCCAAAAAATCTCCCACATCTTCTCGTGCCTTCTTCTTGCTCTGCGGTGAAAAATGAAAAGCATACTCTTCATGTGCTCTTGTACCTACAAACCTTGCTGCATTGAACGCTGGAAATAGCGTATTGGTGGATGCCCTCTCAAATGGGACTGCAAACTGATGATAGAAGTCTCGACGGTCTGTGACAGACCCACAGAGGACTTTGGAGAACCTAGGGACCTCAAGCTGCAGCAAAGACGGGCCTGTGGGCAAGTTGCTTGATGGTCCTCCTCGCAGGATGCCCTCTACGTAATTAGCTCCACGCCGGTCTCCAATCTGCCTGTCTGCATCTATCCGCTTGTAGTTTCCAAAAATCCTGGTGTGAAGAAACTTCTGATCGTCTGCAGGACCATAACATTTGGGGATCAAAGTCAGCAGGTTGTTGGCATCCCAAATGAGACAAAGCTTGAGCACTTCCTCGGGATCGCACTGCTCAACGTTTGGATAACTCCCGCAAGGAGGCTTCCCATTCCATCGCAAAACCCTAGGCTCAACAAAAGGCATGTACAAGAAATCCGACAAAAATTCCTCGCACCTCCACTGTCCTTTGCCTGCAATCTTAATACGCCCTGCATCAAGCTCCCTGTAGGGCTTAAGCTCCTCATACCTCGAATCATCCAAAGGGACCTCCTCAGCCTCAAAGCCAGAGTGGTACTTCGACTTCGCCTCCAACCCTAGGCCTTCCAATCCCTTCAAAAGCTCATTGAATCTTGCATCTAATTGAAAACTCTTCCGGCCACACCCTGCGATTGAAACGTTGCAGGAAGGGCCACACGCTCTCACAAAAGCCATCAGCCTATGATACACTTGCAAATGTAAGGCTGAAGGCTGCCTCCGGAGCAAGGGTAACACAGCAAAAGGAGCCCTGAAGTATTCATAGTTCATTGCCATCACTGCACAATGAACCAGTTTTTTCTGTGCCTTCAAAAGGCGACTCCTCTGGCTGGGTCTTGCCGGGCCCGTCTCCGTAATCTCAAGAAAAGGCCACGGAATCGGGAAGAGAGCCGTAGCAGTGAAGTCATCACGACCACTGCGGCAGGACTTGAAACTCTGTACCAAGAAAAATGAAAATGAAGTCTTGGCCCCGAGCAGTTGGCGCACAAATTGCTCAACCCAAGACGGAAAGGGAACTTGCCGGAGGACTCCAACATCATTGTATCGAACCTCAGGCGCATCTAATTTTGGCGATGAGCGTTGGGATTCAGACTGCTTCGAATCATCATGCCCACTTCCACCTCCAATCACAGCACATTTGCCGGCAGTTTCATGCTGGCCTGTGTGCTCAGTATGGCTCTTGGGGATTTTTAGATTTTTTGTTGAGCCATCTATGAATTCATTGCCATCTGCGCTGAAACTCACAAAGGAACTCATGCTGCCATCATGGTCAGAGTCATATGGCCCCTCTTCTTCCCGACTGTGTATTGCGGTTGCCCGCACTGACGATGAAGAGCTCAGCAAGGAAGAGAGGGGCCGACTCTCATTTTGCTTATAGTCCCCAAGGGCTACGTTTCCTCTTGGGGCTTTGCAGGGCCTTTCCCCTTTGGCGAGCCCTTTCCAGGCTTCTTCGGGGCAGCCTTTGGCTCGCTGAGGCCTTGAGGATTGCCCTTGGGCTGATGAGTCATCTCGCTGCGCTTCTGGTGGATATAGTCTATCTCTTTGCTGTATGCCAGCGCAATCGTTGTCCATCTCTGAGGGCAAAGAGGGGCAAACGCCCTCAACTTGGGATCGTATCCCGCCTGCCGGTAGGACCACAGTTGGGATGGGGGCTCGTCCAGGAGCATGAGTCGATACGCTAGTTCCCATCGTCCATGGTCCATGCAGGCTTGTTCCACCCCCACCATAAGAAGAGCTAGGTGCTCCTTCGCACCCTCGGAATCTCCATGGACAAGAGCATCGCAAATGTGAGCAAGAGCATACTGGATCAAACCCAGTTCTTTCGATCCACCGTAGCCGCCGAAGCGTTCCAGATACTGGACCATCGAGAAGTCTGTCTGGGCAAGGGCATCCACTGTCTCTGGCATCTTCGATGCCGGTTTCAACCTCCGAGCAGCATTTTGGAGGACTGCAAGAAAGAAACCTCCTGACCTCATCGCGAGTTCTCTTTGCAGCTTCTCCCGACCAACCGAACCTCGTGTACCTAGTGAGCTGCCTGATGAGGTGCCGTGCCCGTCCAACAACGGATCTCCGCCTTGTTGAAGATGAGCCCCCAATGCCGTCAAAGCTTTGCTCTGCTCGAGGACTGCATGTGACAGGGGGTCCCCTGCCATTGGGCTCTTCTCCTCCGCAATCTCCTGAATGCCTAATGGAGGGTCTGGCGCCGGAGACATAGGCACAGCTAGCCTGGCCGCTGCTTTGGTTCTTGGGGGCTGCCCCAACATCTTGGCCACTGACGCCAGAGGAGCGCTGATAGGAAGCTGAGAGGGTCTTGGGGCCGGACGATCTTGTCCTTCCTCCACAGATCTTTTGAGTGCTTCCTGCTCGACCCTCATTGCCTCTACTTGCTGTGTCAAAGCAGGCACCACCTCCAAAAGAGTCCTCATCTGCTCGGCCAGGGATGCTGTAGTAACCCTCTTTGGTTTTGATTCCTTCGCTTTGGGCGGTAGCTTTGCTGCAGTCGCCTTCGGGGTCTGCATTCCAGGCTCCTCCTGCTCCTCCTCCATTGGCTGACCGTCCAAATCCGCTACCTCTACCCCTTCTTCCGCGGAGTAGAAAACTGCGCGTTGATCTGTGAGCTCGTTGAGCCAGGTCGCAACCCGGGACAAAAGCAGTCCTGAGTTTGGCAAAACATCCAAATCTTCTCCAAAGCCAACTATCCCCACATCCTCTTCTTCTGAAACCTGAGACATCGGTACCATATAGGAGAGAGCATCCAAAGCCACATCCACTACCACTACAGTCACCAAAAAGTCCAAAGGCTGAAGTCCATTCTGATTGCTGACCGCAGGAATGTCGAAGTAGTGGAAGGCCCCAACTATGGCATCTGCCTGCCCGGTGCACAAATCCAAGAGTGCAGCGGTGGAAGTCAAACTTTCTGGCAGAGCCAACAAAACACCTCCCCCTGCTCCATGTCTCTTTCTCACCACCAACGCGAGGCCGTAGGTCACCTCGTCGACCCCAGTTGGGGGCCAAGCAATTCGATACAGTTCCAGTGCGCCTGAACGCAGGTCTATCACTGAGTCGAGCTCCATGCGAACACCTTCTTGGGAAACTCAATCTCTGCTGCCAGACAGTAAACCTTTGCCTCTGACTTCGATGCGAAGCCGTGGCCAACAGGCCGGCAAGTGGGACCCTGGCAGATCCTTTGATACGTGGCTGAATCCTCCACAAGCTTGGGGGTTTGATGCCCTGCAGCTCTGAGGATAATGAAGCAGGTATTGGAAAGCCCGATAGGCTCAGCTGGCTCAGGCAAGCGGATCTTGTCTTCCAAGGCCAGCTTGGCCCAGCACCCAGCAATCCACGCTCGTCTAGCTCTCTGCTCTTTGGAAATCTGACCTCCTCTGAGCAATGCACACAATTCAAGGGCAGCCGGTGGGCACTGAGGGAACTGACCTGCCAATACCTCTTTGGCGTTTTCAGACAGCAGTGGGAACTCCCTAGTAACCTCAGATGACACCAAATCAACAGAAGAGTTGTCAGGGACAGGGCTCTCAGCGCCGTGATGAAGCCGCAGAAGGTCCCTGACTTGGGACTCCAAACTCAGCACTCGATCTCGCAGGTCGGATACTTGGCTCCTCAAAAGCACAAGTTCCGACTCACTCATGTAAGTAGGCTTGAAGCCTTGACCTCCTTCTCAGCAAGGAGTGAGGAAATTGAACCACAGACGGTCCGGAATGAGGCGGCTGAACAGGGCAAGACAAAATCCAATAAGCCCCAGAAATCCAAGAAGCAGTCCCAGAGAGATCCCAGCTAAGAGAGCAAGACAGATGACAATGAGGGACGAAGAACCACAATGACCAGGGCAACTAAGACCCCACCAATTAGTGGCAACTCCCAGCCTCAAAAATTCCAAGGTGGACCCTAGAACCGAGGTGGTACTCATCACCAGCTTGAGAGGAAGACAGGAAATGGTCAGTCATGCTGCTAAGTTTCATTGGTTTCACCACATTCACGTCATGTCCAAATTTGGATCAAAAATTGATGAACCGCCAATACCCGTGCCTTTGATGACCCGGATGGAGATCAAACCCACCAGGGCTGTCATAAAGTCCTGGAGGCAACCAGTTGTGGCTCGACCCTCAACTGATGCGCAACTTCCGAAATATCTGTCAATGGATTTGGTTTTGTTGGGAAAATCGAGGGAAAACCTATGGGTTTTTCCAGTTTTTCACAAACATGGAGGCTTCCTGCAGATTTCAAAAAAAAAACATTTTTCAGTGCCAAAATCGGCGATTTTCCCGGGACGGCATCCTGCGACGCATAGCTGAAGAGCCGCGGAAAGCAGCGGTTGTAGAACCTGCAGCAACAGCAAAGCCATCATCTCTCCATAGGCTGGAAAATTGGGTGTGTACAATGTACATATAGGTATATAGATATAGATTTATAGATATATGATATATGGATAGCAGGGACCCCCACACCCCCCCCCTCCCCCAGCCAGATGGTTCCCCCCCCCTGTGGCAGGGGAGGGGGGGTTTTCTCAGCAGCCACGCCGATATACGCAAAATATATAGCTCAGTGCAAGGAGTGTGCCAGCAATGTCCAAGGTACTGCGTGAGCAGCACTGGTGAGTATACATAGAAATCATGGTGTATGTAGTCTTTATAGTGCATATAGTGCATATAGTGCATATAGTGCATATGTATCGATAATTAGAATGGATATACTATATGTAATATAGAGTGTATGTGTGGTGTGTATATATATATATATAAACATATATATATAGTATGTAAGATATAAATAGAATATATGCAATATATACATATAATATATATATATATATTTTTGACAAATATATATATATTGAACATATATATATATATATATCGTATATGTGGATTTTGATAGAATATAGATAGTATATGCCACATGTACTGTATCCACAGTAGATGTAATATATACAATATAGGTAAATATGGTCGTTGAATAAATTTTACATAGTATATGTGGTATATTGAATATCGACGGCAATACACGCTGTATATCTAGAGTTTACGTATATATATATATATATGTTTATATATATAGATGCATATATATATGCATATATATATACATACATACATACATATATATATATACGTGTACAGTATGTACAATGTAAACGAAATATGTGATAGATACAAGATCAAGATATGAATATGTAGTATCTAGAATGTGCATATTTATATATATATATATATTTATTGTTTTTCTACTGTACATATGTCTAGGTTTGCATAGGTAAGCTTTGCGTAATCCATAGGTAGCAAATATGTTGTAAACCATGTGCGAGGCACGCTATAGGCGGTTCGAAAAAAAGGTTATGATAGAAATATACAGGTAGACAAGGTCCGTTGACGAGGTCGTGGCTCTCAAGTGCTGCAAATAATGTAGAGATGCGAGGTTGGAGGGGTGGAAAGGGGAGTATATATGTGTATATGTGCATGTATATGTGCAAATAACATGCAAATACTAGGTTTTCGGGGGGTGGGGGGGTTAGGAGTGGGGGGGGATACCATTGGGGGGTGCGGGTCCGGGGACCGGGCTCATATATATATACAATAAAAAATTCTCTCAAAGTAGCTTGTCCATCCAAGCGGTTTTTCTTCGCTTCCCCAAAGCAACCCAGGATTTTTGACAGGGGGGACTTTCAAATCTACTCCCATCACAGGATGCATCAGCGAGGTGCTTCTCTACCCAAGCGCTCATGAGATTCGAAAGGATCTTTTGGGCGCGTTCCACCAGCTTCGTGTGATCCTGGAAGAACCTGGGAACAGCCCGAGCTGTTGGTGTTCCAATAGGTCAAGGCTCACAAGGCTCACATATATTCATATATAGTCATTTCATATGATTTCATCTCATCTTGGATTTCATATCATATGAATCATGACATGTCATTTCACTTATGTGTATATATATATGTGTGTGTGTAATATGTATATCAAGAAGTTCAGAGCATGAGCATGTCTGGCCCCTTCCTACAAGAGACCCCAAGCCTCGCCAAGCCATCCCAAGCCCCAAGTCCAGCCACGTCTGTGAGAGATCCTCAAGCTTCTCATGGCTGAGGAAGTAGAGATTGGTTGCTGGACCGTTCAACCTGAGTCAGGCTAAAAGGGAAGTGAATTTATAGTGCTTAATGTTGGTTAAGCAATAAACAATAAACCACTTATATGTTGATGGTTTACTGTTACTTTGTATACTAACATTAATAATGATTTTGATTTAATCAACAAAAATTGGGATATCAATGGGAATGACCCCCCGATAATTTAACAGTTTGCTGTGGAAAGTGGGTGAAAATGGCACATTTAGTCATTTAGTTCCATGATTTACCTATTAAGGAGCGTGATATTCCCGGGTGATGTTTTGACCCCGCACTTCGATGAAATGCGGACCTGTATTGGGGGAACATTTGGTGAAACCATGCGAATTTTATTGGGGAAAGGATGGAGAAGGCATTTTTTGAAAGAGCTCATGGAGCAAGCAAGACATGGCAGTGTGTCAAAACCTTGTACCCCTGGTGAACATCAAAATAGCTGGTAAATGGATGTTCATCCCCCTAAAAATGGTATTTATAGGTATTGATCCATACCCACATCATTCAAATTGATTCCACGGCTGACATGGCGCGTCGAGCATGATTCCAAGAGCGCAACGCTGGCGGCTGACCCAATTATTTTGATCCCAACATATCCTACGCCCAAATAAAAAGAATGGCTAATGGTTGTGGAAAGTAGCTATGTATCACGGAGGTGTATATATATATACCCATATGCATATATATATATGTGTGTGTGTATGTGTATGGGTATGTCTGTGTGTCTGTGTGTCTGTGTGTCTGTGTGTCCGTGTGTCGGTATGTCTGTATGTCTGTATGTCTGTATGTCTGTATGTCTGTATGGATGTCTGGATGTGTGCATGTGTGCATGTGTGCACGTGTGCATGTGTGCATGTGTGCACGTGTGCATGTGTGCTGTGCGCATGTGTGCATGTGTGTATGCCTGTATGTGTGCATGCCTGTATGCCTGTATGTCTGTATGTCTGTATGTCTGCATGTATGCATGTATGCATGTATGTATGTGTGCATGCATGTGTGCATGTGTGCATGTGTGCATGCATGCATGTGTGCATGCATGTGTGCATGCATGTGTGCATGCATGTATGCATGCATGTGTGCATGCATGTGTGCATGCATGTGTGCATGCATGTGTGCATGCATGTGTGCATGCCTGTGTGCATGCATGTGTGCATGCACGTGTGCATGCACGTGTGCATGCATGTGTGCATGTGTGCATGCATGTGTGCATGCATGTGTGCATGCATGTGTGCATGCATGTGTGCATGTGTGTGTGTGTGTGCATGTGTGCATGCGTGTGTGCATGCATGTGTGCATGCATGTGTGCATGCATGTGTGCATGCATGTGTGCATGCATGTGTGCATGCATGTGTGTGTGTGTGTGCATGTGTGCATGTGTGCATGTGTGCATGCATGTGTGCATGCATGTGTGCATGCATGTGTGTGTGTGTGTGCATGTGTGCATGCATGTGTGCATGCATGTGTGCATGCATGTGTGCATGCATGTGTGCATGCATGTGTGCATGTCTGCATGTCTGCATGTCTGCATGTCTGTATGTCTGTATGTATGTATGTATACCCACGAGGTGTGCAACATTTTCATCCACCACTTGGAAAAGGCCATGTTCCAAGAGCTTTCCAACAGGATTTCCCTGCAATTCTTCTTTTTCCAAACACCTTTGGTGCAACTGAGGTCCAGTCTGCACTGTGAAGGGACTTTCCTGCAAAATGCCCAAGGCAACTTCCTGCGCGGCCAAAGCTCAGCCTTGCTGGATATTGTTGGGGGTTGGGCCCAGCCTGCCCTGCGATGCCAAGCATGAAGCTGTCTTCAAGGTCAGGAGTCAACAAGGTATCTTTGTAGAGCACCTGGCCCAGAAAATTGCTGGACTTTGGAGGGGAAAAGTCCTTTAAAAGACTGCGTCCTGGACAAGTGGCCTAAGTAAGCCCATGATGCCATGATACCCGCTGCTAGGGGGTCTGTTTGGGGCTGAACCTGGCACCTGCAAGGTCTTGATGTGTTCATCCATGGCCAGAATGATGCCCTTCCTGCCAAGGCTGCAAGGAAACCCAGAGTGTAGGTTGAAAGGTCTGGGGGAGTCCAACCATCATGGCCCAAAACACAGTGGGGGATATCATCCCCAGGCCAGAAATGCTTCAGCCCCCGCTTCCTCTGGTCAACAAGCATGAAATTCGAATGATTTCCCAGCTGAAAACATGTTTTTCCCCATTGCCACGTGAAGTGATTCCACAAATACATGCAACTTCCCTGTGCTCCGGGCTGCCTGGAAAATTTGGGCCCACACGATCAAAATCATCGAATTAACGCCTTCCCCCCAATAAGACATACCACCCAATCGAAATTCTGGTTTAGTATATTTGATCTGTTCATATTCGGGGGCCGTATGGTAGTATTGAATAGAATGCTAGGGAGAAATGGGCTTATGAATTCTCTACACCAATGCATTTTCCGGGTTAGATATGGGTTTGACTGAAAATATGGCCCCAAGATTTCGACACACATCATGGTTTATCATAATTTTCCCTGTGAAAATGGCCATCCGTGGAGGTGGCCCTGTCGGTCAAACATGGCAAGTGGAAATCCCCTGTAATCAACACCTACACTTCCAGGGGATTTTCCATTGCTCCCCACAGGAATCTCATGGTCTAAGGGTCGGACAGGTGCCATGGTACCGCCTCCCCCTGACTCATCAGCACTTTCGCCTGGACACCCCGGCATGTCATCCTGGTTGAGAACAGGTTTCCCAGCGCATGGTTTGTGATCCAACCCCATATATTCCCCATATCATCAACGACAGGGATGGTGAAATGTTTTGATCGCCTCTCAGGTGTGATTTTTTCTGGGATCAGGATTTCTATGAGTTTGTATCATACTTTATTATCTATGACCTCCAGGATGTCTGAAACAATATGTTTATTTTCTACAAATCCAGGCCATTCTGGGGTTTGGACTCCAAGCCATGGCAGATTCAGAGGTTGCCAACAGGGGCCCAATGAGTGCGTCTGAAAGTGTCGTATAACTACGCATCACCCAAAAGGCCATCTGAGCAGCCGAATTGATGATTGACCATTGGAACTGGAACTTGCTCAAAATTTCGGACAAAGGCATTTGTTCGGGGAGGTACCTCTAGCCATGATTTCACACCACGAAAAGAAGGACCTTGGAACTCGAGTGACTCAGGATTCTCTGTGTTACCATGTCATAAGTCATACCATGACCAGTCTGGAGTCTGGGGGCGGTTCCTAGTTCAGTACAGACCATCCAATTTCTAGCTCTGATTTCGTGTGGGGATCTGCGTTCCAGAGCTGGAATTTGATTACAATTGTGACCATGACATCCATGACATTTATGACCAACCAGGCAGATTTCTCTTCATTTCATGTTGAGAACTGCCCAGTTCCCTCACCAGCACCTTGGCTTGTGGCCGTTCAGCGGCGGGCACCAGAACGTCCCAGACCTGCTCATAGGGATCTTCCGCCTGAGGCTATGTACAGCATCCACTTGCGATGTTGGGGATGGACACCAAGAATCGCACTTCCCCGTGAAATTGAAGATGGAACCCATCTGACTAGGCCATTTCGACTAGGAAAACCATCTTTGAATCTGGTTCACTGGCTGAAATAGTGTTGTGAACCACAAGCAGGCTGCCTGTGGGGATGTAGGATCCGAAGTCCCATGGATGCATGCAATTCCCATTTTGCTGCATACATTGGTCATGTTCGCGGTTGGGATGTACTACAAGATTCCCCTTCAACGTTGGCTACCTCCAAGACTGCGCTACAGTACCTCGCAAATCTGCATTTTTATTCACATAGTCAGCAAAGGGAGACGAGAAATCTGCAAGCCGTAGGTTCTACATTTTAAATCATGTTGACTGTGAACCAGTTCCACTACCGAAGTTGATTGGTGACAATGGCAACTTCGATTGATGAACAAGGCACATAGCATCCCCAGATGATAGGAAAATTGAAGCCGGAAACTCCGGAAACCTCAAAACAAACTGTGTAGAAAACATTAGAAAACCAGGGTATTTCCTAGAAAACCCGTAGTTTTCAGCTATAGCAGCTAAGAGTTTCCTTTCCCCTCTGGTAATTTATGTGTACTTTAACGGTTTTGCGCTCGGCGGCCATGGTCCATGGCTTCCACTTCACCGCCTGGACAGGCTCTTGAAGCTTGGCGACATCTGCCAGCGGCTCCAAGGCTGAAGCTAACCTGATCTCGAGGAGATCTCGATCTCAATCGGAAACCCGTGGCTTTTATATATGGTGTATATACATGGTATATATATATGTGTATATATATATATGTATATATATATATATGGTGTATGTATATATATATATGTGTGTGTGTGTGGTATATATATATATGTGTGTGCGTGTGTGGTGTATATATATATGTATATATTGTGATTCTACATCATTGCAAGATCGTAAACACCCACCTATGAGATGTTGTCAATAACCTGGGGTTACAAAGCACTTGGTCCCATAGCACATGTTGGCTCTGGAGGGCCCTGGGTCGAAGGTGGGCGGGTAACACCTGTGCGTGAGCCATCACTTTGAGCGTGGACGCTCTACTGTCATTATTGGCCAGGGGCCATACATCACCTTGGTGAAACTTGCCTATTGGAGGTCCAAGGACCATTTGCCGTGCCTTTCAGGAGACGTTGCTCCTGGTTTTGTGCTACCAAGACTTGTGTGTCTTTGCGGGGAAAAGACTGCGAGCCACTTGCTTTTGGAGGTGGGAAGAGATTTGCAGCTGCCAGTGTGAGGTTTTCAACCACTCACACTGGTAGCGGAGCTCAGCTCTGCTCCAAATAGCTGAGTATCCAGGGAGGTGGTTTTGGAGGTGGAGAGATGCCTGAAGCATCTGATGGTGCTGATGGAACCTCCAGCACTCTTGTGCCCAATCAACTTGCAAGCCTGGTACCAACGTTTGACCCATCCAAAGATGACCTCACCGACTACACGAAGAAGGTGCAGCTGCTTATGAATATGTGGCCGGATGGCAAATGGACAGAACTGGCAACTCGTTTGATTCTGGGCTGTACCGGATCTGCTTTTCAGAAACTGCAATTGAAAAGTGCTGAGATTACCGTGAATGAGAAGAAATCAATACAACAGATCATAGAACTGTTGGGTGGCCAATGGGGCCAAATACCTCTGGAGAAAAAGTCTGAGTCAGCAGAACGAGCGTTGTTTCGATGTGTCCAGCGACAAGATGAGACCAATGACAGTTTTCTTGCCAGGGCTGATGTGCTGTGGCAAGAACTTCTGAACAAGGACATCAAGCTGGAAGAACTGCAGGCATATATCACTCTGAGGGGTTCAAATCTCAGTGCAGAAGACAAAAAGCGGGTCGTCATCGACAGCCAAGTGAGCACAGACGGCAAGCTGACGTTGAACAGAGTATCAGCTGCAATCCGCATGCTTGGTGCAGGGTTTTTCCATGAGATTACATCTGGAAAGAAATCTGGTAAACTGAAGACATATGATGCTAGCACCATGGTTGCTGATCAGGAGGACGATGACGAGGCCTCCCACACTCTGCATGCCGAAGCTCCCGATGAAATCAACGAGGATGAAATGATCGATGTGTTGGTGCAGGAAGGCGATGCTGATGCCATCCTGATCGCCGATTTTGAGACGGCGGCATCTGACGTGCTCCAAGGAGATGAAGAACTGGCAAGTGCGCTGAACGCGTACACTGAGGCACGAAGACGATTGAGTGAGAAAGTGAAATCTCGTGGCTTTTGGCCTTTGTCTCAGGGTTCCAAAGGAAAGTCCAAGGGTTTTAACCGTGGGGTAAAGGGTAAGTTCAGTAAGGGGCATAATTCCAGCCGTAAGTCACTGCAGCAAAGGATCCTGAGTTCCACGTGCAGGATTTGTGGAAAGATGGGACACTGGAAGGCCGAGTGTCCATCCAGGAATGATGCCACCGGAGCTTCCCGACCACAAGCTCCTACGTCTTTTGTCCAGGTGCAAAGTGACGCTGAAGGGCTGCCATTAGAGTTTCTCAATCTGCCAGCCTTTGAAGCCTCCGTAGATGTATCTCTCACATCGGTTAGCCAATGTTTTGTTTGCCATTCTGAAAGGGTTGACCCTAGGGAATCCAAGAACAGACTGCAAAGATCAGTCAAACATTGGTTGAACACCCAAGCCATTGCAGCCGAGCTCAGGACCCATGATGATCGAGATGCCTCGGAAACCTTGACAACCGTCAAGCCGAAGCCGGTGCCATCCCATCCCTGTCAAAGGGCTGACCAGAGTTCCATGAGTGAGCATGTAGCCATGTTTGCAACGTACAGCAGCCTAGGGGTTGTTGACCTAGGGGCAACCAAGACAGTCATAGGAAGCCAATTGGTAAAGGGTCTTTTAGAAGGTCTCTCACCCCAAGCCCGAAAGACTGTTCGAAGATGTCCATGTGCTGTTACGTTTAGATTTGGCAATCAAGGGACTCTCCAAAGTGAACAAGCGTTAGCCATTCCTATTCATGGGTTTTGGTTGAAAATTGCAGTGGTGCCCGGGTCAACCCCATTCCTTTTGTCAAACACCCTTTTGCGAGCGATTGGGGCCGTCATAGACGCCAGCCGAAAGACCATTTTTGCCAGCAAGATCAATAAGTTGATTCCAATCCAGCTCACCGAAAGAGGGTTGTTTCTTTTGGATTTGAATGATCTCGTGGACACGACCGTGTCCGAGCATGCAGCCGAAACTCACCAGGTGTCCGAAGAGACCAAAATGGAAGGTACACAGCCGTGTACAGAGTCTGATGCAGCCGACCCACAATCACATGTTCCATGCAGTGCCGATCACAACACATCCCATGACATGTCCACACCATCAACCACACACAAAACAATGACCGAAATCAAATCAAGTTCCAAAAACCTTACAAACATTATGGATGAGTTCATGCAAACAACCATGACGGACTCCGAATATCCCGATCCAATACCCTCGCAGCTCAAATTGCACCACGTTTGCCAAGAGCTTTCGATTTCCTAAGGGTCGCCGCAATGTCTTCCCTGAGCCAGCGTTTGAAAGAACTCCAAGTGCCAGGCGAAACTGCCAAGTTCGATTTCAGCCATCTGAGCCTCAGCCAACTGGAAGAGACCAAGGTGGATTTCGGACAGGCCCATTTGGGTCGCACATACCGCGAGATGTGGTTAAACCATCAGGAGTGGCTTCTCTGGTTTGCCGGCAGGTACGAGAAGTCAGGGAAGGAGAGTCATCAGAAGATCCTCCACTACGTTCAGCTGATGGTGGAACGGGCCGAAATGGCGGGCACTCGCATCGCTGTTCACAAAGGGGTGCCATCGAGTGTGACTCTCATGAAGCCGAAAGCCAAGGCCTGGCCCAAGAAGTTGGCTCGGCCGCCGAACGATGTGATTTCGGTGTGGGATGCCGACGAGACGGAGGAGTTCGAGGTGTATGGCGACGAGATCGAGGCGGGGATGAGCGTGGCAGCAGCCTCCGAGGGTCCCAATTCGAATGTGGCTCACCTGGAGACCCGAATGCTATCCATGGAGAATGCACTGTCTCAGATTCTCCTGATGCTAGAAACCATTCAGCCAGCAACCGAGCCCCAGTAGATCAGTGCCCCAGCTGGGCTCAGTCCCTCCAAGCTGGTGATCCCGACAGGTACGAAGATCATGTTAGCCATGTTGCACATGAAACCAACCGTGAAAGGAGAATGTTCAACAAGTTGATTCACCAAATTTCCCATGAACTTGATCAGGTCATTCATGAGGGTCATGCTGTTAGCAACAAGATTGATGTACTTGAAGTTTTCTGCGGACCACACAGCCAATTGACCAATCAGTGTCAACAGTTGGGACACCGAGCAATGCGTTTTGGACTTGCCGAAGGGGATCTGCAGACCTCCGAAGGCCGACAGCGCCTTTTCCAAATGTTGGTTAAACACAGGCCCAAGCATGTTTGGTTTTCCCCAAAATGTGGTCCATGGAGCGGATGGTCAAATCTTAATGGTAGTAAATCCATTGAAGCATGGGATGATCTTCAAAACAATCGATTGCAACATCTTGATCAAATTGCTTTAGGAATAGTTCTTATGAGATACCAAAGGGCTCACCGGAACCATTTTCATTGGGAACAACCACAAAATTCACAAATGTTCAGGCTTCCCTACATGCAGGAGGTTCGGCAGATGTTGCTGGCATTGGACGTCGATCTGTGCACAGCAGGAGACCTGCGAGATCCAGACACTCAGAATCACATGAGAAAGGCCCTAACAATCATGACTTCAAGTCCAAGTTTGTGTCAAGATCTGGAAGGCCTGAAATGCCATGGTTCTCATACACATCAGCAGATTGCCGGATCGTGCAAGGTAGATGGCAAGACGGTGCTGAGAACGTCTTTCACCGAAAATTACCCAAGAAAGTTTGCCCGCAAGCTAGCCAAAAGTTTGTGTTGCATTCGAAAGCCCCGTGAATTGCCTCACCTGCTGCAGCAAGATGAGTGCCTTTGGTCATGGACTCTCGCCAATGAATCCGACCATGGTGAAAGAGCTCCAAAACGCCAAAGAATCTCCAACCAAGCCAGACTGAAGATCAGCCGTGCACGGGAAGTAGATCAGTTGCCATGGGGTAAAAGAATCAAATGTTCCACCAAAACTTCACCTAACAATTTCAATCAACAATGGCAATCCCTATTCCAAGAATTTCAACGAACAGCACCAAGAGTTGGTAAACTTGAAATCACCGATCCCCAAACGATATCCCAAATTCAAGCACTCATGGATGATAAGGAGATTCGCAGGGTAATCATATGCCGGGGCACGAACCGAACCATAGCCCCCCCACAGGACCTCATGAAGGGAGAGGCCCCTTATCGGAGATGTGTGTTTGTGGAACGGACCTCAGGTAAACATAAAGCTGATGAATCTTGGGAAAGCTGGGAAACCTTGTCAAAGAGACAGCTCATCCGAGCGTCACATCCGTGCCGACTCAATATGACAGTCTTCGCTTGCAATCCAACAGTTCCCTTGGCCAGAGAATCTCGGACAGATCCTTCCGACCAAGATGCATCTAATTCATCAATCGCCGCCGACTGCACAGTCAGAAGCTACGGAGACGAAGGACTCCATAGCTGCACCAGGTGCCAGTTTCAATCCCGAGGGTCAGTTGACTGAATCCCAGCAAGCAGATTTGAAGATGTCTAGCCAGTCTGCACACTTCAAGGCTCTCACTCGAGAAGAACAACAAGCCCTTATCAGAGCACATAAAAATCTAGGCCATCCTCATGCAGAGAAATTCAGCAGCATCCTCCGACAGCAGGGATTCCGACCTGAAGTAGCGCGAGCAGCTTTAGAGTTCAAGTGCTCCGTGTGCCAGACACGGCAATCTCCAAAGGCAGGTGCTCCTGGAAACTTGAGGGATGAATTAGATTTCAATGACCGAGTCCATGTAGATGGTTTCACTTGGACCAATGCCCAAGGAAAAGGTTTTCATGTGTATCACTTTGTGGACAGTGCCACAAGCTTTCAAGTTGCCAGCATAGCACCCTCACGTGCGGCCGATGCTTTCTTGGAATGCTTTTTGCAGTCTTGGCTGATGTGGGCCGGTACGCCACATGAACTGATCATTGATGCCGGCACTGAATTGAACTCCGATGAAGTAGCCAACTTTGCACAGGCACATAATATCCACATGACAACCATCAGCACGGAAGCACACTTCCAAAATGGCAAAGCTGAAAGACATGGATCCATACTCCAAAACATGCTGACCAAGTACGAGGTTGATCATGCAATACACTCATATCATGATCTCAAGCAGGGGCTGTGGTGGTGTACTCAAGCTAAAAATGCCTATAGCATTCGAAGAGGGTTTTCACCGGAAATTCTTGTGCTAGGCCAGCAAACGAGGTTGCCCGGTTCCAATTGTAGTGATGAGTTATTGCCTGCCCACATGCTAGCCGATTCCGAATCGGCCCAAGGCGTGCAGTTTAGATTGCAGTTGGCCCGCCGTGAAAGTGCCCGAAAGGCTTTTGTCCAAACTGACCATGATGCCGCATTGCGAAGAGCTGTACTCCGTAAGTCAAAAGGGGAACCCCGAAAATACCTTACGGGGGAATGGGTAATGGTGTGGCGACAGGGTAAGGGTGCATATCCCGATCAATGGACTGGTCCAATGAAGGTTGTGGTACACGAAAATGCACAAACAGTGTGGACAACAATGGCAGCCAAGCTCTACCGTGCCGCGCCAGAGCATGTGAGACCCGTCTCAGAAATGGAGGCCAAGGGGATTGTGATACTTCCCAATGAACCATCAGTCTCTCAAATTGCCCAACAGCTGCCAAGACAACTCCAAGATGCCATGCAGAATAATCCGACCCATAACCCAACCATGGATGTAACCTTACCTGCACCTAATAATCAAGTTAACTCAAACACTAACAATCCCAATATGCCATCATCATCTCAAGATCCCGAAAACCCGTCAGAAGTTCAACCAGATGCTGAACCAGGGGTTCCCGGAAGTAACCCATCACCAGTAGGGAGTCAGACCAGTGTGGCCCCTCCAGTTGAAGAGCCTGCAGACCCGCTTTCAACAGTTCTGAATCCAGAACAAGACATGCTGCGGGAGCAAATTGCTCAAAACACGCCAGTGCCATCGAGCTTAGAGAATGACGACCTGGTGTGTGAGGGCCTTCAGTGTGTCGATGTCGAGCCAGAGTCCTTTCAACTTGATGCCAACCATACATGGCGATGCGAAGTCTATATAACTGAGGGAGACATAGAGAATTGGAAAAATGAAGATAAACCCCATGAATGTAGCTTCCTAGCCACTGCAGCCAAAAGGCAACGATCAGAAGTCAAACTATCTACACTAGGCCCAGGAGAAAGGGCGGAATTTCAAAAGGCCAAAGAAAATGAAATTCAAAATTGGTTGAAAACTGGCACAATATCCCGAATCATGAGAGATCAAGTTCCCCCGGATCAAGTTCTCAGGTGCCGTTGGATTCTTACATGGAAACCCATAGATGACCAAGAGAAAGCACAGCTAAAGGGAACCAAAAACCACAAAGCCAAGGCGAGACTTGTCATTTTGGGATATCTGGATCCTAAAATAGCCGAAGTACCCAGAGACTCACCAACGTTGGGGAGACACTCAAAAATGCTTCTATTACAAACGATCGCTTCAAAAGGGTGGAACCTTCAGTCATTTGACATCAAAGCAGCGTTTCTACAGGGCAAAAACCAGAAAGACAGGATCCTGGCTATAGAACCCGTCGCAGAGATTGTCCAGATGATGAAGCTCTCATCCCAGGAGATTTGTAAATTGGAAAAGGGAGCATATGGGTTAGTGGATGCACCATACATGTGGTTTCAGGCTATTCTAGAAGAACTGCTCCACTTGGGATTCGAACAGTCACCCTTTGATCCATGCCTCTTTACACTTCGAAACCCCCAAAATCAACAGTTGGATGGCATTCTTGGACTTCATGTTGATGATGGTTTATGTGCGGGAAATCAACACTTTCATGACAAATTGCAGTTGCTCGAAAAGAAGTATCCATTTGGAACAAAAAGGGTTGGACAATTCACTTTCACAGGCATTGAAATGAACCAAACACCAGAAGGAACAATCCACCTGTCCCAATCGAAATACATCAGAACCATTGAACCAATCAAATTATCACCAGAACGTCGCAAACAGAACGATTCACTTGTCACGGAGGAAGAAAGGCAGCAGCTGCGAGCTCTCATTGGAAGCCTACAGTATGCATCAGTACATACCAGACCAGACTTATCCAGCCGACTTAGCATTTTACAATCATCAATCAACAAAGCCACCGTGGAAACTCTCACTACAGCAAACCAAGCACTTCACGAAGCCAAAAAGCACCATGACGTTTGTATCAAGATCCAACCAATTGCCACTGAAAACCTTCGATTCCTTGCCTTTTCAGACGCCTCGTTCGCATCAAAAAGTAACCCAAATTCCCGTACTGGTTCTATAATCATGGCAACCCATAAGGATATCGGAAGTAACACTAGATGCCCGGTGAACCCGATCTCATGGGGCTGTAAGAAAATACAGCGTGTAGTCACCAGTACCCTTGCTGCGGAAACGACGTCCCTAAACTCAGTACTTGACCAACTCTCCTGGGTAAGACTGTGTTGGGCATGGATTCTCGATCCAAAAATTCCATGGAAAACCCCAAACTTGCCTTTCAAAATCTACCCGAAACATACTCCACTGCCACCATGAAAGCACAGGAACTACCTGAAAGTTTTGCAGCCACCGATTGTAAATCCCTCTACGATCTTGTCACCCGCACGGCCGTGCCAAGTTGCACCGAGTTCCGGACACAGCTGACGGCTCGATCAATCAAAGACCTATTATCCGAAGGGGTAGCACTTCGATGGGTACATAGCGGGGCCCAATTAGCGGATGCACTCACGAAGATAATGGAAAATACCTTTTTAAGGGAAACCCTTAGGTTAGGTCACTACAAACTTCACGATGAACTGGAAGTCTTGAAGGATCGTGCCTCGTCCAGAAACCGATTGCGATGGCTGAAGGGGGAAACTCCCATACAGCATGGCTCAGGCTGCAATGATGCTTGTTTTCTCGAAAACTTTAGTTTTTTGGGAGTGTGATTCTACATCATTGCAAGGTCGTAAACACCCACCTATGAGATGTTGTCAATAACCTGGGGTTACAAAGCACTTGGTCCCATAGCACATGTTGGCTCTGGAGGGCCCTGGGTCGAAGGTGGGCGGGTAACACCTGTGCGTGAGCCATCACTTTGAGCGTGGACGCTCTACTGTCATTATTGGCCAGGGGCCATACATCACCTTGGTGAAACTTGCCTATTGGAGGTCCAAGGACCATTTGCCGTGCCTTTCAGGAGACGTTGCTCCTGGTTTTGTGCTACCAAGACTTGTGTGTCTTTGCGGGGAAAAGACTGCGAGCCACTTGCTTTTGGAGGTGGGAAGAGATTTGCAGCTGCCAGTGTGAGGTTTTCAACCACTCACAATATATATATATACATATACATATATATATATACATATATATATGGTTACAGGGTTTTACCCCCAAACATTGGTTTTCCTGTACATGTTCAGATCCTGAACTATCCTCCAAAATCTGGAAGGACTGGAAGGGTCCCAAGTGTGTTGAATCCCAAGTAGAGACAAAAAACGTCCGTTGAAGATGGCCTGAGGATGCCTGAGCTACACCAGAACGAGATGGGAGCAACACCATGCAGGGCCGACTGGCTTCATGGGTATGTTTGTTTGATTTCGTTAGTTAAGATATGCATGTACAACCTGTATAGTCTGTCACTATGAATAATATATATATATTTATATTTATATTTATATGTATTTATTAATATATGATTCTATATCATTCTATATCATGAATTATGCCCGCGTCTGGGAGAGAGAGAGAGAGAGAGGCGGAAAAAAAAATCAGGCCTCCATCCAGTGGCATTGCCACATCTCCAAGCAGCTGCTCTTTGAAATCTCTGGACGTCATCAAAAAGAAAGGATGTCTTCGTACCAACCGGCCTCGGGGACCTGAAGCCATGCAGCTGGTTTAAGGGGAGACGTGGCAACATGAAGTTCATGGCAACATCAAAGTCATACATTGAAATCATTTATATATAATAAGTCTAATCATTTAAATGTCAGATGATCAGCACAAACATGCACAAGCTATATGACAATATCAAGTTGCAAAGATCTCAAGAACTAAACCCCCAAGTGTCGGAATTGCACGGAAAATTGTCCGGTGCCGCATTGATTTATCGGAGTGCATACACCCCTGCAAGACTCTAGCCAATTCGACAGCTAATCATACCAAATCACGCGCCGGGGGTTGTCTGAAATTACGGGTGAAACATCGTGAAACCATGCGCAGGAGATGTGGACACACACACACAGATATATAAATATATATGTTGGTCGGATGCCCCCGGGGTCGCTGGACAGTCATCATGTTGCCACCCCCAAAGAATCCCCTGGGTCAAAACAAAGGTGACCTGGGTCGCTTAGGTTGTGTCTTGAATGATGCCATGCAGTAGGCCGCGAAAAAAAGCCACATGCAGAAATGTAGGGAATACCCCAACCCATGGCAACACGCCATCTTCGCCATCTGTGCACCGGACTCCTCTGCCCTGCCTCACCCAAATTCCTGCGCAGGTCGCCCCATTCAAAACGCCCAGTTGCACCCAAAAAATGAAACTCTAAAAACTGGACCCTGAAAGATTTCTTACATCAATGTAAACAGTTTATGACCTTTTGGAGGGGCATTCATCACTGCTTTCGTCGTTTTAGCATGTTTTAGCGCTATTTCAGGTGATACTTCAACCCCCATTTAAGAATTATGGGCCCGGGTTAAAACTTAGAACTATGGGCCCAAAAATTGTATGCTGAATGATGGCTGCATAAGTGCTCAGAGCTAAGAAGGAGAGAAAAAAAAAACGAGACCCTAATATTGTTGGGATTAGTGGCCCAATTTTGACCCCTTCTATTGATCTCTGTCCGACCACCCTCACCTCTGCGTCATTCGGGTAGTCAGGTCACCCTCCCAAGTAATTGGGAAAACCACCTACAGATCTTAGAAAAACATGTGAAAAACATGTGAAAATCAAAGAAACTCCTTGGAAAAATCTGGAATATAATCACAGCCATCCATGTGCCGGGGCCTCATCCGGCTCTGCGCCACCAACCCCTGGGATGCAGCCTTTAAGCGACCAATGGCTGGCAGCCGTGTCTCGCTGGCTGCCTGGAACATGCCACCAAGTTGGACCAGAAACAGCTGGGGATTGAACCATCCAACAAATGGCTTATTTGTCGGTTGATTTTTTAGCGTATTTAATTTATCTATATATATATATATTGTTTTTTTGGCGGGTTACCATGGTTTAGTTGGAAACCCTCAACACGATAGAAGAAAAGTGGAACTTATGTGATTTTCGATTGTGGAATGGAAGTGTACTCTCCTCTCTTTCTGGGGGATGCTACAGTGAACCATTGGGTTTCAAAGGGATAGTCATTCTCGGACAAACCCACTTAGATGAATCTTAGATGCGCATGTGAGCACACAGTTGGGCATGCCTTTTGTGCCTCCTGGCTGGTACGGTTTTGAAATCACACATCTTCAAGATGGAGTTTGAAATGAGGAAAATCGGCCATCAAATGATGTGACAAAGGGATGTGAATGGTGGGTTTGTTTTCCACAAAAAGGTCACTGTGAACTAGTGAGCACGTGAGACCCAGCGTTGCACTAGCCATTCATCCAACCGCAACATTGCAGAACTCATGCTACGCCCTACGCGTTGCTGAAGATTGTGAGTTGTAGGACGCATTTTGCCAATTCCTAGTTGTATATTGTATACATCGCTTAAACTGTGGATTGTAGCCCCACTTGCCTATGCCTTTTTGGATAATCAAACATGGTCCAATGAAAATCATCATGTTCAAGAGAAAAACCAGCAGGATCCAACACGAATCATCTCTCTCTCTCTCTCGGCAATTTCCAGGGCCATCACCTGATTTTCCCTATAATCCGTTTGAAAAAAGAACAACAACAACTTTCACTTGATGCTCATCCTATAATCCTCAACCAGCCAGGGTTAACTATGAAAAATGGCCCAGATGATCAAAATGATGACTTACGGAATTTTAATTGAAAAAAAAATGGTGATGTCCACTTCGCAAACCGTAAGTCATTACCAGACAGTAATTCCAGAAAACTCCTCCAACAGAGCCTTTTCCACCGGGCTTTCGCTTCCACTGTTCTCCGTGGGGGAAGGTGCCCCGCTGGATCTTGCGACCAGCGTGGCGCGCACCTGGACTTCTAGTGTCATATGTCTTGTTTTTGGGGCTTGCGATATCACATACGTATATGTAGTGACACTTGCACAAACATGCATATACATGTATACTCATGTATACGTGTATTCATCGAAGGAAGTTTAGAAGTCAAACTTCCGACAATATGGACACATCAGAGAAGAGAGGAGAAGAAGAAAGAAGATCAAAAAAGAAAAGGGGTCAGAAGAAAGAAGACGCAGATGCGCAAAAAGGTAGGAAAGTCGCGAAACACTGTGTTTTTTCCAATGATTTGTGGCTCTGGAGGGTCGAAAAGTAGGCTCGCTACAGCGGCGGGTGCGGAGCCATCTGGCCAGATGAGAGATGAAAAATTGCACGCCGTTGTGGCGCGAAGCACATTTGCAAGTCAAAATGTACACTAGACGACGGATGGCCCGAGAGCGTAGAGGAGCAGGGTCTTCTCTTGTTAGTATGGAGACGCAATTTTAGAAACGATGTATGAAAGATGTGTTATAGGCAGTCGAGAAGAGGAGTATCAAGACCAAATAGTGAGAAGCTTTTACACACAGTAGCTTTTACACAGACACTTTTACACAGAAAGCTTTTACCCACAGAAGCTTTTACATACAGAAGCTTTTACACAGACACGTTTACACACAGATACGTTTACACACAGACACTTTTACACACAGACCCTTTTACACACAGGAGTTGCTTTTACACACAAATGCTTGTACACACAGAAGCTTTTACACATAGACGCTTTTACACACAGGCACTTTTACACACAAACACTTTTACACAGAAACACTTTTACACACAGACGCTTTTACACGCAGACGCTTTTACACACAGACGCTTTTACACACAGAGGCTTTTACACACAAACACTTTTACACACAAACACTTTTACACACAGACGCTTTTACACACAGACGCTTTTACACACAGACGCTTTGACACACAGACGCTTTTACACGGACACTTTTACACACAGACATGTTTACACACAGACACTTTTACACACAGACCTTTTTACAGACAGGAGCTGCTTTTACACACAAACGCTTTGACACACAGAAGCTTTTACACATAGACGCTTTTACACACAGGCACTTTTACACACAAACACTTTTACACACAAACACTTTTACACACAAACACTTTTACACACAGACGCTTTTACACGCAGACGCTTGTACACACAGAAGCTTTTACACACAAACACTTTTACGCAGAAACACTTTGACACACAGACGCTTTTACACACAGACGGCTTTACACACAAGCGCTTTTACACACAATCACTTGTACACACAGACGCTTTTACACAGAGGCCGGCCCAGTAGTCACAGCGAAGTCATCGTTGTCGTGGCGACCTCAGCAATCCGACGGGGTGGTGTGGCGAAGTCCTATTTCCATGTGCCTCGAAACCAGCATGTATAAACATGTCATGCGGGCTATGTGCTTTGGGGCCCCCCAACCAAGGTGGTTTGCCATCTCCTGAAAAAAAGTATAAACGGGCGGACCTGGCAGGCAGCGACCGTTTCTGGGCTGGGACACGCACAGTATTACAATATGATAGAAGTTGGTTCTTTATGGGTTTAGGGTCCTGACTCCTGACTGTGACTGGAATGGAAACTCTTATCTTAACACTCATACATCCATCTCTATATATTAAAAGTCATACATCCATCTTTATATCATATCTCTATCTCTATCTCAATATAAAATATATCGATTTGTTTCTTTGTGGTAGCAGCTTATCCAGGTAATCCATCCCATCCCGGGGCCCTGACTCGATGCAAACCTAGCTGCACAGACCAACAATGCGGACCCGCAAAGCATTCAAGGACTATGACTAATGACTGTGACAGATCACATTCAGCGATGTCCCGGCACAACTATACGCGCAAAAGGAATCGGCAGCTTTATTGCTCTTCTATGGAGTCTCAGACCGTTCTGCTTGACCCACGCCGATACACTATGGTGAGACAGGATGCACTACGGTGAAACTGAATGTCTCAAGCAAAGATGCGTGCATCAGCAAGTCTCAGACAGTTCTGGTTGACTCATGCTGATGCACTTCATTTTCAAATTCAATGCTCAGACAGTTCTGGTTGCAATACCAGAATCAAAGTTAAACATCAAATAACTAAGCTGCTCACAAAGGTGTTGACGCACGCCGATGCACTACGGTGAGACAGGATGCACTACGGTGAGACAGGATGCACTACGGTGAAACTGAATGTCTCAAGCAAAGATGCGTGCATCAACAAGTCTCAGACAGTTCTGGTTGACTCATGCTGATGCACTTCATTTTCAAATTCAATTGACATCAGTGGCTACCGCGGTTGATCTTTATCTGGGCACCTCCACGGACCTTAGGTAAAATCCTGTACACAAACACTTTTACACACAGAAGCTTTTACATACAAACACTTTTACACACAGACGCTTTTACACACAAACGCTTTGACACACAGACGCTTTTACACACAGACAACCTCTACACACAGACGCTTTTTACACGCAAACGCTTTCACACAAACACATTTACACACAGAGGCTTTTACACAGAAACACTTGAACACAAACACTTTTACACACAAACACTTTTACACACAGACGCTTTTACACACAGACACTTTGACACACAGACGCTTTTACACACAGACGCTTTTACACACAGAGACTTTTACACACAGACGCTTTTTACACACAGGCGCTTTTACACACAGACAAGAACGGCACAAGTAAAATCGCACTTTTACCTCAGTTTTTGCCGATCGACCCTCATTTCGCGCGAAAGGGTTGCTCCAGGACAAGTAAAATCGCACTTTTACCTCAGTTTTTGCCGATCGACCCTCATTTCGTGCGAAAGGGTTGCTTTAGCACAAGTAAAATCGCAGTTTTACCTCAGTTTTTGCCGATCGACCCTCATTTCGTGCGAAAGGTTGCTCCGGCACAAGTAAAATCGCACTTTTACCTCAGTTTTTGCCGATCGACCCTCATTTCGTGCGAAAGGGTTGCTCCGGCACAAGTAAAATCGCAGTTTTACCTCAGTTTTTGCCGATCGACCCTCATTTCGTGCGAAAGGGTTGCTCCAGGACAAGTCAAATCGCAATTTTACCTCAGTTTTTGCCGATCGACCCTCATTTCGTGCGAAAGGGTTGCTCCGGGACAAGTCAAATCGCAATTTTACCTCAGTTTTTGCCGATCGACCCTCATTTCGTGCGAAAGGGTTGACGTTTCGTGACTCGCCGCCGGCACCACCCTCGGCCTTAAGAGAGAAAGATAAAAAGAAGGCGTGAGAGAGAAGGTGAGCAGGTGTGAAGATAAGAAGATGTGAAGATGAGCAGATGTGAAGATGAGCATGGGAAGGTGTGAAGATGAGCAGATGTGAAGATGAGCAGATGTGAAGATGAGCAGATGTGAAGATGAGAAGATGTGAAGATAAGAAGATGTGAAGATGAGCAGAGGTGTGAAGATAAGAAGATGTGAAGATGAGCAGATGTGAAGATGAGCAGATGTGAAGATGAACAGATGTGAAGATGAGAAGATGTGAAGATGAGCAGATGTGAAGATGAGCAGATGTGAAGATGAGCAGATGTGAAGATGAGAAGATGTGAAGATGAGCAGATGTGATGGGAAGGTGTGAAGATGAGCAGATGTGAAGATGAGAAGATGTTTTACAGACCCCCACTATTGGAAGAACCCTGCGCTCAGACGCTCTCGGGAAAAATACACCAGGTTCGGACCACTTTTGGAAGTTGAGATGTTGAAGAAGTGCACGCCGTTGTGGCGCGAAGCACATTTCGAAGTCAAAATGCACAAAACACCACATGCTCGCGCCACTTTTGGAAGTTGAGATGTCGAAAAAGTGCATGCCGTTGTGGCGCGAAGCACATTTCGAAGTCAAAATGCACAAAACACCACATGCTCGCGCCACTTTTGGAAGTTGAGATGTCGAAAAAGTGCACGCCGTTGTGGCGCGAAGCACATTTTGAAGTCAAAAGTGTAAAAAACTGACGGGTACGGAGCACTTTTGGACGTTCAGATGTGCTTTCGCGTGGCAGGCGCAAGGGATTGTGCACCTTGTCAAACTTGAACAAAACGTGAGGGTTTTTGTAGCGCTTCCAAAAGCGATGGCAGGCGTGGGACATTTGAAGAGGATCTTCAAAGATGCATTTCGCGTGGCAGGCGCAGTACAAAAGACATGTTCATCAGAGATGTTAGGAGGTCAGGGCGCTGATTTCCTGAGAGGGGTTGCACTTTGGAGCATCAGATCTTCAGGTTTGCTGAGGTGATTTTGCGTGACAGGTGCAGCATTTCGTATGACTTGGCATCACTTTTTCGTGACACCGCGGTACTTTCGACAGGTAGACTGGAAAAATCGCAAAACGCATTGGTACGAAGATGTTAGCTCTGCACTCAACTTTCCATTTTTGAAGGAAGTCTCGCAGAATTGCTTTGTTTTTGATGTTGCCAAGTTGAAAAATTGAAGAAGTCTCGCAGAAGTGCTTCGTTTGTGATGTTGTCAACTTTGAAAAATGAGGAAGTCTCGCAGAATTGCTTTGGTCAACTTCAAAAATGAGGAAGTCTCGCAGAATTGCTTTGTTTTTGATGTTGTCAACTTCAAAAAATGAGGAAGTCTCGCAGAAGTGCTGCGCTTTTGATGTTGTCAACTTAGAAAAATGAAGAAGCCTCGTAGACTAGCAAGGTTTTCAAGCTTGCAGATAGACAGGTAGATAGATAGATAGACAGACAGACAGACCGAGAGATAGATAGATAGATAGATAGATAGCTAGCTAGCTAGCTAGATAGATAGATAGATAGCTAGATAGATAGATAGATGGATGGATGGATAGATAGGTAGATAGGTAGATAGGTAGATAGGTAGATAGGTGGGTAGATAGATAGATAGGTAGATAGGTAGATAGATACATAGATACATACATAGATAGATAGATAGATAGGTAGATAGATTAGATAGACAGACAGACAGACAGATAGATAGATAGATCGATCGGTAGGTAGGTAGGTAGGTAGGTAGAAAATCAGAGAAAGAGAGAGAGAGAGAGAGAAAGAGAGCAAAAGAGAGAGAAAGAGTGAGAGAGATCAATCACCTTTCAGTCCATCAGTGGATTCGCTCTGCCATCGGTGAGTCACAACAACCAACCTCTCCTATAGGTTTCCTATTTTTGAAACTTCCGCCACCGCCTTGTGCGGTACTACTGGTATGTACAAATATATATATATATATTATATATATATATATAATCTACATAATATATATATGTGTGTGTGTGTGCGTACGTATATATAATCTAATCTAATCCAATCCAATCCAATCCAATCCAATCCAATCCAATCTAATCTAATCTATCTATCTGAGGGGGTGTCTTTACGAATCACACCCTAGCTCATCCCCTTAACTGCAGGGGTGAGGGTTGGGGTAGTGGCCCGCCTGTCCGCCTAGTGTGGCATCCGGGTATTGAACCCGGGTCTGATGCATGAGGGATACGTCTTATCCACTAGACCATACCGGCCCTCTATCTATCTATCTATCTGTCTATCTATCTATCTATCTATCTATCTGCATGTGTGCGTGTGTGTGTTTGTGTGAATGGTATACTTCTTTTGTGCAACAGGGGGAGGATGGCACATCGTTTTAGAGCCTCAGCCTCCGCCTTTCGGAATTCCACCACATCCAGCCCCGGATCGACGGATCCCGGACCTTCTTTCCCAGTCTCTTGAAACTGAGTTTTTCTTGCATGCTAGCCATGGCTGCAGGCCCCGGTCCAGGGTCACGGCATGGGAGGTTCAAAGCTGACAAGAAAAGAGTCTGAGGTCGGTAGATGGTGGGGGTTGGTGGATGCATCTATCACTGAAGCGGTAGCAAAGAATGCCACAAGAGTCACAAGAGGACAATAATTTGATGATAATAGGAACAAAACTTCGGAGGTGCAATGATACCTGTGTTTTTTTTTAATGTGCTGCTTCACATGATGTCAATGCTGTTCCATGTTGCACTGCCGAATTCTAGCGGTCTATGTACATACCTGGGCCCAGCGTGCGCAGCGACGGTTCAGACTCGGACGTCTTCACGTGGGTATGGCAATGTAGTATTAAATTAAACCAATTGATGCAGATTCAACAGTCCATTTTGGGGATCAATAATTGTTGACCCACACCCAGGTGAAAGCCCGCAAGGTTCCACACATGGCCCCTTGTAAGTTCCTTCCCCTTGCAATGAGGAAAATATGTGCCGCAATATCTCAAGCATGGTGGTTTCACTGGTCACCTATGCCAATCACCAGACAAGACTGCAAAGTCACAGTCACCCAAAAATCGGGCACCGTCCAATCTGCGAAAAAAACATGTAAAATCTACCAAAATAATCAAAAATACGTTTCTTGCAACTGGTTTGCCTGAGTTACTTGTCAAAAAAAATGTTCAGTCACTGCGTTTGTATCCGGAACCCGGCAACATTATCCTCCTTCACCATCAATGTAGCGACCTCGCGGGTGGTCGGAAATTGACTTCACAGTAAACCTCCGGAACCGAAATCGAAGACCGGAATAGAAACAACAAAAGGCGAATGGAACCACAATTTTCATTACATATATACCAGTAGTGCCTGGCACTACGCCGGGGGAAATTTCGAAAAATGGGCATGACTATAGGAAAAGGTTTGCTTATAAACTTATAGGAGTTGTGTGTGAGCTGGAAAAAATGACATGAAGCTTGCTACGCTCAGTGGGTCAATGAATCGATGAGTCAAGGAATGACGGAGTCACTGAACCACTGAATCAATGAACGCTGCAACCAATGAATCAATGAATGAAGAAATTGGGGCAATTTCATCTTCCCAGTTTTTTGCAGTTTCTCTGCAGGATCGAGCTCTCGCTACAATATCGTGTGTATGTTGCCAGTTTCATTGTCCACCAGGCTCCGATCCCCTCAGTTTTTGCAAGTTTTCAATGCAAAGCAAATGCTTTGAAATGCACCCGTCGCTCTCGTTGCAGTCTGGTGCACATTTTGCCGACCTCATCTTCCAAAAGTGTTTCGATCCCCTCAGTTTTTTGCGATTTTTATGTGAAATTGAGCTCTCGCTACAGTCTCGTGTACGTTTTGCCGACCTCATCTTCCAAAAGTACTCCGAACACTTCAGTTTTTACCGATTTTTGTGCGCAAATCGTGCTCTCGTCACAGTCCTGTACACATTTTGCCGACCTCATCTTCCAAAAGTGCTTCGAGTGGCAACGGAGCTTTCGCTACAGTCCTGTGCGCTCCTTTTCCAAAAATGCTCCGCGCCTGTCAGTTTTTGAACATTTTGAAGTGAAAATCGAGCTCTCGCTACAGTCCTGTGCATTTTTGTCGGCAACTTTCCCAGATCGACGCCTCCAACCCCAGAAACAGCGACTTCGGCGATCACGGAAGCCACTTTACCCAACAAAAACATGTTTCGCGCCCGAGAGTGTTTCCACCCGTGAATGCACGCGTTCCCGAACTGTCACTCTTCCCAACTCCTTGGTGATGGGTGGTTGATATGATGAGACATGAACATGATGAAAGACAGCCCCTGGACATTCGCCCGTAACTCGGAAGTTTTCGAACTAAATTTCCTTTGGCTAAACCTCCTTTGACATCCTTTGACCACGTGTTTATGTTTACACGAACCACAGGAACCGGAACAGAAATTGGAGTTGGAACCGCAGGGCGGTCCATGGCATGGCTGTGGAAGTGGAGGCGGCAACTTCTGCAGATTTTTTCTGAAGCGCAAAGAGAACCAGAGGAAACAAAAGGCCCAAAGAAAAACGATAAGAAATGAAAAAATGAGAGGGAATGAGAGGAAGGGAGAGGAACGAGAGGGGCTGAGGAAATAGGACAGGAAGACAGGAAGCAGGGAAAAAACCAGGTGTTGATTATGTTAGCCAAAGTTTTGCCGGGGTCCCCACCACAGGATGTGCTTGTGCCCAATGCCACACACATCATGTGCGAAGTCAATGGAAGCAAACGAACACAAAACCAATAAAGAAAAGGAAAATGAAAGTAAAACCGGAGCACCTGGATTTTCATCCTGACACACATGTTAATTACTTCGAATGGTGATGCCAGGTATTGTATCTCCAAAAGTAACTAAGGTCCAATGTTCTTGCCCTAGGCCCCACCAAGGTTGGCTTGGCTGAAAATGTCCAAGTTGTCTCCTGTGGCCCGGACGTAGCCGGCAAGGAAGAGAACCTGACCCACGTTTCATGAGGCAACTGAAATCCTACCATATCATGCAGACATCACATGCACGTCAGCCGCTGGCCCAAGTCGGCCTTCTGTCATGACAATTGTCGTCCCTCCAGAGGGAGAGAATGGAATAGAGATAGAAAGGGAGATGGGAAAAAAATGTACGCATGATTCCTCTGCCTATTCATTCACCCAGCCATCCATCCATTCACACAACCATTAATCCATCCACTTCTTCATGTCTTCATCTTCAAGCATTCATGTAATAACTCCTGTCAAAGTAGAACTATAGTCTATAACTACAACAATAAAACCTAAATCTAAAGCGAAATCTAAGTGTAAAGTCTACACCTAAATCTAAAGCTGAATCTATGTAAATCTAAATCATCTACTACTACTACTACTACTACTGTTGCTGCTGCTGCTGCTACTATTATTCTTACTACTTCTTGCTACTTCTTACTACTTCTTACTACTTCTTACTACTACTTACTGCTACTTACTACTACTTACTACTACTTATTACTACTTACTACTACTTACTACTACTTACTACTACTTCGTACTCCTTGCTACTGCTGCTGCTGCTGCGACGACGGCGACGACTACTACTACTGCTGCTGCTGCTACTACTACTGAGTAGGCCATGCCATGTCATCAAAAAGCAAAATCCCGCAGAAGCCCAGCCACCCACAACGTCGCAGCTGTGGCCGTCATGATCTTACCAAGGCAGCTCGTGGAGAGCTTCTGCGGCCTGGTTTTCTGCGCCGTTTTCCCGCCATTTGTGGTTGATTTATAGCATCCCCAAGATAGAATGTTCCCAATATGTTCCAGGTTTCCAACTGTTCTATCTATTTTGGGGCTTGCTATATCTAAATAATTAATGATATATATATATATATTATTATATATATATTATATATATATATTATATATACATATATATATTTGTAACCAAGGGTTTATCTAATCCGTACGTATGTCTAATCATTTGTCATCTAAATCACCCTACTATAATTTAATCACCTTTAATCTATGTAACCAAATTCATGTCAGCCGATGATATGGGTGCAGATCGATTGGGTTGGCTTGGTTCTGTTGATCCTGTGGTTTCCCTCTCCCAAACCAGCAGTTGATGACCGGTTGATGGCACAATCGGCACCTGCAACACCTTCCTTCACCAGCCAGAGGTCTCTCCACAGACCCAGCCAAGGCAACGGAATGGCAGTATGCCGCCTGAAACGTGAAACGACAAGAGCTGAGGGTGTGCCAGGGCGAGCCCTTTCGAAAAGGACAGCAAAAGAATTGAGCCAACAGAAAAAATGACCGCTTTTGGCGGCAGGTTTGATCCAAATTTATCCAGAATGATAATTTTGAAATGCACGAGAGTGATTAATAATCACTAATTTACCATAATTGACCCCAGAATCATCCAATGTTGTCCAAAATCATTGGGGTCAATGATTCTGAGTCAAAGCCGTCGTAGAAGCGCTGATTGGACTTCACGCGTGATGGACCGACGGTTGCAAGTGGCATCATTTCGTTTCGAAGGCACAGCAGGCAGAAGTTCATGCATGGCTGGATAAATGGCACGGAACATCATGGAACTCATATAGTAACCCCGAAAAAGTAAAAAGAACAAATCATCAAACACATTGCTTTCTTCTGATCCAACTGTGTTTGTCGGCCTAATTTTCTCATTTCCATCCTGACGTTGAACGTTTGACGTTGGACCGTTGGAGGACTCTCCAACCGCACTTTTACAGGGGGCTGATCCCCAGCATCAAAAAGGATGAGCAATTCTTTGAAAGAAACGTCCATCGGCCATCACAAAGATTTTTTCAGAACACCATTTCTCAGGGGTCGGAAAACCGAAAACACCACCAGAAATCCCCTCCTTCCCACCTCCAAATTCTCCTTGGCAAGGCTGATGGAATGCAGCACACAGGTCAGATGGTACAGCAGCACCAAAAAGATGGTCAGGAAAACCACCACTGGACCTGGCATGGATCATGGCCTATGGCCACCATGGCTACCTGGGCCATTCCGCGGTTGCTTCTCGTAGCTATCTCTTATGGTGTGCCAGTGACATTTTTTTTGGCTTGGAAGATGTTGTAATCCTCATATTTTACCAGCGATAACTAAGCCACTAGTGCCACTATTCTCGATAACTATAAGATATTATTGTTATATTATAGTTAGTCATTAATATTGTTATTATAGTTATTTTTCTATAATATCATCTTAATAAACTATTATTGTTATATTATAGTTATTCATTAATATATCTTATTGTTATATACCATATAGTTATATATAGCTTATTAATATATCTTATTGTTATCTCATTATATATTATCCATAGTATATGTATATATATATAGCTTATTGTTGTTTACTAATCCCTCCTTTCGTTCATATTCACCCAGAAAACATGGTGAGGGGATGAAACCGCCTGTGGACAACAAATTGTAGAGCCATCTCGACGATCCGGCTGCCACGAGCCTCCAGCCATCTCCAGCCCAACAGGGGAAAAAAACACCAACACCGGGGAAAAAACCGGAAAACCCATGGAAAACCCATGGAAAACCCATGGAAAACTGGCAGATCTTCATAGATCTTCACAAGAAACACCGAAGAAAAACCACATCTCTGGCCGCTCTGCGGTCTTGGGATCCGACTGTCCATCACCTGGGCATGTTGAAATATGCTTGCTATTTCTTTGTCCAACATGATGTTGATTAAAAAATTAAGAAAAAAACTTGTAAAAACACCAATGCTTTATTGTCCTTTATTGGTCCCCAAAAATTTGCTAGCAACATGTAACAATGTAGCAACTGGGACAACCCAAACATGCACGAACAAACTTGAGGTTTGCTACGGGCAAAACCCATAGTGAGCAGAAAATTGAACATGCGGGTTCCTGGGTATGTACACACCAGCACATACATATTATATACACATGTATATTTACATATATATTATATATATACATTATCTCTCGCTCTCTCTCTCTCTCTGTCGCATATAGATGCATATAGATATACCAATACCATCAGCAAAATAAGAAGTTAGCCTTGGACATTGGCCAAGCTGCCAAGTTCCCAGATGTCGCTGGCAACCCTTCCAACGAAGAGTAAGAATCTAAGTTCAGCGGTGCAGGAGACATAGGGATAAACCATGGGCTACGCTACTGGTTTCAAGCCTTGACGTGTCGGAAACATTCGGAAACCATTCTTGACCACCAGGTCACCAGCATTCCCAGTGGCAGTTGCTTAGGCAGCTCAAGCCTTACCGCCAAGGTGCAGTAGGAGCAAAAAAATGGCGTGTCTCAGGTGAAATGGCAAGTGGCAAACCTTTGCCGTCCACAACCTGCCATGGTTCGTCGAAAACCGGCTGGTAGCAAGTGGCACAGTTGCATTGAACATGCAGGGAATACCCCAACCGCAAATACGTACGGTTGAAAGGCTTCGTTTCCGAATGGTCGCATGGACTCGACAGCCGGTCACAGCCGGTTTTTGTTGATCTTCAACATTCAGTGAAACAAGATGAAACAAGCACATGCGCGCCTGAGAACCACTGTCAGCGCGCAAAGTGCACTGACTGATGTGTAGACCTGATGAGCAAATATTCAGCAGCTCAATTGATGCCGCTAGACCTCTGCACCATTGGCTCTAGTTCGAAATCACTTACCCCTTTCGAATGCATAGCCATGAAGCTATTGCCAGGGCCCTTCCGGAGCTTTCCATCAGCTCCCTGCTACAGGACGACATAGCTACATACTGGAGCCAGTCCGAGGCCAAGGTGAAGCTGAAGGTCTTTGCTGTGGCTGGATGTGGTTGGTTCAGCATGGCCATTTGCCATAGCTTGGAGATATGTTTTTTTGTTGGTAGCTATTTTTGAAAGAAAATTTGCCCCCGGGGTTTCACCATGTTTCACCATGGTTCACCATGTTTCACCATGTTTCACCATGTTTCACCTGTGGACTCTGACAGCTGTTTGGGCCTTCACGGTGCGGCGTGGCGTCCACAAATCAGTTGGAGCACGTGTTCGAACATGTCAACTCTCATGAGCCGAAGGAAGAATTTGATCACTTTTGGGTGAAGTGAAGTGTCCCAGTTTTGAAATCCTGCACATCCCCATCTGGCAGAGGCATCCTGTCACCCTACATGCAACACACACTTCCAACTCCCAGATCCATCATGGTGCTGATCAGCACGGCCAGGGCACCGACCCAACTTCCCAAGAGCCCAAGAGGTTTTGGCCAGCTGAGAAGCTGTGAATTGGGACATTTGAGACCTGGACACATGGGAGCGCAACGTCTGCAGCAGCTCCACGATGGAACAACCGGCTAGCCATTTCAAACGAATGCCCCCGGAAAGGAACTAAATAGAATAGTTGTTGGAACATCCATTTATAGAATATATATGATATATAATATATAATTAAATAAATAAATGGACCATATTTATGACTCATCACTTTAATTGCGATATCTTCATTCACATCGCATCGCTCATTTGACACCCAACATCAGCTGAGCCCAACTCATAGATGCTGCCGTCAAAGCATCCAAGAGGGGGATCGACCTCAGCAACTTTCGCTGTCTGAAGGGACCCGGCCCTCCCTTTGACAAATGGTTTCCTAAATGTGTCCCAAAATTCAGTGGATTGGTTTAAGGGGAAATATTGGAAAATCTGCAGGAAACCATGTCTTTTTCCATGAAAACTAGGGGTTCCTGTAAATCTACAGTACTTAAGCCAATCCATTGAAAAGGTAACAACCCCCCAAAAACAACCACGGACGTTCACAGATCCTAACATATCCTAATCATTTGCACCTGGTCCGGCCTGAGGCTGTGACTTCAGTGCTAATTTTGCTGAGCATCACGCGACCTCAGACGAAAGCAGGGAGACGTTGGTTCAATCCTGGTTGGTGTCAAACTGCATATCATACATATAATTTTATATACATATGTATATGTATATATATAATTTATTATCATTTTATCATATTTTACCTTTCCCACAAGACCTTGGCCTCTGCAAACACGCTGCACGCCATTTCTCGGAGGGTCTTGGAAAAGAAGGCCGGGATCAAAGGCCAGCGTCCCGTCTTGGGATTCTGGAGCTCCAAGGCCATATTCCAACAAGCAGCTTTGGCCGCTGGATTCAAACAGACAGCCTCCAACTCCTGCGCTCCAACCTCCTCAGCCCATTGCTCTGCACGCCGCAGCAACTGCCCGCAAACTCCCGCGTTTCGGGCCTCGGGCTGCACGGTGGCATGCCACAGGCTGGTCACCCGCCGGCGCCGCCGCCAGCAGCCGGAACGAAGACTTGTCCGGACACACAGCACACCCAGCAGTTCGCCTCTGGGGCTTTCTACCACGATGACCGCTGAGGGCTGGCCCTTGGAGCCCTTGGCTTTCCAACCGTGAGCAGTCAGCTCGCCATACCGCAGGTCGTAGGCCAAGATTAGTTTCGCCAGGATCCAGTGAAGAAAATGCTGCAGCACTGCCAGTAAGGCATACACCAAAGAAACTCTTAGCAACACAGTCTCCAGGCCTTTCCATTTGAGATAGAAGCCCAGCAATGTCGTTAACGCAGCTGCCCAGGCCGGGGGGCCCAAGAGAACAAAAGAACTGGTTTCGTAGACCATTTCCAGTAGATGATGATGTCCTGCCCACAATTCCCTCAGCTTTGGCCAGTCCGCCTCTTCAGCCAACCGCGATGAAGCTCCAGATGCAGGTCCAAGGCATCCTTCAGATGTCTGGACATCTCCGCACAGCGCAGCAGCCAAGTCTGTCAATGTTGACATCTGGGCATCCAAAGCACCTGGGGGGGCGGTCCAGTCCTTCGGCATCATCAAAACTTTATGGTCGTATCAAGCTGGTCCTATCTTTTTCATTTGGTGCGTGTCTCAATCATGTTAGGGTCGGCCAAGATCTAAGGTCAAACTTCTCTTGACCCACTGCCACCTGGAAGGCTGCCACCAAACAGCTCCGACAGTCGGCCCTTCAAAAACACCGCTGAGATCGAGTCCAAGCCCAACTGTCGTAGCCTCAGATCAATGACCAGGAAAAGTTGGGGATTGGAGTTCAGCAGCGTCCACGGATCGCAAAAAAGTGGCTTCAGCTTTTTTCAGCATCACTTTTGAGTTGAAACATGCAATCTCATCATCTCATCCATCCATCACCCAAAAAAGGAAAACTCAAGAACATTGACTGACACGACAAAATGGAAGACAATCCTGCTTCAGGTGGCGGCACATCATCTTGCAGGACCTCCGGCTCAGGTAAAGCCTCCAGCACCGCAGCCCGCAGCACATCAGGCGCATCAGGCACCATCGCATCCACTCGATCCACGGGAGCCCCAAGCAGCTCCTGCAGTGGCTGCTGCAACTTCGCCCTTCCAATGAGAAAGATGAAATCCTCCAGCAGCTGCTGCGCCCTGGGAGCCTCCAGGGTCACCACCTGGGAGCTGAGGTCCAAGTCCAAGCGCAGGGCCAGGTGCCTGGGAAGGGCCGATGGTGGCAGGGGATCGATCGTCACTTCGAGGCCGTGCCGCTGGAGTGCTCCAACGACCTCCTGCAGCTCTGGGAGAGGAGAGCGGAGCTTCACCAGAGCCAACGGCCTCAGTCTGCGCTATGCCAAACCTTAACGAAAAATGGGAACAAAATGGAACAAACAAAAAACATCAAAAAAACAAGCGAAACACCTGTTCGATGCAATGTGCATTCGCAGACATGCACTTTACCTGCAGGCCAGTTGCCAACGCCCTTCCTCCAAGCATCCAACTTCACCCCGAAGCGCCTCCTTCCGCGCCCGCTGGAGCTCTTCATGGACCATCTGCACAGCTTCTCCCAGCCGCTGCTTGGCCTGCAGCTCCACGGATAGTGACAGAAGGGCTGTGAAGCATCCCAAGGCACCCGAGTTTGGCAAGACACGCTGTGGGATGCCGATCACCAGCTTGCTGGCAAAGTTCCTTCTCAACCACACCTCGTCACGAGAACTGGAACCAAGGTACTGCAAGAGAATGGCTCCCCAAAAGGATGTTTAGCTGGGCATCATACTTGGAGGATCATCCCACGAAGCCTAAGTGACTAAGTGGTCTTCATAACCCTGGGACCCTGGCAAGTCCCCCAAAAAAGTGGAGTATCCCAGTATCCCATTTATAAATGGGTGAGTTATAACATATGGAGGTTTCCTAAAATGGTGGTACCCCTAAATCATCCATTGAAAAATGGGATTTTCATGGATTTTCCCTTTGAAAAACCATCCAGCTATTGGGTATCCTCCATTTATGGAAACCCCCATATGACTAAGCAGAGTTCCTAACCATGAGATCCAGCCACTGCCACCAGCGTCACTAGCACCTCCTGGGAACCCAGGGCCACAAGGCTGCCGGGATCCAAGTTGCCATGGGCCACCTGGATAGCGCCGAGCTTGAGATGGATGGAGATGATTGAGATGAAAAAAAATGTATACTGTATATACATAGCCATGAAAATGACACATATGTAATGACACCCGAAGATAGTGTTAAAATGTAAAGGTGTGTGTGTGTGTTTGCGTACTGTGTATGTGTCCCCAACGGACTTGGCCTTGCAACGGTTTGGGGGAATTACCATCTGTCCTGGCTGGAACTTGCACAGGTGACCTTCAAGGAATTTGATATCCTTTGGTGATAACGTAGTTGGGAGATACCAAACTGTTCGCAAATTATTAGAGTCGTCAACACATAAAAAACAAGGAAATTCCATTTGCATAGTTTTGCTGTGAATCCCCGACCAATAGATGGATCATCTCTGACCAAATCGGAGCTTTCTGGTCCACATAAACATCTAAGTGTTGATATTCATCCCATCTTCCTAACAATTACCACCTCAAAAAAAAACGAGTCTAGCATTGGACCTATTTCATCCGAATTCATCCGAGGTATCAGGGATTGATCCCATAGATCCTGGCCAATCGTGCCCCATCCCTGGGGTGTTCCGGTCCCCTGCGCCTCACATGGCCCCTGAGCCGCCTCGATCTCCGGCCGCGCCCGCCCCATCTGCCCGGAAGCCGGGCATGCCACGGCCAGGTCGGCACGGTCCAATGGGCCGACTGTCGGCCATTGGAAGTCCTGGCTGGTAAGAAACACTGGATGGTACCCATGGTTAAAACATGTTACAACCACTAGAAGTTGCGATATCAAATCTTAACCCCCTGTTTTTTTTAATACGACCGCGTGGCGGCGTGGCCGTTAAAATTGAGTGGAACTGCACTCACAAAACCTTGGTTTGGTCTTGGCTCTATTCATTCTTGCGGCCAATACGGGAAATTGAGATAAATGTCACAGGTTGGATAAACAGAATACATGTCTATCAAAAATGGGACCCCAAACAAAAAACAAATCAAACAAACCATCCAGGGCATTGTGAATCGGGGGTTGGCACTGAGGATGGGTGGATTTGTTCAAGATGTTCAAGTCATCACTGGGCAACTCGGTGTTTGGAAGACCATCTGTGTAGATCGTTGCAAGAGAAAAGGGCAGCTCTCAAGTCAAGGGGAACAATTTTCCAAGAGATTTGTGTATCATCTTGCATCCCCTTCACACTCATGCAGGTAGAGAATGTTCTCCCCTAACCGCTTTTGCATCAACGTGAAGGTTTCGAAATGTTCCAAGTGGTTGCCATCACACCGGTCATTCTCAGCACATCACGCAGCACCCCAAGCACCCAATTAAGACTCCTGGATGCCTAGTAGCATGGCCAACATTTGCAGCAGTTCCAGCAACAGCTGCTGGCAGGAGCTTTCATCCAGCACTGCAGGATGAGCTGCCACTGCTACCGCGGCCGCTGCATCCCTCCCATGTGTCCCACTGACGTGAAAGGCATGGAAGGGCTGCCGCTCGCAGCAGCGCCGGAGCACTTCCTCCAGGCTGTGGCACTCCTTGGATGGCAGGGCATAGTGCTCAAGTCAGCCCTGAGCTTCAAAATCATCCCGACAGCATCAAACCTACCCCCATTGTCAAACAAAAATTGTAGACTTCCACACGGAAAACTGGTCCAAAAATATAATAACAATAATAATAATAGTTTTTCCCCCATCATGAACACCCAATTCTATCAACCACAGTAGTCAACTTGAAATCTGTCACATCCCATCATCATCCCAGGCGTCCTGAATGCTTGGAGCTTTTCGCCTCACGGCCGCCATCTTCCCCTCGAAGGAGGTCCGACAGCTGCCATGGCGTTGAATCAGCTCAGCCAGGCAGTCGCGCATGGCCAAGGCTGGGCACTTTGCCTCGGATGGGAAGATGGTGCGTTTTTTTTCCGCTGGGTATGTGTCTGGTGAAGAAACTTTGAGAATCCACTGACCTGAAAAAGTTGGGCTATATAGGCTGAATATGGCTAAATGTTGGGATAGTTGTTCCTACTAGCCATCATTCCAGGGTTCGGTCGCAGTGAGATCGTTGTAATTTACCCAAATGTGTGGATTTGTATGGATGTGTATAGATTTGTGTGCACGTTTATAGAAATGTTTGGATTTTTGGTTGAAGATAGGATGGATGTGGATATGGATGGGATGATTGGAGGTAAGATTGGAGATGGCTGAAGACTTAGTGACTTAGTATGACTTAGTAACCTTAGTATAATTGGCTTGTTTGAGGTCGAAGAGATTGATGTGGAGGAGGATCACGTGGAATGCCCTTGACCTTTACCAAAACCACCAAGAAAAATAGCTGTTCTCATAAGAAATCCCAGTGGCAAATTCCACTCGAAGGATCCAGCCTTGATTGCCCGTATCTTCGAACAGGGCGCGTTCCTCGTAGCATGAGACGATACTGGGCGCGAGATCCCAAAGCCCGCGTGCTGCGGGCTCCACAAAAACCATGGCTCGTGAGGATTCCCATGGTCACACCCTCCATTCAATGCTAAGACCACCGAATCTTTTTTTACATATCTGGGCGAGAAAAAAGAACATCATTTATATATATATATATACCAATCATACTGATACATCTCTGGGCATGACATCATATATGACATCATATACATTCATAATCATTAATCATTCATATACATCATATGACATCATATACATCATATAGCACCAGGCATAAGGCAGGGTGCAGTTTGCGGCTCGAGCTGCAGCAGCTGCACCGATGGACTCGGTCGAATCGAAGAGGTATCAACTGGGATTATCAAACACCCCTCCATCCGCGTGATGCGCACAATGTCATATTGTCACATTCTAAAAAAGTCGATACATGCTGATACTAAATGATACTAAATCTGAGGGATTCCCCAATCCTACCAGGTCCTACCACACTTTCTTGTTGGCGCTTTTTTTTTGGACCTTTGCCCTACTCAAAGAACAGCCGGACATGTTTTGTCTAAACGTGATGCCTCTCAAGGACCCACGCTGGAGCATCATCCTCAGCCACGCATCTTTTGACACGAGAATTGCCAATTTTTTGGATCCCGACATCGGACAGCTGCTGGAATGTGTAGAAAATCACCTGCCATTTCACGCGTTCCAATTGGTAGAACATTGCATCTATGGCATCTACAGTATGGCATCTATGGCATCTATGGCATCTCTTCTCACATGGCAAAAAAGAACGGAAGCCACAGCTGTCCTTATGACGTCAAGCTATTCCCGTTGATGACGTTGGCCAGAGGCAGTTGATGGCAGCGTGGAGCTGCTATGAGACCCAGAAAATCCAAACCACTCTGTCTACCCCCGGAAAATGATGGGTGTCGTCACATAACATCATTGTCATCACTACTTGTCAGGTTTTTTTAAGTAAGGCCAGTGGTGCATTATGAAAATTTAAACTGCACGGAGCTATTTGACTTTGAAACGATTCACTTCCAACGTTGGTGCTCCGCAGTCATCAACGGCCTTTGGCTCTCGCACTGCTCTTGAGAGGTGCGTCACGCGTACATTTTCACGCGCGGTGCGTTTCTGCGGCAGACTTGGGTGCCAGGGCTTTGATCTGAGGGTTCTCTTGGAGGATCATCCTGTCTACAAAGTGGCTAAACATCATTGTATATCATTGTCAATAAGTCTCTAACTGGGTAATCCCATTTCTAACGAGAACCACCTGCTGTAGCCACTTACTAATTGGAGGATCCTCCACATATCTGCCCACGGATGTTGAGAGAGCCACAGTGAACTGTTCACGACGGCGCTAACTAGCAAAGCTCTTTATATAATATGCACAGTTTTTGCATGTTCAAGTGTTCTATGATCGAATCCTAGTCTATGTCTCTGTTTAAGCTGCAATAATGCACTGACCTGAAACAAGGCAATTTTGGGATAGTTACCCCTCCTACTAACCATCATTCCAAATGATTGAAGAGTCGTGAACTTCACAAATAGGGGCATTCATTCTGCAATTATCTAGTTTTATGCACAGACTGTCTCATCGATGAAAAGTCTGCATTGCTTCTGGCCCTGGGCATCCGACATTCAAACACTGCAAGCAGACTCTCATCAACTGGGCTGGCGACCAAGTGTTTTGGGACTGGGATTATCATACCAGACTTGCCTATATAAACCAAAAGACTCTCCCCTTAAAGAGATATATACTCTCCGGTAATCAACCATGGCCATGGAAAATGTCACATTTATAAATGATCATCCCATTCAAACCTCCATTTATGGAAAACTTCCCAGCCATGTTCAAACCGGAGGGTCGCAGCCTCGTCCCCGGTCACCCTGTGAAACTGCCCGGTGATCTGCGGAAAGTTATTGGTCGACCGAAGCGTCGCGCTGCCACAGCTGAACCGTGCCATTTTCCGCTCCAAGCACGTAGATGCCGTCGTGCCCTGCGGTACACAAGGTTTGCACCTCAGCTGGCTGGAAGATGCCAGCCATGTGGTTGATGTTCCCATTGAAATGATCCGATGATGATTTGGGGATGGGTCAAAACCCTATCCCCCTGTAGTTCACATCAAAATAGCTGGGATTCATGGATGTTCATCCCCCTAAAAATGGTATGTATAGGTATTGATCCATAGCCATTTGAGGCTACCCCCAGGATTGACCAATTGTCAAAACATGTCACTGACCATGCAGAATTGATCACCTCGCCCTCCCCACAGCGTGCCGTTGCCTTACATCTTTCGAGGGCTTGCCAGTGCTTCTTCAGCACAAAGCTTGGCAAAGTGATGGAGCTGATCTGCCCCTTCCTCAGTGTCAAACGCTTTGGCCAAAGGTCTGAACAAATCTTAAGTAGCTGGTGAAAGCCAATCAAATCTACAGAAATCTACTACATCGTGGTCGATTTGAACGGAAACTGAGGATAAGTCAAGGACTGGGCTGAGACTTGCGCCCTGAGATTCTATGTTCATGTCCAGTCATATATTTGGCTCCAACCATCCGTCGTTCAGGGCGATGTTGATAGATCACTAGATATTTGCCTTTCCTAACCTTTTCTTGGATAGTATACCCACATGGCAAATGAGAATAATGAGAGCCTCAAGAAAATGAACAACAACAAAGTCAACACGGCAGGCCATTTTGCTTCGTCACATTGGACTTTCTCGGAACTGGCGCATGCGGCCGCTGAGCGGCCATAGCAAGGTCAGGGGGTTGCGCCTGAGACAGCGATGCATAGTAATGCAATTGGTGAAACCCATCCAGGCCCAAGGCTGGCCCAGGAACGTGCATGGCTCCCACCAAGGCTTGGATTTTCGGAAGTGGTTGGTGGTTCACTCCATTTCACTCCATTTCACTCCACCAGTCAGATCATTCAAGGGTGCAGCTTGACATGATCTGCCCCTAAGGGGGGATGAAAATGATTCAGAACAACGGCCAGCCTAACTTTTCACCTTGGTGGGGTTTAATTAGAGGCCATTTCGTTCAAATGACCCACCCTAGCGTGCGCTTCTCTCAGTGCAAAATGTCGATAAGGCATCAGGAAGCCTCACATGCCCTCAGCCTTAGGGGGCTAGCCACCTGTTTCAATGGCAGCTTGTTTTCCAATTTACCGCACCACTCACTCTGCTGAGACCTCTTCACTGGGCCCCTGTTTGCTGACAATCAGTTGGTGTACTTTGGGACGAGCAGATTCCAACAGCGACAACTGGAAGAGAAGAAGGACCACGACGAAGCCGCCACTTCCAAGCAAACCTGGCCAGCTCGCTACCCGGAACCCTGAAGCAAAAATAGAAACTGAACAAAAAATAATAAGTCACTAAGGGGTCATAACCGGTTTGAACTACCATGAACTACCCTTCTATGACTCGGGATGGAAACGAGAAATCTCTCGCCCAGCAACAGTACACCGGCAGGTTGGACTCCGGATCTTCCAAGTAAACTGTGAACACTCCACATGCCATTGTGAGGAAGGTGAAGAGCTTTAAGTCCTGGTTGGAAGAGCAGGTCAAAGGGCTTTTTTAGGGGATACATTGGATACATGGGGATACCCTGGAGCCAAACCCCGTAACATCTGGGGCCCCAGATGCGAAGCCGCTGCCTGTCCTGAACCAGAATGGTCATCTTCTTCTCCACGTAAGCCGGGTGGATCATGGCATTTACCTGGCGCAAGGGCTGATCTCTGGTGATGGTTTGCATGGCAAAGGTTGCTGGTTTTCTTGCTGCCAGGTCACCCACATCACCAAGCCAATGAGCATCACGCCAATCATTTCACACAAGGGCGTAGGGGCCAACAGGATCGTCACCACCGGCAGAAGGATCTTGGCCAAGAGCTCAAGGATGTTGGTTCGGAAGACCTCCCTGGGGTTTGGGTGAAGAAAGGCCAAGTGCAAATCCGTGGCAGAGCGTTCGGCCGCCTTCCACCAGGTGTTCTTATCCTCCCACACCTTCCAGTCAAACAAAATGCTGGACGGCACATAGTGAGCATCCCCTGCACACACGGCGTATGGAACCAAGACATAGAGGTAGATGGGCAGAACAATGGCGATCGCCAACAGGAGGATGGTGTGGTTCCCTCGGAAGCACATCACATCAGTCGCCGAAGCTAGTACGATCTTGCCGCTGGGGTTGCCAATCAAAGCGTCCTAAGCTTCGAGACAGAACTCCCCAGCTGAATATATGGATTGTTGACTCAAAGAATCCCACCGGGTTTACGTGGAAACATTAAGTGGCCCTTTGAATCATCCGTATGGAAAATTTATGTACCCTCTGGTAAACAAACATAGCTATTGAAAATCACCATAGAAATAGTGGATTTCCCAATTAAAAATGGTGATTTTCCATAGCTATGTTAGTTTACCCGAGGGTAAATTGTATGAGCACCTTGTGGTCATCCCCGAAATGACCTCAGCAAGTCTCTGTCCATGGAACATCTTCTGGGAAGACACAACGCACGGACTCTGCCATGGATTGGACAATCGGCACCACCAGGGCGGTTGAGAGCAACTGCATCAACAAATAGGTCATTGCCGAAAAGGTCTTCGCCAGCTTCCTGAATTCTGAAGATGGCACCAAAAAGGTTGAAGATGGGGGGCGGGGGTGTACCTTTGAGTCGGGTCTTCCGATAGATTTCTATAAGGGACGCGCACGTACGCACGTGCGGGAAAACAAGGGCCTTTACAGTTGTGAATCTATGAACTTATATTGTCCAAAAAAGAGATGATCCCATCTACAAATGGATAAACTAACCGTAACTAAGCGTGAGTCCATGAGCAATAACCACAGACCAACGGGGATGCACATCCAGTGACAGCTGGGGGCATCTAGGCACCAAATCCGCCCATGGCTGGTCCCTCCGATGCCCCCAAAATCAATTCAATCATCGAATCATTTTGATAGTTTCCATGTGCGTGTTCAAAAGGTGGTGCCCTCTACTTAGTTAAGTTGTTTTATAAGTAGGTTTACTAAGGGTTTATGCTAAATATATCGTGATATGCGTGCGTGTGTGTGTACATAATCATATGGACATACATACACTACATATATATATATATTATATATATATTATATATATTATATGTGTGTGTGTGTATGTGTGTGTGATGTATTATATGTAGATAATAAAGATGATAAAGATGATAATTATAGATGATATAGATGATATAGATGATATAGATGATATTGATGATATTGGTGATATTGATGATATTGATGATATATATAGATAGATAGATAGATAGATAGATAGATAGATAGATAGATAGATAGATAGATGATATAGATTATATAGATGATATAGATGATATAGATGATATAAATGATATAGATGATATAGATGATATAGATGAGTATAGATGATATAGATGATGATGGTGGTGATGATGATGATGATGGGTGATATAGATGATGAAGACGAAGATGAAAATGAAAATAAAGACGAAGACGAAGACGATGGATGACGATGACGATGACGGTGACGGTGACGGTGATGCTGATGATGATGATGATGATGATGATGACGATGACGATGACGGTGACGGTGATGCTGATGATGATGATGATGATGATGATGACGATGACGATGACGAGGAGGAGGAGGAGGAGGAGGACGACGACGACGACGGCATATTTGATATAGCGATCTCTCTACATCTCTGTGGCTATAGATCAAACATAGAGAACCCGCAACCAAAATTGTTCTCTACTTCCGAGCTGCAGAGCGAAATGCGCACATCCTGGGGTACCTTCCATCTCATCGCGGAACTGCTTGGAATTCTGAATAGATCGGCAGTAGCCATCAGCCACCGAGGGCAAGCCCGCAAAGGCGCTGAACAAAAACATCACCTGGGATCGATGTTGAAACGTCAGCTGGGATCCTCCCAGCTAATCACCCCTAGAGTTGAAAATAAACTCAAAAAGATATGGCTGAATCCGCTTACAGCCACGATTAAGGTCAACACCGCGATCATTTCCGGCCAAAAGATCATAGCCTTGTCAATGGTCACCTGCCATGCCAAACGGGGGGAAGACATCCGTAGTCACTTTTCATGAGTTCAAAGTTCCAGAAAACATCTGAGCCATCAAAAATACCGTTGTTGGCTGATTGTTGTCCTTTCTGCATTCTTCATGGCTCATATGCATTCCAAGTTCAAGACTTCAAGTTCGGAAATCCACCAGTCAGAAGTTCCATCAAACATTATCGCAGAATGAACGAGGAGGCGGTTCGCGGCTTTGCCACACGTTCAGCTGGCCCAGCTGGATAAGCTAAATACATCAATGAGTTTTTGCTTTTACTGATGTAACGTATGCAAATCTATATCTATTAAACACTATTAAGTTATGTATATGTATATATATGTGTGTGTGTGATTACATGTATATATTTATGTGTGTGTGTAGAACGTTACTACTAGAATTATACAAGCTATAAAGCTAAACATTCTATATATAATATTCTATATTCTATGTATATATATATATATTTAATTCATCCGATATCAACTGATCTGTACATCAGATCATGTCCACGGCTCGATGGGGCGCCAAGTCGCAGTGAACTTGAAGTCCAACATCATGACCTGCTGAGAACCACCAGCCGACGGCCGACATGCTGAGTTTCGAAAAGGAGCTCTCTGTCAAATCATAATGCTGCGAACGTTCAATGGTAAAAGGCATTTTGAAATATTTTGAATACATAGCAACCCCAAGAAGATAGATTGAAAGCGTACGTTCCCATGAATTCTCATTATTCTAATAGGATCTTGCTTCTCCTCACTCCTAAAAAAAGGAGTGTTCTCTCTCCATGCCATCGCCTGATGTGTCACCACGGCCGGCTGCTTCACCGTTTTCTTCCAGGGAATCGCGGGGCCGAAGGCGAAGGAGACCATCTGCAGAGCTGAGACGATCAGCAGAAAGGGAGGCAGGAAGACCTCGGAGGCGAAGTTTTTGTTGCGGGGCATCCAGAAAAGCATCCCCATGATGACTAACATAGCCATGGAAAATCCCTTATAAATGGAGGTTCTAATGGGAAAATCATCTATAAATGGGCAATTTTCCACAAATCCATGGATTTACCCTCCAGTAAATTAACAGTTGGACCCTGCCAGCAAACGGGATTGGAAGACTAGTGAAACCACTATAAATTGGTCATTTTCAGGGTCAACAAGTTAATTTACCAGAAGGTAACTATCCTTGAAAAATGTTGAAAAGCAGACCATCTTGGGATGTCTTCTTGACTTGTCCTTGGTGAAGTTCAACAGCACCTGTTGATGCATTTTTGCCAGTTGGCTGACTTCAGGGAACACCTCTAGTAGTCAAGGCTGGCGGGTCCCACGGCATGGGTCGAAACCGAAGACGAAGAAATGTGCCGATTACCCAATGACCGAAATTGTTGTTACTTGCTGACCATATGCATGCAGTCTCCCAAGGCAAGCGGAAGACTACATCTCATCAAAACAGTGGGAACAACATGGAACAAACCAATATTTTGTCTGCAGGACTTATACAGTGCAGTCTCTGCATTTCAATGCGTTTCCAATGCGTTTCGCACAGCCGTTGTTCAAGGCATGGAACCTCCATGGGGCTGAGCGAGCGCATTTCAGCATAGATTTGGCCCTTGTCATGGCCTCCCAAATCCCATGCGTAAACTGCGCCATCATCACATCCCACGACGACAGCAGGACCTTCCGAATCTTCAACCACCTGGGGCAGCTATGGGATTCAGTGCCACCTGGCTGGTGATTGACCTAAAAAAAGTGGTTACTTGGGATCAATCATTGCGTCTTTTTTTGGACGGAACCTTTATCATCTCTGAATCAGTGCATTCCTACAGCTTTATTTGTATGTGCGCTGGCGGTTATAAGTTCCAGTGCTACATGCAAACGATTCTGAAATCAAAAGGCCCCTGCCATGTGCCTGGGTATCAATGACCTTGGACTTGTGCGTCATGATCAGCTCCACCCTCTCGCGCCCGGGCATGATGAGCAAATTTGCGGGATCCTCCGGGTTGCAACGTGAGCCCCTGAAATGGCCTAAAACAATAGGAAGGGAATGACCCTCGGATTTCTACATGCTCACAGAGAGATAGAGAGAGAGAGAGAGCGCGAGTGCGCGCGCGAGAGCGAGAGCGAGAGCGCTATAGTCTATTCTAATCTCCGGCCGCCGGCCACGGGCCACCGGCGCTATAGTGAGAGAGAGAGAGAGAGCGAGTGCGCGCGCGAGAGCGAGAGCGAGAGCGCTATAGTCTATTCTAATCTCCGGCCGCCGGCCACGGGCCACCGGCACTATAGTGAGAGAGAGAGAGCAATTTTCAGATATCTAAAATTATCTAAAGACCTTATCAGACTCACATTCGTGATCTGTCCTGAGGCATCACCAACATGCTGTGCTTGGGTGCCGCCTCAATGTTCCACATGGCCAGATCAAAATCCTGCCGCACATCTGTGACGAAGGCCGTTCCCTCGATCTGCTTGTCGATGTCCATCAGCAAGCCCGGCTGCTCGTAGATGGTCAGCGGCTTCGCATACGTCAAGCCCTTGGAGCTGAAGAAGTGGAACTCACCATCCGCGGCTTCAAATTTGCTGGGTTCATCGTACTTGATCCTGACACTGGACTTTGATAGAAATGCCACATCTGTTTATCAAGTGGAAAAAAGATGAAAAGTTTGGACTACGGCGCAGTCGTGGAAAACAAGAGAAGGCACAAAACAGAAACACACGAAGAAAAAGCCAAGAGGGTGTGCTTTGAAGGCCATCTGGCGTGTGTCAAGATCAACCAGATTTCTGAGCCAGCCAATGTCACAATGTCCTTGTGCTTCCATCTTCTTCATCTTCTTCAATCTTTCCAACCAGACCATTTTTGTCGATGGTCCACACGGCCACATACTTCTCCTCGCCTGCATCGGTGGAGGCGAAGATCACGGAGCCGTTCTTCTTCCAGGCCGCACTGACACCCAGGAGCTCTCCTCACATCAGCGGCACGAGGAAGAAACATCGCCCCCATGGGAACTTCATAGGGCCATAGGGGAGAGCCAGCCACCTTTCATGTTGCAAATCTGAAGTAAATATTGATAGATAGGATAGGATAGCTTAGATTAGGTTAGAGTAGGGTAGAGTAGAGTAGATTCGATTCGATTTGATTAGATTAGATTATATAGGTAAGATAAGATTAGATTAGATAAAATAAGATTAGATTATTGAGATTAGATTAGATTTGATTAGATTAGATTAGATAGTCCATGATAGTCCATGATGGTCCATGATAGTCCTAATTTTAGAAGAGTGTAAAATCGGAAATGATCACTGGCACATGGATGGAAACCTGATGTTGAGCTGATGATATTACTATTATTGAATATTGAAACTATTTTTTCATTGAACCCTTCAAATAATATGTCACACTTCATGCCAATCCCCTGTCCTGATTTCTTCCCTTCTTTCTTTTGTTTGGGTTCGTACTCTCCCAGCAGCTTGTTGAAGGCTACATGGTTGTACACCGGCAGATCCATGGACATCTGCATCAACAGCTTGCCATCTGCCGACCACAACCACACTCCACGAGCCTCTGATTCTTGCGTAGCGGTCACCCACCTGACCTGGCAGGACACGGTCAATCTCAAGAATTGGAGAAGGGTTGAGAAGCCTTCTAAACCAAATGGCTGACTATGGCTCCACCACTAAAACAAGCATCGCCCACCAGGGTCCACATGGTCCACATGGTCCACCGGCCTTCTTATCGCCATAGTCCCCCACGAAGCGGCAGCAGTCCACCGAGGATTTGTGCTCCAAGGTGTACTTCACCTCCATGGGTTGCAACAACGCCAAGACCTGAGCCAGACAGTCTGGCAATTTTGGTGCCAGAGAGTCACCTTTTTTGGGTGTAAAAAAGGTGACCCCAAAAAAAAGGCCCAAAAGATTCAACGAGAACATGAAGTTGACTAGGCAAAGGAAGGCAGACATACTGGTCTTCCACTTCCGATTCCTCATCATCCATGTCCATGTCCTCCATATCCATATCCTCTTCACCAAGCATGGCCGCTTCCATGTCGGCTTCTTCTGTGACGTTTTCTTTGTTGGGTTCTTCTTTTTTCTTCTTGACCGCGCGGGGGATACCAGCTCCTTTGAAGAAGAAGTGAGCCACTGCCTCAATGCCTTGTGGGGGATCATGAGGTGGTTCATACGTGGGATTCGACAGTTCCGTGCATTCAATGCTGATGATCTTCACATTGCCGTCATCACCGCTGGTGGCAATGTGGAAGGTGTTCCCATTCCTGAGTGGCGACAAGGGGCCAAAAAAATGCGATGTGGTGGGTCAGAAGGGGGCAGGTGAAACGTGACTAACGGGGGCCACAGCACAACCACAATCAACGAGAACAATCAACCGCACCAACCAATCAACCAAGGTTTAGTTATTGACTTAATTGGTAGGTATAGTACGTCCCGTCAATACAGAAGATATTCGGGAAAACATCGGAGATCCAATCTTCTTTTTGAAACAGGTTTGGAAATGCTGTCCCCCCATTTAAAAAGAAGACAAAAATTATTCAGAGACACGACATGGGAGAACATCTATATAGTTTGTCTTCGTTTTGCACTTGCAATATCTTCTGTTTGAAATGGTTTTGGCCGCACCCCAAAATTTGCATCATCAATTCAAATGATAATATCTTCTATCTTATCGGGGAAAAGTATATGAGTGCTTTGGTTTGGTGGCTTGCAATCCTATCTTTCCCTTTTGACATAATTTATGGTACGCAAAATGATGTGTATATATATATATGTGTGTGTGTGTGCGTTCATATTTAACAATATTTATATATTGTAGAAAGGGATATCTACAAATCTAGGGCATTTTTTGCGGCCCTCCGTCAAGGGGGATATGATTACCACCCAAGCAGGGCCGGGATTCCAAGACCCCAGGCCCCAGCCAAGTTTCTCCTCGTTACGGTACAGGGCTCCGACGGCAAGGTCATGGATGGGCCCTTTGTGGAGCCCCAGAATCCTCTGGTAGGAACTCTTTACCTCCGCCCCGCCCTCATCATCTTGGAAGTAAAGATTGTGCAAGTAGAAGTCTCCATGGGCATTACCTGGCCCAATATGGCCCAATCACCATTATGAGGCAAGGATATGTTTTAATGGGACATGGCATGCATGCCAAGACATCAAATGTATGCCTCGAAGTGATCCCCAAAAATGACCAGTCCTGAACCGCAACAGATTTCAACCATGACATCTCCCACCCTCCGAAGTTTCAGTAGAAGTCATCTTGAAAAAAAGTTCTGGGGCACCCGGGGTTTGACCCCATCCCCTGCAAAATCAACAACTATGTCCCAGAACTTGCTTAAGGAAATCTATGGTTAAAAATTATTATTAATATTGTTATTATTCGCAGTATTATTATCATTTTATGTATATATATATATATGCAGGTAAAAAAACACACAATTTCCGGTGCAGATCTTTCTTTAAAAGAAGAATTTGTGAAACTAATCCATAGATTTCTAGATGTTTGTTCCTTGGAACAGCCCAGACTAAGCAAAGTGGTGAGGATGCCACTGGCGATCGGTCCGTTTCGCATCTTCTCAGACTTGTTGAAGGCCAAGTCCTGAGTGGTTCCGAAACGAGAGCTAACGGGTGCCACGGCCGTCACCCCAACGGGGTCCAGCTTGTCATAGTCCACCTCCTTTTTACCTTGGTCCAAGGACTTGTTGGGAAATATATGGACATATCATGACATATCACATAGTGGATGTGTATGGTGGTATCTCAAGAGTTTACTTGTGGTAAAGGAACCTAATTCCAAAAGGCGAATCTAAGTGTGGCTATGACCCTAAACCCAGTTACCGAAGGCCATCTCCCACACTTTTCCGCACATGCCCTTCTCTTCCACTGGGCTGGGCGGAGGCGTTTGCACCAGGATGGCAAAGAGGTCATAGGCCGCGTGATGAACATCATACTTCCAAATCCTCCCGGTGTTCTTGCATCAAAATGATCCTACAAAATCCTACCTATTGGAAAGTGCAGGAGATACTGAGGAGTCAAATTTAAATCCGAAGCCAAACGGCTCCAAACGTGGCCCAAGAAATGCCATGACGCCCCCCCGCTTTGTTGTCCGCGGGTCCCATCCTCACTGTGTAGTCCACCCCGCCGCTGACGACAAAGTCCGCAGCGGCTGAGGCATCGACACAGGTGACCCGCCCGTCATGGCCACGGGAGAAGAAATGCCGCAAGAGGTCCATCATGCTTTCGCTTCCGGTTGCGGTATAGGCCACCTGCCAGGATGCCACAGGATGCCATAAATGTCGTGGTAAAAGTATGTAAAGGTCCTCCCAATTCACTGGGCTACAATGAGTAAAGAGTACACTTCATGTGTTCAACATATCCACTGATGGTGCCTACTGACAACTGGGTTGCAGGCGCCGTGCCTGCTTTGCTTCCATCTCCCCATTCTCAAGCAGACTCTCACGTGCTTGGCCATCCTCTTCTCCCATCGCTTAGATCTCAAAGAGTTGGGACCCGGCCGCTGAGGCGCTCGCACAAGGCAGACTTTGAACACTTGAAATTGGCTTCAGTACCACTAATTTTTTAATGACAAGCAGCAGGATGGCTGGTCAGAGATTGGCCTGAAGTACTCAACCGAAAGTTCTAGGATATACCAGACATACCCTCCGGTAAATCGAACATAGCTATGGGAAATGGCATGCTTATCATGTTTGTAGATGACTTATATACCTGCTAAAAATTGGATTTTCGATGAATGTTAGATCACCAGAGGGCAAGAGCCATGGTACAACCCCTGTCAGTTGTCACCGCAGGATTTGCAACACCAAGTTTCGCATGGCCGCAGAGCACCCGGGGCCCAGATTCCAAACCTGCCTGAGTTGATAGAGCAACACTTCCAAGGCGGCAAGATCGGTAAAATGCAAAGCTTCAGCAACCCCCAAAATCCCCCAAGTGATATTTATATTAACTATGTATGTGCATATAATATATATATATATACCTAAATATGTTAAAAAATATATATATATATTTATATTTATATTTATTTATTTATTTATATTTATATTTATATTTATATATATATACATATACATAATTGTTTATATCTGTGTCCTTCAGGCGCCCAGATGCGATGCAAAGCACAGGACCTGCTGGAAGAGCTGGCTGCTGATGCTTTAAGGCACCTAGGCCATCGAAAATGCAGATGCTGCCATCAGCATAGACCACAATCCTTGGATCGGCGCTGAGGGTTGGATGGAACTGGGTCTCCAGTTCTACTGAACAGAGATGGAACTGGTTGAGACTGGTTGAGAAGTTCAAGAAATGTATCTTGCTTGCCATGTGTGCCAGGGAGCATGTGGCCGTCGAACTGCAGCAAACCTTCAGCATTGACATGGTCATGAGACATCGTGAGACATGACATGGCCTGAGCCCATGCCAACTTTGCAAAACTAAAATAATAGGAGCTATTTGAACACAACAGTCCATGATGTATGTGAAGCCCAGATTGCTAAACCCTGAATGATGAATTCCGGAGGCAAAACCCAACCAATGAGAGATTGCTGGTAGCATAGGATTGAACCCTACCAAACGCAACCCGCTTGCATCCCAGCTTCGGGAAGCTTCGCACCATTGGAATTACACCAGAATTTTTAAGAACCTTCACCCAAAAAAAGGGATTTGCTTGGGTTTTGTTTCCATGGTCTTACGTTTGGTTTAGATGGTTTTGACGCTTAAAAGTTTCCATTTTCGCGTGTGGTGGGGTGCCCTCCATCAAAACAAACCTAGAACAGAAAATCCTACCTTCTTTCCCATTGTAGTCCCTTCCCCCCAATATTAAACACTCCCCAGAAGCCATGGTTTAGTGGGGGATTTAGACATCTTTGGGACCATTTGACTCATGCAGTTTAGGGGGTGTTTGACACTAGAGGGTTGGGATTAACAATGGTAATAACCTCCATAAATTGGGATATAAACCCCATAACTGTGGTTGAGTTATATCTATATCTACCACTTAGAACTTATCCACTGACCCTCTGCAAAACAGCTCCATGGCTGGAAAATCCACAATTTTTTGCGGATTTTTCGCAGCTCTAAAGCTCCATCGCAGCAGGTTTCGGCCTGCCACGAACTTTCGAGGATCCAGCTGCTTGACCACTTTCAGCGTGGCCAGCTCAACCTCGTGGCCGGAAACAGGTGGGTTCAAAGGGGTTTCATGGGTATATGGTATAGAATGGCTATATAATGGGATAATGGGATGCTAATCACTGGACTAATGTCAAAACCAAATCAGATTTATTTGGGTTCTTTCCCCAAAAAAGTGATGATTTGCCACTGAAGTGGTACACCCCAATTAAACAGCCTGGGTTCCTAATCCAGGACATTCTAGAATACCCACAAAGTGTGGATTGTGTTATTTAGATTTTGCCAACAAACATGAGGGGTTTACCAGAATTTATCCAACAAACAATACAACATTAACCAACACAAAATGCGATCTCTACACGCAACTCAATTTGAAGTAATTAAGCGGCTTAAATTGCGATGTAACCAACCAGAGTCAGAATCAAAAATACACAACGAGTATCCAGTCGGAATCCCAAAGTTCAAAACTGTTCCAGATCGACCATCAGCATCCACCTTGTATTTTGTTGGACCCTGCTTTGCTCTGATTGCCATGTTCGTTTGCGAAATCTGGTTTATCCTGGGAACAAAAATGTGGAAAATAGTGATCGCTTGCAATTGAAATGGTACCCCGCAATTAGACAGCTTGGGGTGGCCTTGTCTTTGGCCCTACAGCTGGCACCAATCAACCAACGGTCAACCATGTTTATTTCAGAGCCGAACATATCGAAATTCAATTCATCCCCTGGCCCTCAACAACTTGTTCATTCAGCAGTTGATGGGAATCATAAAACTTAAAAAAAAAAAACGTTCTTGGTTGGCAGTTGCGAGCCTGTACCCATTAGTTTACCCGCTCCGAGAATTGATTCAGAGGAAATGTGGAAAGTCCATCGCTTCTTGTCGGATTTCCCCGAGCCCTAAACCAAGCCACTGATCATCGGTTGAATCAAATTCCTCCAAATGGTGTGGTCCAAAATGGCAGGGTGCCCCTACTTTTGAAGGCGGCCTTCATATTTCAATGAGGAAAATGATGATAAACCATGATAAACCAGCAAAACCTCGAGCTATCCCGGGGTTTCCCAAGATCTTCAGCTCCCCCCCGGCGCCCGCGCTGCGCTGGGGGACTAAGGCAACCCCTGAGGTGCCACCGACCCAAAGGCCCTCGCCCAGCACTGCCAAAGCTTGGACGCTGCTGGAGACGCCTTCCGAGATGGAGTGAGTGCCTTGGCACGTGGAACTCTGGCTGCGGTGTAAGTGTCAGCATGCTGCCTTCATGATGTATCTTGATATATCATGATATGTCCATATGTTTATGGCTATCAAAGGAAGAGTCATGTTGGAGACAGAGGATGAGCAGTCATCTGCTGGTTGGATGCCCTTCATTTCTTCGTGGACCCAGACGTCTCACAATGGTCCCTTCCCTCTGTTTTTGCAGCGATTTCCCGTGTGTGGTGTGCAGTCAAGCTTGCTTCCAACTATCAACAGCTGATTCTTTCCATTCCTTTCCTGTTTCCCAGGTTCTTGCATTTTTGGCTGGTTGGGGAAACCGTCACCCAAAACAACATCCACCGACCACTCAACCGGCCACTCACATCATGAAAGGATAATTTACCTGCTGCTTCAGGCCAGCAAATGAAGTTTTTCTTGCGGAGCGGCGTTATCCCCTTCCGTGAAATCTTCATGATGTTTCTACACTTATCAGATTTGGACAAATAGATGTTGGTGAGGGTCCTGGCCATCACAGAAGCTGGAAATGCTTTTTTTGCGTTTCATGTCTCTTGGCCGAGGCTCACTCGAAGGTCGTGGTGTGCTGGTTCATCTGCCAACATCTCACAGAACCATCAGACGCACCGGAGAGCAGCACGTGTTGATGGGTCATTAAACCTGGGCGAAAAAAAGTGCCCAAACTTGACATGGCTTGACATTTCCCGGATCCAGCCCCGTGCCAAGCAGCACGACACCCGCTTCGTGTGCCCGTTGAGCACCGTTTGCTGGCCAGATTTCATGAAGCCCTGAGGAGTGGAATCTCCCTCAGGTGATGCTGAATCAATTCATCGTAACGATTCCCAACAAATGGAGAGCCAAAGCCAAATTGAAAAACCACACATAATCAGGAGAATGAGGATACTGTTGAGTTTCCTAATCATTAGCCACTGTATAATGGGATCCTTGCAGGAAATCTAATCTAGAGGCGGCTAGAAGTTCACAGCCCCCCAGGTTTTTACATTCAATTGTCAAGCTACCGGGCTGGGGAACTGAACCACTTCATTCTGCATGAGTTCAGCTCAACAAAGGATTTTGCCAACAGAAAATGGTCCCAAAGCGGATGTGTCGAGCCATGTGTTACTTCAAAAAAGATTGGATGCCGCTATCTGCTATCTTTTTGTGTCACATTTTAATGCCATGCTATCCATGGCAGGCGGCTTCTTTGACCCACATCCTGACCAGCCTTGATGGTTCCATCTCCCAGACCGCAGAACAGCCAGTCACCAGCGCTGATGAGGCACCAGCACACGTCCCCCAAGGGCACTTCCAACCTTGGAGCTGGGCCTACCTGCCCGAAAAGGTCGGCTTTCTTTATGTCAGACATGGTTCAGGTGAATGCCACAGGTCCGTCAAAATACGAGCTATACCATCTGATCATTTCACAGAGCCATGGAAAATTGATGAAAATTGTCCATTTACAAATGATTTATGATTTAGCTTGAAAAACGGAGGTTTTCCATAACCATGCGAAATAACCAAAGGGTACCAACACCAACGGGATAATCATCGTGTTCCATGAAGAAATCATCGAATGGGGACTGGAAGCAGCTTTTTTATCCAACTCTTCATTAGTTCAATCCCCTGCAGTACATGTACTACTCAAATCTACCACTTTTGCTGATATACCCTGTGGTAAACATACAAAAAGCTATTGAAAATGGCCATTTATAGTGGATTTAACCATTGAAAATGGTGATTTTCCATAGCCATGTTAGTTTACCAGAGGGTATATCATAGCAGATCTCAGATCATCATATCATGATACACTATGATACACTCATGTCACTATCGATCCTCTCTCTCTCTCTCAGTGTTTTGTGGATGAAATCCCCCATTCCCCGGGCAAAAAACTCCTCACCTGGCTGCAGCCCTGCAACTCGGGCTGCAGCTCGAACTTGCCAGTGCCGGCCACATTGACCTTCCACCTTGCCAGGTGAAAAAATCTGCCATTGAGACCCTGAGATGCCCTGAGATGTGGCATCAACGGTGCAAAAACCCGGGTTATAGACGGCTACTTGGCGAACAGCCAAAAGTTTGGATTGTATCTGAACTCAGATTGTGGCAAAACATCGCAAGAATCCCTACCCTCAGTCAATTCGAGCGGGGAAAAGCGTGTTGAAGTCATCGCCTCTTCAGCGTCTTGTCACGTGAAGCGGTGTAGATACAGTCGGCTGCCATCACCACCGACATCACAGCATCTTTGTGTGCGCCAGTGATCTCAGAGTGCAAAAACATACCGTCTTCTCCTGGGCCAAGATCCGATGAGTAGAGAAGTTTCAAGATCCCCCGGATCAGCCAAGGGCCCCACAAGGGGTCCACCTCAGGTTGCCGAGCGGCGGACTTCGGTCTGCACGTTCACCGGCAACGGCCCAGCGGCGCGCCCGGCGTTGCGCTTCCGAGCAGAGGCCGTCTTGTTGCGGCTCTGACCTTGGACTGGGGATGCTATCTCCATGGTTCGGACAAGGTTTTTGTTGGAAAATGTGATATCTGATGGTGATTTAAACACGGGTCATTTAATGTCATTTATATATCTGTTTTCGAAAATTATGGCCAGATTTTGGATGAGAAATTCATGGTTTTAATAGCCATACCCCCGTGGAAGAAAAGGTAGGTCATCGACAAATTGGCAATCGTCCGTGGCTGTGTTGATGATGACAAAAAGCGTCCATGGCTACAATAACGATCCGGTTATGATGTCATAAATGCGGATGTGACCCACGAAAATATGCAGTTTCAGGAATAATAAAAAGAATAACAATAAGAATAACAATAATAACAATAATAATAATAAAAAGATACTGTAATATGAATATTGGTAGCCATTCAGATAAACCATAATAACTGAAAGTTAATCTTATCCCTGTGTGGGCATGTGTATGTATCTACATATTTATATATATATACACTTGCTCAGAAATATCGTATCGAATTACTGATGTGGAATGCATCTTACGTGCAAAAACACTTCAGTTAAACCTGACAGGAGACATTGGATGATCAGGAGTGAAAAACTGTGCGAAGGAAATCATTCAAATCGTTCTGATGCAGCTCAGCCATCCTCTACTGACAGTGGAAATTCAGATTGCGAAAACCGTGCGAACCAAGAAAATTGAACACAGGTTGTTTGAAAACGGCAAGGTGGTTCTTGGGTTGGCCACTTCCCATGGCAAAGAAATGAAGCAGGTACGTGGAGCTGATCAGACTCCATATCAGTCGTGGCATAGCCCTCTTCGTTGGGCAACCAGCTATGCTCACGAGGTTGCCCCCTGCTCTAAAGTGGATATTGACATGGAAACGGCAATTGAAGTTGACAAAGCATCATGAGGAGAAAAATCGAAAAAACGAAAACCAAACGAACAGCAAAAATCGACATCATCAGGTAGAAGTTTTACATCTATTCAGATGTTCCACACACACGCCCCGCTGCCGCGAGGCTTTTTAAGGCCCCGGCGAATGAGATGAAGGAAAGATGAAAATGAGATGACGATGAAAATGAGATGACAATTACTTAACCGGAACCCAAGAGGGGGAACGCAAAAAAGGAAAAGGAAAAAGAGAGAACACCAACACCAACACACCTGGCCCGAAACGGGCAAACCCTGAAAGGGCAAGGAAAAAGAAAAAAGCGGACGGACGACGGGCCAAAAACCAACCACAGGAGGGGGGGGCGGACAGAAGCGCCTGACACAACCTACAAGGCGAGAGCCAAAGCCTACCTAGGAACGCGACGGACCCAAACCTGACCTAGAGAGGGGAAGCACGCATGAAATAAGGGACCAATGGGGACCTAGTTGATGAAAAATGATGCATCCACATGACGTGCAAAAGTTCGTGATAAGGCTCAAGGCCCTCGGCTTTCAAGTCACCCCTATCAACAGCTTACGTCGTCAACCCCTGAATTACGTGCACAATTGAACCTCACCAACGACCATAAAAAGAAAAAAGACCACACCTAAAGTCATGTGCCTGCCTGGACATTCCATTATGATGCGCTGATAATGCATGTCTGTCAAGCTCTCGAGCAGCAGCGAAAAAGAAAAAGAAAGGATGTTGTCGCAGCTTCCAGCTATGCAGAACACGAGAAGTCTCAAAAACGGTGATGCCAGTCACAGCGGCACACTGTTCAACACTCACTCGACCGACATGTGAGACGATGAAAAAAGGCCGGCAGTTTCACTTTACTTAGACGAATTACTAATTCAAAAGTGTCAATTCAGAGATCGTTTCAACGTGTCACTTTTTAGCCTGGAAAGGCTTTCCCCGAGGGGTTCATGCCACCTTGACGAATCCAGCATGAATCACACACTTGCTCAGAAATATCTTATCGAATTACTGATGTGGAACGCATCTTACGTGCAAAAACACTTCAGTTAAACCTGACAGGAGACATCGGATGATCAGGAGTGAAAAACTGTGCGAAGGAAATCATTCAAATCGTTCTGATGCAGCTCAATCATCCTCTACTGACAGTGGAAATTCAGATTGCGAAAACCGTGCAAACCAAGAAAATTGAACACAGGTTGTTTGAAAACGGCAAGGTGGTTCTTGAGTTGGCCACTTCCCATAGCAAAGAAATGAAGCAGGTACGTGGAGCTGATCAGACTCCATATCAGTCGTGGCATAGCCCTCTTCGTTGGGCAACCAGCTATGCTCACGAGGTTGCCCCCCCTGCTCTAAAGTGGATATTGACATGGAAACGGCAGTTGAAGTTGACAAAGCATCATGAAGAGAAAAATCGAAAAAAAAAAAGAAAACCAAACGAACAGCAAAAATCGACATCATCAGGTAGAAGTTTTACATCTGTTCAGATGTTCCACACACACATACGTACATATATATATATATATACATATACTTATATATATATATACACATATATCACATATATATATACATATACTTACATATACGTATATGTACACATATATCACATATATATATACATATACTTACATATACGTATATATACATATACGTGTATACACATATACGTGTATATACATATACATATACATGTACATGTACATATACATATACATATACATATACAAATACATATACGTATACCTATACATATTCATATACATATACATATACATAAAAATATACATATACATATACATAGACTTATATATATATATAATCTAGTTTTATCGGTATTGCCATGGCATATATTATCCAGTAATGGAATGTCACCAGCAATGGTGGGCACTGGATTTGTCAGGAGACAGACCAAAAGCACATCAACACTCGGGTATTACGGTATTACTGGGATATAAAGCCGGCAAGATCATACTCTCTGCTAATCACTTGATGGGATCTTGGGGTAGGCAAACTCCCGATCGCAAAGTTTGGAGCCCTGGAGATGGCCATCTTTTGGATTCCAATTCACATTACAGATCTCAGCCTCTGGTAATCAAACATGACTTGCTGGAAATTCCCACATGTAGTTCGATTTTCCTACTAAAAAAAACTCCATTCATAGAGGATGTTCAATTGCCACAGTTGATGACACCGGGTAAAATGGCTACCAGTAATAGGACCCGGGCTTTGGTGACCCCTGTGCAGCCGTGGCTCCTTTGTTCTTGCCCTTCTGTCGTCTAACCACACCTGCAGCAGGGCCAGCCCAAACCCAACCGCTTCTAAGAGGTGGAGCCCCCTAGATAGCTAAGTTTGCTTACTCCAAGTTCACGGTTATGGTAGACATATCTATACTTACCAAATGCTACTAATATTTAATAGTTTTTTTTGCCAACTCATACCTGGGGGGCACCACCTAGGAGACATCTCCCCCCAAAAAAAGCGCCGCCCAGCCTGGCCCATTTGGACGAGTCTCCTGTTCACCTCGTCCTCGTCCACCCCGACCCCGGCCTCTGCCTGGCAAGCCATGGCTGATCTAAAAAAGAGTTAGTTTCTAAATTACCTAATGTCAACCCTGGATTAATAAACCCCTCTAGGGGTTGTTTAATTGGGAGGGTACCATGATACTGTATCATATTATGACTATCGGAGGGGTACCCCCCTAATTAATAAACCATGGTAATATTAATCCGGGGTTGACACTACATACTACCCACCTAACTATCTTGATTTTGGAGAAAAGTTCACCCTTGTGATCTTGGTTTCGTCCCCATAAAAGCATCCATTTAAGCCCAAAGAAAGCATCAAAGATCAAGCTCCCTCTTCGAATGCCCCACTGCCCCACCTTGGCCGCTCCCTCTTCCCTGGTCTCCTCTGCCCTGATTCCTTCTGTTTCGAGCCATGGCACGGAGACCGCGTGTTGAGAAACGGGGCACAAATTTGTGGTCTTCATTTCCGCTGCGTTCATGGCATAGCTGGAATGAAACATATGGCAAATATATATATATATATTATATTATTATATTATATTATATTATATATTATATTATATTATAATATATATATAGGTAAATTATAATATTTCACTAACCTGAATTAAGGCCATTTGGGGATGATTTCCCTTATTAACTATGATTCCAGTGAGGTCGCAGTGAGGTCGTTATAATTTACCCATATATATATATATACATATAACTCTAACTACGTATATATATATATGTACATATATTGACATATATTAACCACATTTAGAATTAATCCGAACATTAAATTCTGTGTCTGGCCTCCAGGCCTCCCTCAGGTGACATGTCAGGCATGTGTTGATTTTGGCGCTGCATCTGGTTATGGATGAAGTTTCTGGAGGAATGTCAGTGATTTCTAGTCAAAACGCCACGGCGGAGCACAGACGCAACAGCGTACATGGATGCACTCTTCCCTTGAGTGAGCATCGTTCCTCGAAAGGTTCCATCAAGTGACCAAAGCTCAGCCAAAGAATACGCAACTGAAGCAGGTGGTCAGTCAAAATGGGAGCATGGCTCAAAGATGGAGTTCAATGCAGCTCTAAATTTGGTCATGTTTAGTACACCGATCCAATTTGCGAGCCAAGTAATTGTGGATCAAATGATTTTACACACTGGAGAAAGTAATACCCCCAGTAATCATCATCATAGTACCCATGAAATTGCCATGTTGGGGTCATGCCCCATTTTCGGACACGCCCATGATATTATTCAATATGACCCATTTTGCCTAATGCCCTGTCTTTTTGGAATCCATTAAAATCATCACTGGTTGGTGGTTTTAACCATCTTGAAAAATATGAGGGAGGATTATCCCATGTATGAAATGGAAAAAAAAATCCAGTCATGTTTGAAACCACCAGCCAGATCAAAATCCATCAAAATCCATGCCTAACCAGCAAGGGTGACCTCTGCGTCTCTTTTCTTCACAGCAACGGGTCTGGCCGTGGGATCCTCACTGTCCTCCCAGGGCCTTGGCGGATTTCTCAAGGCTGTCCAATTGCACCTGCCACATCCAAGCCGGAAGATGGAGAAATTGAAGTTTGGAGCTTTCAATGGGATTTGTTGGGGATCATCTGGGATCAGGATTCTTATTGAATCATGGGAGTTTTTCTAGGATGCTGGGATGTTTTTTTGGGATATACCCTCCGGTGTCAAACATGGCAAGTGAAAATCCACAAAACAAATGGAGGTTTATAGCTGGGAAAATCAATGAACTTAATGGGTGGTTTTGACTGAAAGCGATGTCCTTGCCCCCAAGAGATGTCTCGTCGTTATGCTTCGCTGTTTTGTTTATCACGGTTCGCTGTTATATGGGGATGTGTCAAAACCCTGGTACCTAGTGAACCCCAAAATAGCTGGTAAATGGATGTTCATCCCACTAAAAATGTATCTATAGGTATTGACTCATACCCTACCCATGAAAAATGGTGATTTTCCATAGTTATGTTAGTTTACCAGAGGGTAGCCTACGAGAAACCGAGATGTCAGTGCAAATCTCTGAGGAATGTCGACACCGGAATCAACAACTTCAGCGACGCACCTTCTGTTGGTCGTTCAGTTTCGATTTCTGCTCATCGGACAGCTCCTGTCCTTGCAATTTGGGAAGGGAAACCTGCTTGGATTTTGCACCTTGACAGCTACGTGCGACAATCTAAAAAATGTTCGGAAGAACGCAACACACAGAACCTGGATCTTCCGTTTGAACCAGGTGCACATCATGTTTGATCCTGTTTTCATGAATAAGTCTCCAACAGAACCATCCACCCAGGCCCTAACACTGGAGCCCAGCCTGTTACGGTTGCCTGAGAACTGACCATGTCCTCAGCACCGAAAACGCACAGGGTTGGTGGTTGACTCACCATCCGCAGTAGAGGTTTATGGCATCGGTTATGCCCCTAGAAGATGATGTACATAAAATGACCCCCTTCTATGGTTTCTTAAAGGGATGGTGGCATTGGGTTTACCACGCCAAACTGGATCATCCCAGGTGAAAAGCAACATCGAAAATATGTTGAAGCCTCATATTAGCAGATAAGGAAAATCGCGACAGCAATGTGCACGCCAAGAGGCCACATAAGCTCTCCATTCTCTCAGGAACATCTGTCTATGAGCCTCCTGGACCTGCGGCTTGGCGTGTAATCTGAACTCCTTTCTCGCGTAGGTATCGCCCAAACTCCTCATCTGAGGGTCCAGTTTCACCCGATGGAGCCTCATGATGGTCCTGTGCCAGGACCAATGGAAATGGGGAGCTGTTTTCATCCTGGTCCATTCATCTTCATCGGGAATGTACCCTCCGGCCATCAAACATGGCGATGGAAAGCCGTCCTTTTTGAGATATATATGTTTTTTTTCCAACGCCCTTTTTGCTGCACGTCAGATTGCTGCACGTCAGAAGGGGTGGGGCATGCTAGGGAGGCGGCTGGGGATGGGGAGGTGGGACCTAGATGATTATAGATGATTTTCCTGTTTAAATGCTGTACCTTTCAACATGTTCAAAACTGCAGTCCAAACTGGGGGCCCTCGAAACCTTCGAAACCATTGCCCCTGCCCTGCCCTAATCCCTGTCCGAAACAGGCTCTTGCTTTCGCTCATCAACGATGTCATAATGACCTCGACGATGGCCAACATGTTGAATATGTGTCTGTCTGAAAATGGGCAACCATGAAATGGCAATTGGAATAATATTTATATTTGTTTATATTTTGCGTATATATACATGTATACAAATAGATATAGATATATATATATATGAAGATAAATATATATATATATGAAGATAAATATATATATATATAGATAGATAGATAGATAGATAGACATGTTTTCTCTGTGAAAATTTGATTAACCATAACATTCTTGGGGGCCATATTTTCGGACAAACTCAAGCGTTACGCCACTGCGAGTCATCAACTGGTCCAAAATCAAGATCGATGCGGCCGAGTCACAAAAACCAAAATCCACACTGCGGTCAAATGGTTTGAGCCATTGCGCGCAGCAATGAAAAAGCATCAACGTGATAAAACCCACTCCCATAAACCTACCACTGGTGATGAAAGTTGCCACCCATATAGTAGTTCCCCAAGCAGTGCGGCCACACTGGGAGGTTCTTAAGGTAAGTGTTAAGGCCCGGTGTTCATTCGAGGTGGTATCGATGTCCCTGGTCGTCGCGTACGGCATTTTCCCTGTAAATTTCCACACAAAATTGGCTCTTGTGAAATATCCATGCGCATGTCGGCTACGCAGGCTCGCACAAAGTGTGCTTCCCGGTCTTGGGACCGGTCTTCCTCCTCAACATCATCATCTTCCTCCTCCTGCACAGCAACATCATCCTCATCCTCTCATCATCATCATCATCATCATCATCATCATCATCATCATCATCATCATCAAGACCATCATCATCACCACCATCATCATCACCATCACCGTCACCATCATCATCATCATCATCATCATCATCACCATCATCATCATCATCATGTTCATCACCATCATAATAGTCAACATCATCGTCATCGTCATCATCATCACCATCATCACCAACATCATGATATTCATCGCCATCATCATCGTCATCATCATCATCACCATCATCATCATGATCTCCATCATCATCATCATCATCAACATCACCATCATCACCATCATCATGATGTTCATCACCATCATCATCTCCATCATCATCATCGTCTTCGTTTTCATCATCTTCATCATCATCACCATCATCATCATCATCATCATACATCATACATCATCATCATCAACAACAACATCATCATCATCATCATCATCATCATCATCATACATCATCATCATCATCATCATCATCATCATCATCATCATCATCATCATCATCATCATCATCATACATCATCATCATCATCATCATCATCATCATCATCATCATCCACAACAACAACAACAACCACAACAACAACATTATACTACATTATACTACATTATACTACATTATACTACATTATACTACATTGTCCTTTTACTCCCCCTCACACTGTTCGGGGTCTCTTGCCGGGATAATGATTTTTGGGATGATTTATTATTGTTCTTGGGTTTACCACATTCAGCGACTGCCTGGGCACATGGATATGTCCAACTGGTGCAAATAGACCCAAACCCTTTTAAGCAGAGACAAGTCTGGAACAAGACCTTTGAAGTGAAATGGAAGTGTGCTGACTCCTCTCACTCCTTCTAACTCCCTCTTGCTCCCTGGAACACAGCAATTGGAACCAACAACAACTGATAATAAATGGGTGTAAATGGATCAAAAAATGATGATCAAAATGATTCAAAATGGTGAAAACCACCAATGAAAACGCGTTATTTTTATGCCCCTACTCCCTCACTGCCCCAGTCAACCCGTCGGGGCACCCAAACGTTGGCTAGTCCCTAGGGCGTGAACTGCGGCAGGTTGGTCGAGATGCTACGAAGCAAACGACCAAACGATCTGGCGGGGCAGCGGGTTCAAAGCATGGAATCGAAACAGGCCTAAGATCGTGCAAACAGCAAAAAATAGCAAAAAGAGCACCTGACAGCAACAGCAGGTCATCCATTTTTCCAGATGTCGTTCTAAGGTTTCCCTCACCACGGATCGCTTTTGCGATGGGAGGGTGCAAGTGCCCTTCGCCGTTTCTGCCATTCACGTTGTGGCACTCCAGCAGGAAAGTTCTAGTCGTGCGATGTCTGAACTGTTCACAACAGAAGTTCTATGCAAAGGCCAGGGCTCAGGGCACTTGATTGTACAGAACGCAATGCGCTCTTGTTCGTGACACACTGCTGGTTCCCAAAACTTGGCACGTTCTGCATGTTGCGCCACCGGGTGACTTGTGCTACGGAGGAACATCATCTCCAAAAGTAATACACAACAAAAAGTGTCGTGGTGGAGGCAAGTGATTTGAAAAACTGCAGGCACCACTATCAACTTGGTGTGTCCATGGCATGCCTTCCAAAATGGGTCCGAACATCAGCGGAGATATCTTTGGCCCATCCCAAACACAAATACGGGGAAGCTCTGGGACTCCATATCACATCTTCGGCGATCTCAGCACCTTTAAATGGACCATTTCTCCCTGACCAATGGCTCAACCTCCCACGTCCCTGGTTCAAAAGCGTCCAAAGATCAGCCCTTGACCCTGGAAAACTGCCAGTCGCTCAGACGCTTCCCCTGCGCCGGTCCCCTCCCCCAGGTGAGCACCATCCATGCGTGAAGTGAGTAGAAACTCAGATTATCGCACGACTCCCAAGAGCATACAATAACATACTAATCAACATCATCGCCCTCCGGTCAAGATGATTTACCTGATCAAAATCCTCTTCCATAGCAATGAGAAAAATTGTGACCATATTCCATTGATATTCCATGAATAGAAGCATTTCTGCTGGTTAAATTGCCATAAATCCATGGTAAATCCCCAGAATTTTCCCACCTCCAGGCCAAGACTTTCAACGACAGCTCGCGATCGCTGCCTCTCACCTCGCGGAATCTGTTGATTGCGAGGAATCCGTTTTGCAAATAACAAAATACAGTAGTGGTTTATTGATTTACGGTATGTTCTAAGGATTTATTTAGTTATTTAGTTGTTCATCTATTTAGTTGGTGAGTTAGCTAAATAGTTTGTTAGTCAGTCATTTGGTTATCTGGTTATTTGATTAGATAGTTAGTTAGGGAGTGAGTGAGTTAGCTAGTTAGTCATTAATTTAGCTAATATAATTGTATATAAATATGTTTAGTTAGCTGGTGAGTGAGTGAGTTTAGTTAGTCAGTTGGTTATTTGGATGTGTCTCAAGATGCGGATTGGATTGTCCCCTTAGGTGTTGATATTTATTGGGTGTATAAAGCGGGATATATGTAAATATATATGCCATAGATAAATATATGATGGTGATGATGATGATGATGACTACGCTGACGCTGACGATGATCATGATCATGATCATGGTGATGATGATACCTGATGATACCTGATGATACCTGATGATACCTGATGATACCTGTATACTGTATACTGTATACTGTATACATAATACATAATACATAATGTATCCAAAAAAATGGTGTGTGACTGTATAGAACTGTGTCTGAAAAGGGGTTGTACCCCCAAAATTTATGACCATTTCTGTGGGGATAATGATGATTAACGAATGGATGGAATGGGGTGCACTAGGCCTTAGGCGCACCCATTTGACAGAAATAATTGCCTAATTGATTATCTATGCTCAAGTTAATTGTATAAATTCGTTGTTTCACTCGGAAATCTAACTATCTTAAACGCTTGTATATGCGGGCATCCAATGAATCAGTGGGGAAGGAAATCGTCATGAAATGTCATGAACCATTTGGGTAGTCAGAACCATATACCATGGTGAATTCAAAAATAGCCGCAGGGATGGAGGTGTTTACCCAACCCATGGTATTTATATAGGCTTTGGTTTCCATCTTATGTCTGGGATGTACATTGAAAATATAAAAGCAGCCTCTGCTAATTCAACAGTTCATGGAAAATCACCCTTTTTCAGAATTTTCATAGGCATCACATCGTCTCTACCTCTAAAAGGGATCATTTTTCCATAGCCTCCGTAGCCTCCGTAGCCTTCGGGTTTGGTCCGGCGCCTTGTCCATGAGGGCAGCACCGGAGCCTTCGAAGCCGTCCACTGCAATGATGCGGTCCGAGGAGACGACCTGGAACCTGGGCTCCACATGGCTCCACGGAGGATGCCGCCAGGCAGGGCTCAGGGCGGTCCTCGTTTTTGTGGTTACCCTCTGGTAATGACTAACATAGCTATGGAAAATCACCATTTTTGATGGGAAAATCCACTATAAATGGTAATTTTCAATAGATATGTTAGTTTACCAGAGGGTAGCACAGCCATAGCTATGTTCCAGCAAAAGCCTGTGATAAATTAACACAAAACGACCCTGAAAATCAATGATTTTATCTCACCCGTTTTTAGGTGGAAACTAAGCTTCCAAGCCCCATGAATGGCAAGGTCGTCATGTTAATTCATATAATTCATTGGAGGGTATATATGGGATAACCATGGAGAACTGACGAAACATGGGCTTACTAGCATCTTTATTATTGGGATTCTCATGGGATATGTCAGTAATGGAATATATGGTTATACGACGGGAGAGAACTATGACAATATCATATTGAAAAGGGAGCACTCAAAGAAGGTGAAATCACCACCACGGGTTGTATCTCGTTCAGGTCATCGATTTTTGGTGCGCTGGGAACGTGTGCATTGAGATATTGAGATCATCTACCCTCCGGGGAAACCAAACATGGCTTGCTAAGAAAATCACCCAACGTAGCTCAGGTCTATAACCGGATGATGTTCATGGCTGTAAACTACCATGTTTGATGTGACCTCCATAAGGGGATCGGCGGACTCTACAAACAGCACCATGGTGGAGTGATACCTGGGAACACACCTGGCACATTACCGAGGGCGGTACGGATGCGGAACAGACTTGTTGTAATCCTGCAATGCTCATGGCCGGAATCGCTCCAGCAGTGGGTGGATGTGTATCTCAGTGGATACCTCTAACTTACAACATGATCTTCTAACCTTACCATGGTCAGTTCACACACTTAAATTATACATGGGATATCTCACATCCAAAATAATCCAAGTACATTGGAGCCTCAAGGATTCAAAACAGCTCCTCTCGACGTCAAAATCTCCTAGCCAGCTGTCCCAAGGCCTTGACCACACCATCTTCGACCCCAAGCACCAGGAGGAAGTGTGGGCCATCTTTCAGATGAATGCCCAAACTCTTCCCATCGCGTTGCAGTTTCACCTCAAGGGGTGAACTGGGTGAAACATGCAGTGATGGAATTTGGCGGATCCAAAGTGCCAAAATAAACATTAAACGTTCAAAAACATCCCCCAGGGCCAATTAGCTCAGGTTCACGGTGGCATTCGGAAACTGGAAAGTGGTATTCGGAAACTGGAAACCCTGTATTCGGAAACTGGGAGTTGTACCCCGAAACTAGAAAGTGATATTCGGAAACTGGGAGTTGTATTCGGAAACGATTATTCGGAAACTGGAACCCTGGAATTGGGAAACTTTCGAGATACAGCCACAGAATGCTGATGTGAATTTTCCACCATCCGCTGAGCTCTTCAAAGGTGATCCCTCATGACGATAAGTTGAAGTTAAGATCCTATTCGATATAGTGGCCAGAGAAAGTGGCAGTTTTGATCCCGTATGAAAATAAGTTTTGGTTACTATGCGCACCCATGTATTGCTCAGAGGGGGTGGCAGTTTTGCTCCCCCATGAAGATAGGTTGAAATTAAGATCCTATTCAATAGAGTGGCCAGATAAAGTGGCAGTTTCGATCCCGTATGAAAATAAGTTTTGGTTACTATGCGCACCAATGTATTGCTCAGAGGGGGTGGCAGGTTTGCTCCCCCATGAAGATAAGTTGAAGTTAAGATCCTATTCGATATAGTGGCCAGAGAAAGTGGCAGTTTTGATCCCGTATGAAAATAAGTTTTGGTTACTATGCGCACCAATGTATTGCTCAGACGGGGTGGCAGTTTTCCTCCCCCATGAAGATAGGTTGAAGTTAAGATCCTATTCAATAGAGTGGCCAGATAAAGTGGCAGTTTCGATCCCGTATGAAAATAAGTTTTGGTTACTATGCGCACCAATGTATTGCTCAGACGGGGGTGGCAGGTTTGCTCCCCCATGAAGATAGGTTGAAGTTAAGATCCTATTCGATAGAGTGGCCAGAGAAAGTGGCAGTTTGATCCCGTATGAAAATAAGTTTTGGTTACTATGCGCACCAATGTATTGCTCAGACGGGGTGGCAGTTTTCCTCCCCCATGAAGATAGGTTGAAGTTAAGATCCTATTCGATATAGTGGCCGGAGGGCGTGGTAGCTTTGATCCCTTATGAAGATAAGATGAAGTTAAGAACCTGTTCCATATGTTGGCCAGACAGGGTGGCTGTTTTCATGCTGAATGAAGATAAGTTCAAGTTAAGATCCTATTCCATATATTGACCAAACGGGTTGGCAGTTTTGATCCCTTATTGCAATAAGTTAAAGTTAATATGCCCATCAATGTATTGTTCATTCAATATATTGGCCAGAGGGGGTGGCAGTTTTGATCCGTTAACTTCAACGGACTATACCCCCCAATGTATTTCTCAGAGGGGGTGGTAGTTTTGATCCCTCATGAAGTTACGTTGACGTGAAGGTCATGTTCCATATATTGGCCAGAGGCGGTGGCTGTTTTCATCCTGAATGAAGATAAGTTCAAGTTAAGATCCTATTCAATATATTGGCCAGAGGGGGTGGCAGTTTTTATCCCTTATTGCAATAAGTTTAGATTATATACTTTGCCCATCAATGTATTGCTCATTCAATATATTGGCCAGAGGGGGGGGGCAGCTTTGATCCCTCATGAAGAATAAGTTTAGGTTACTATGCCCATCAATGTATTGCTTACAGAGGATGGCAGTTTGGATCCATCATGAAGATGAGTTGAATGAAATGTCCTTTCAATATATTGGCCGCAAGGGGTGGGTTGGATTCCTCGTCAAGATAGGTTGAAAGACATCATAACTTGATCATTACTGTTGTCTGTGTCCCAAATGTGCATGATCTTGATGTGAATCTGACATCACATCTGTCACCTTACAAGCAACCTTAAAGAAGCGCTAAAGCAGCACTGGGCCAACCCTAAACTGCATCGCTCTGAACCATGGAATAGTTTCTGAACCCCCTAAAGTTTCTGAATCCTTAGCAATAATTTCTGAATCCTCGGGAATACTTTCTGAATCCGACGACATAGTTTCTGAATTCGACAATATAGTTTCCGAATCCGACGAGTAGTTTCTGAATCTGACGTGCAGTTTCTGAATCCCGAGTTTTTGAATCCAGTGGAGTTTCTGAATCCGACTTTGTTCCATTAGCTGAACCTACGCCAGCCCAGTGGCTTCGTTGATCCTGGCGCGCTGGAAGGTCAGGACCATCTGATCATGGGTGTGTTTCAGCATGTCCAGGACTTCCTGCGACCGAAGACTGGGATGACTGGATCGAGCGAATCGTTCAAGTCGCCCCATGATATCTGGATGCCAAGTCATGATATCTGGGATATGGCATATATGGCAACGGCAACGCATGAAAATCCACAGAGCTACGAACCTTCTTTTACCTTCTCTGGCTTCAGTCTGACATTTGCCCAAATGATTCACAACTCCCATGGCCACTGATTACCTGACACATCCCATGGCCCATCCTTGCTCTTCTCGCTTGTCTGCCCATTCACGGCCAAAAGCCGATCGTATTTCTGGACCTGGCGCCAAGTGTTGCTTGGGGTGCCACACACATGGCCGGGCAAGAAAGTCACTCAAATAAAACAAGCTCAATGGTCCTGATATTCATGGGACATGAATGTTACAGTTGGCCACTTATTTCATTGTAACTCTGACAAGTGCTAAGCAAAGTCACCACAAATTTTGATAGGTGGCTCAGGTAGCTCTTCCAAATGATCTGCTTTAGGAGCCAGCCCTAATGGCTATACTTTTGTGAGTAGCGGTCACTTTCTACCGGCTCATGACCATTTATTGACATTGCATCAAACCTCTCACAGATTCATAGAGTGCAGGGTGAGGCCCCATCACCCCGCATCAGGTTGCATTTGTTTGTTGCTTTAATCCCCATCGTTTGGTTGGAGAAAGGTTCCGTTTTGGATGGATCTTTCTATGGATATACTGGATATACCCTCCAGTAAACTAACAGTTTGCCATGAAAAAAATTGGAAAATGGATGAAAATGGCATGTGTGTGTAGATGATTGACCTACCCTCTGGTAATTTAACATAACTATGGAAAATCACCATGCTATTAATGGGAAAATCCACTATTTCTATGGCCATTTTCAATAGCTATGTTAAATTACCAGAGGGTATTATTAAAATCAACTTTCCATGGTTTTTTCCATAGCAACAGTGGTGGTCCTGGCAGCGCGGTGCCACCCCACTGTTGTTCCACTCCGCCACCAAGCCGTCGGAGGTGACGCTGGTCACAATGCAGGCCTGACCAGTGGCTACCGGCGACCCATAGGAATCATGGGAAAATCATGGGAAAACCATTGGTTTTTCCATCGAAAAATGGAGGTTCACCCTCTGGTAAACAATCATACTTATGTAAAGACACCACTTTAAGAGCTAAATCATCTATTCAACTTATTCAACGGCCATTTTCCATAGCCATAGCAAACTGTTAGTTTACTGGAAGTGTTGCCCCCTTACAGGCAGAGATTTGTTCAAGGGTGGGATCTAACTAGGCAAATACTTTTGAAGGCTATCCACTCCCACACAGTGCAGACTGGATATAATTTAAAACCGGAAAAACGGTATATAACTTGTGTTTTTTCCAATTGATTCCAATTGTTGGTCGCATATTCTACATTGGTTCTGCATCCCACTGCATGTCCATCCTGTTGTATCTCCCTTCTACTGTGCTGTGTACATCGTGTACAGTAGTCATTGTCGACCTCATCTTTGTGGTTGTTAGGATTTTCACTGTTCCTTTCCATTGTGGATCCTGATATACACCCCGTAAAGATATGCACAAAGATGCACTTAAAGTATTACAAAGTCAATCTCCAGCGAGCTGGGCCCTATTTTTTGGATTCGCACAGCAGCTCAACCTTTTATGCCATGCACGAAGGTTCTGCATCCTTGACAAGTCAGTCAAGGGACCTGATTCAAAAGCCCATGGCAGGGCAACACTACTTCTATGCAAAGCCCATGGCAGGGCAACCCTTTAGGAGCTTACAGCTCAGTGCCCATGGCAGGGTCACATTCAAGGTCCATGGCCTTACATTCAAGGTCCATGGCCTTACAGCTCAGTGCCCATGGCAGGGTCACATTCATTGAAAGCCAATGGCACGAAATAGCCAGCCAAAGGGTTCAACGCCCAGCTTTACGCTTTGTTCCCTTTCCCTTGGGGCGGGAGTGGAGGGAGCCGTAAAGCTGCCCCCAACACCATAAAAGCTTTCAACTAGCTACCTCATCCAATCAGTCGAAGCGACCATCTTGGATTCGCACAGCAGCTCAACCTTTTATGCCATGCACGAAGGTTCTGCATCCTTGACAAGTCAGTCAAGGGACCTGATTCAAAAGCCCATGGCAGGGCAACACTACTTCTATGCAAAGCCCATGGCAGGGCAACCCTTTAGGAGCTTACAGCTCAGTGCCCATGGCAGGGTCACATTCAAGGTCCATGGCCTTACATTCAAGGTCCATGGCCTTACAGCTCAGTGCCCATGGCAGGGTCACATTCATTGAAAGCCAATGGCACGAAATAGCCAGCCAAAGGGTTCAACGCCCAGCTTTACGCTTTGTTCCACGCTTCCCACTGTGGAAACAACAGTGCTCGTTGATGAATATCGACGAATAGCGAGCCACATTGAACTTAGCAGTCCAAGACATTTTCAGCCGAGGCAGCATCGATAAGCCATCAGCGATGTAAATACGGGCCACATTGGAATTTTTCCAACGTCCTCGGATCAACGTTCTTTCCATCAGGCCATGAGATTGCATCTCATAAGTGGCTCCTCCTCTACGGAGGCTGTAAGGCCTGAAATTCAAAGCTTGCAGATCCAAAGCTTCGAGTATCCTCCTAAAGAGGTCTCTGAAAGCAGACCCACTTCGGTCCCAACAGGGCGTGCGCTCAAAGCCCTGCGTACGTCTTAGGTCAACCATAGCTGCCACTGTCTCCAAGGTGAACCGGTCATGAATTGTGACACTTTCCCTGGTATTTTGCCTGACCCCACTTTTGCTTGACGGTATTGAAACCAACCCAACGGTCCTATCCTGAATAAAGTCACAAGGGCGGATCTGCAACAATTCCCCTGTCCTCATGAGACAGTGGAACCCAAGCAGCAAAAGTGCCGCCATGCAGAGTTCACAATGAGCAATGCAATAGCCAGCCATCCCCAGCACAATGTCCTGCGTCAAAGGCGGGGCACGGCACGGCACTTCGTAGCGGCGCCAGATTGAATAGAGGCGCCAGGACTTGGTGAGCTTCTTCTTGGTGAAGGGCTCAAAGTAGTGCAACCCGCTCAAAGCATCCCCAATAAGGTGCAGGGGGCATCCATCCTCAAATTCTGCCTGAATCCAGTCAGCGATGCTGTCATCCAGTTTCTGCTTCTGAGCTGACAACCTCCAGAATGGGCTTCAGGCGCAAAACTGCATGGTGATACCTCTCCAACGTGGAGCGGGTGATACCTATGTCTTCTAGGACAATACTGACTCTGGCACGACGCCTGTCAGCCCGAGTGGCATGTCCTGCCCACTGATCACGATCGACTGTCATTATCAGTCGGATTCTCTGTTGATTCAATGTGCACCACAATGAGGTAGATGTCAAACGCCAATAGCAGCGCAGTCAACCGCGCCAGCAATGGCTTGAGCATGCGAGAGGACGTCCGACCCTTGGAGATAATGCTCATGCAAATATACGAGTCAGTTAAATGAAAGATTCTGCAATGACCCTCTTTAAGATGGGTAATCCTCCATTCCACTGCATGTATTATTGCTCTCATCTCCAATGCATTGATATGATCAGTTTTATCCCATCGGTAAGCGAACACCTTATCCCAGAGCCACCACCCTGCCGCCGCACTTTGGCGAGGGAAGCTCTTGGGATTGAGCAACATGCCACTTGCAATACGGACGTCGGAACCTGTGTGATTCACCCTTCTCAAAAGGCATCCGTGAATGGCAGAAACTGGGAGGTGCTTTTTCGTGGAACCATAAGCCAAACACCTTTGCAGGGGGATTTTTACACCAATGTCACAACAAAACCCTGGTGCCATTCCCATACGGTTAAAGAGCGTGTCATAGTCGCTTATCTGTATCCAATCCTGGCAGAGCATGGCTGCCACGTAGGCAAAGGAAAAACAGCTGAAGCTACTCTCTTTCTTGTGCATTAATCAAACGCCAGCGAGATCCTACCCACACAATAAATTGATCCTTGTATTGATATGGGGGGAACCGGAATTCGTCAGCAATCCATCTAAGACGTCCATCATGATTCACCCGATTCAACCCCGCTGGGCTAGGAGGGGGTTTGGCCCTTCTTATGCTTTTCATGCAAGTGGGCAAGATTGTCCCCTCAGCAAACCCGGGCCAAACAGCCCCTGGCTCCAGCCACTGCGAAAGCTCAGGATACTCATGGGTGATTGTAACCTCATACCACCTGTCCTTTTCTTCCACAGTCACGCCATCCATGACCGCCAGGTCGGTGTTCAACCAGCAGTATCGGGGCCTATGCAAGGGCACCACATTACAAGGATCCAATCTCAGCGGTTTGACCCCTAAGATCGACGAGATCTCGTTCGATGCCCCCTCATCCATGCTGGCCACGTTCTCGATTGCAAACTTGACCTTGAAAAGGTATCCATATACTTTCCGGATATCCTTCAGAATACGCGGTATTTCAAAGAATAGGCCACTTGAGTCGCCTTCCAGATTCCTGCGACCAACCTTGACCTTGCTGAGATCTACGCACGGGAATCCTCCCCACAAGTGGATTTCCTCCACCTGTGGGTAGAGATATCTCCACTGTCGAATTTCAGCCAAGGTGATGGACCTGACATCCCCGCATAGTTTCACATTAGGCCACCTTCGTCCGGTGACTCTGTTGGCCGGCGGATGCAGCTCATAGGATAGTGCCACACACGGGGTAACGCCACACAAATCATAGCAGCGAAAGGCACACCCCACCCCATTGAATAAGGACAGAACCAGCACCGGGATGATCTTTCCTCCTCCAAGGCCTGATCTGTCAATATCCGCAAACTCCATCCCAGCAGGGGTGAGGGCAGTGCTTTTTCCCACAGCACCTCCGGTCGAGCTTGCGTCACTGGCCGTAGTCACGCCACTGATCTCTGCCCGCAGGCTAGAATGGACCAAAAGGGCCGTGACACAGCACCCAAACAACTCACCCCTGACCTTAGCCTCAACGGTTGACCCAGAGGCTTGGCCAGAGATGTAGCTCCAGGTGTTGTCCAGCCAGACCATCGAAGGTCGGCGGAAAGCCATGCAGTGAACCCAGCGCCCTGCAATAACCTGAATCCATTTCTTCCGCAAGACTCCCTTGCCGATGACTACCAAAGTGCTCTGAATCAACCGCAGCAAGCGGTCAGGACCAGGCCCAATAGTACCTGCTTCCCCCTCCAGGTAGGCGCCCAGCTCGTTGACAGCCGGGGCCCCTGAGAGTCTCTTTTTGGCTGCAGACAGCACCCCAGCCTGAGTCCAGGCGTTTTCCAACTTGTCATGCAATTCCTTTCCGGCTACACCAACTCCGGGTCCAATACCCTTTTCCATTCCGCAAAAGTTGTCCAAATAGACATGATACCAGGGCTTCCCAGCCGCTCTGGCCAGGTCCAAGGTCTCCGTCATCCAAGCAGGCAGCGGCGATGTCCGCCGCACCTGGTGCAATGGAGGGAGCCTGCCCAGCACCGTAAGCTTCTCGGCCACCTCCTGCATCACGCTGACCGCTGAATGCCAGCCCATGGGAATCACGGCACAGCCCGGCCGATAAAGTGTCCCCGGCTGGAGTCCAAGGACATCGCCGGGAAAAGCCACATTGAAACTGAGCATCCGCGACCACCCAGGGGGGATCTTGAAGAGATAGAAAGCGGAAGACATATCACTTTGGAAAAAGGAAACCTGTTCATCAGCGTTCAGAACCAAGGATAGATACTGACAAATGGAAGGGAGGTCAGAAGTTGAACCCTCGAGCTGCCTGAAACAGGCATTTGAAGGTACCAAATTCATTATGGTGCGTTGGACTTCTTCGCCGTTTGACATAAAAGAATTTTTACCCACGGCAAACATTCCATTAAGCACTTTCTGACCATTCACTTCAAGGACATCCTCATCAGCGACCCAGGTGCAGATTCTTCTAGCAACCAACAACTTGAAGAAATCGAGGGACTCATCCACACGCACATGAACCTTTGCTTGCAACTTGACACCAGTTTTGGGGGCATCTACCAAGGACTCCTCAGGGTGTTCTAAAAACCAGCGCGTCCCTCCAGAAACAAGTCCCAAGACATCAATTGACCCACCATGTGATTCCGGGGGAAGGGCTTCAACAGCCGCACAAAACGAAATAACCTGCATTTTCGGCACTTCTTCCCCACTGTAGTTTACAAACCTGCTGGCTAGCTCTTTTTCTGCTTGCTGAGGCGACCGGTCAAGGCGGGTGTCTAAAGATAGCACTCTGGTGGTGCTGCGCCCGATGTTCTCAATGGCCTTCTCCTGAATGAGGGTTGGTTTCCTCTCAATAGCGGCACGGTCAAAGCCAGCCGTTCCATTCAACCCCAAAATGCCGAGGGCCGCCCAGACTTCAGCAGCTGTAATCCCCGCAAAATGCGAGGTGCAAAAGTCCGCCAGGCAGCTGAGTTGCGCCGCCTCACAAACCTTCGAAAACCGCCCCAAAGGAAGGGGAAAAAAGGGGTCTTCTCCGTGAAGGAGTGACCCGGTGCATGGCATTGCTGGCCTTGGACTTTCCCATGACCATGTGCCTGACCAAAGCAGTCACCGTCCTCTCCATCTCCAACCTGTGAAAGTTAAAAAGGATCCAGCAGATGGCCCGGCCCAGCATCTCAAAATTATGACACCGGTCGGCCAAAAGTCGGAATGCAAAAACACCTTTCTCCAGGTGACGAGGCAAGGGCACGGCCTGCGCCAGCCCGGCCTGCAGTACCTGCAGCTCCGAATTCAGCCGGTGAAACTCATTCCCACCTTTCATTTCTTTGGTGGCTCCTCCTTGTTCTCCTTCCAGGGATTCTGCTCGCCCTTGCCTCCTGTCCATCCCTCCTTCTGGTTTCCTTTGCCTTTTCCCCGGCCTCCACGGCCCTTCACCTCGCCTTTCTTTCCTTTTTCTCTGTTGCCTCCAGCCTTGCCCCGGCCTCCCTGGCTCCACCAGCCGCCGCCCGGCGAGTATCCTTGACTCCTCATTACCAGGCGGCGATGTTTGTGGGCCTCTAACATCATGGCGGTGGTTGCCGAGGCCACAGGCTCCAGCGGGTAGAGCTCGAGGTGAGATGCCGTCGCCCACGACCCCTCGGTCAGGGCTGTGTGAACAGCCACGAACCGCGACGCCAGTGCGTCGGCCGTCTCGGGGAGCTTGCCCAACCTGAGAAGGTCTATCGACTGAGCTAATGCATATAGCTCTCTCAGTAGGGGCGAGGCCGGCGAGTGATAGGGCCTGATGAGCAGGGCGAAGTAGGTCGAGATTTTCACTCCCGACACTAACGACGCCTCCGCTCCCTCGGTCTCGAGGAGACTCGCCTGATCTAGCTGAGTCTGGGCTTGTCTGATCAGCATTTCCATCACTGATCCAGGCTCCTTCAGCGCTCTTCTTTTGAGCGGCGGCTCGCAACTGAGGTCGGAGTCGCTCTCGCTGGCAGGGCGTCTTCTTTTGGAATCGCCACTGCTGGAATCGCTGGAGCCACTTGAACCTGAGCTTCCGGGGCCGCCAGGATCGGGCTTGATCAGGCTCTGCTCCTCGACCGGGATCCTGCGGCTCTTCTTCTTCTTTTTCTTTTTCTTGTCCTTGCCACGTAGCAGGTCGAGGAGCTGTTGTGCTGCATCTCCCTTGCCCTTCTGCTTCTTCTTCTCGCGTCGCAGGCGGGCTTCTTGCGCCGATGTCTGCACGGCCTGGGCCAGCAGAGCTGACGCCGCCCCTCCCTTGGACGTCAACTTCTTCGTCAAGGACCCGATACCAGAAGCGCTTGAAGCCTCTGGGGGAAGGACTCCGAGGGGCGTCTGATGGCGTGGCGACAGTGATGTCCCAGTCACCAGCCGTGACTTCTCCACCACAGACTCGGACTGCTCTTGATCGGGTCCACCACTCACACCCTTGACGCGAGGGGCACGGGTCGCCCCAGCCCCGTCGCCAAGGATGCGGCGCTTGGTACGTTGAAGAAGCTCTCGAAGGTGTGAAGGGCTTTCTTCTCCAGACTCCAGCTCCGCAGGTCCTTCTTCCCCGTCGGAAGGCACTCGAATAACCGGGACTGGTCCCTTGTTTTTCCCTGGCGCTTTGTCGCCCTTGGGTTTGGGACGGGCCCGGAGGGCTGATTTGCGCTCTGAAGGGGCAGCCACTTGAGCCGCCGCCTCCATGCCACGCAGGATAGCCTTTCCCGCTGCGGTAATGTAATCTGCCCGAAAAGACTCCAGAGTCCAAAGCCTGATCTTTGCAGCATGTACCACATATACCTCGGTCTGAGTGCATGGGTCTTCTGGGCAAAGATGAACACCCCCATCTTGCAGAAGTCGATCGACCTCGTCTGCACAGTCTGGAACTTCGCATCCGAGGAGGCTTCCTAGGACCATGAACCCTTCCTGGGGGTTTCCGGAGACTCCCACCACATTCATAGCAAACCAGCCCTCGTGTCCAATGGCAACTGAACTGTTGTGAAGAGCAACTTCTAGAATGCTCCCCACTGGGATTTGCAGGCGGCTCCAAGCAGGCGACCGACTGTCCACCTCGGCGCCAATCTCGACGCCAAACTGAACAGAAGGCGCCTCCTTTTCCTCCTTCTTCTTTCTGGGCGCCATTGCTTCGCTTAAGGGGGCGAAGGGGCCCTGTCCCAGAACGAATCTGGGGGTCTATAATGAAACTTTCTAAACGGGTCTTCCGCCGCTTTGTGGTATTGCTGATGCTTGCTGCCAGCTCTGTGTGTTCTCTTTCCCGATTTGTTCTTGTTCTTCTTTTTGTGCTTTCTAGACCGGCCTCCTTCTTCCTCTGGATGATGGGCTCGGTGCTGATGATGGGCTCCTCTGTCTCGACGACTGCGAGACCGCCTCGATCGGTGATCTTCGTCGTGTGGTCTCTCCGTCTGGTGATGGCTAGCACGGGAATGGGCGCGATAATGCTCAGCCTCGTCCCTGCTATGCTCCCGGTCCCGGCGAGGTGAATACCGCCGATAAGACTCACGATCCGGACTCTTGTGGTGACCACTTGCTGTTCGAGGGACTTCCGTGTCCTCCTCTTTGCCACGCGACCTTGCGTTCTCCTTTGAAGAGGCGCGACTGTAGTCAGCCTCCTTCTCAGGGGAATGCTCCCGTGACAGGGGACCTTCAAGCTCTTCGCCTCTTCTTTCGGCGTGTCCTGACGACCGCCGGCGAGGGAGATCTTCTCGAGGATCTGCTCGTGCCTTTGGAACTGCCGTCAAGCCTGGGGGCTGCGATTTCTTCTCGGCCGCCTCGGCTTCAGACGGGCCGTCAGTGGCGTCTGTGTACTCGGAGTCCTCAGCCTCTTCCTCCTTGACTGTCCGCAGGGGCGCTGCCGCCTCCCGGGATGCTGGCTCAGCCGGAGGAGGCTTCGAGGCCTCAGGCCGGTCAGGTGCAGGAGGAGGGGCCTCGGCACGAGCTGGCGAAGAGGCCCGAACACGGCCCCCGCCTGCTATGCCCAGGCGTCGCAGCGCTCGCACTTGTCTGGTCGCGCTCACCAACAAGTCCTGGGCCAAGGCACGGGTGCCAGCCTGACCCCAGGCAAGTCGGAGCTCGCCAGACAGTGCCTCAAGCGCAGTGCAGCCTAGGCACCAAGTGTCAGCCAGGTGAGGGTCACCCTGGCCGCACTTATTACACCTCTTACTCATTTACTACCTTGAGCCGTAAAGCTGCCCCCAACACCATAAAAGCTTTCAACTAGCTACCTCATCCAATCAGTCGAAGCGACCATCTTGGTTGCAAACCCAGCTGGTTTTCCCCTGGTTTTCCCATGGTTTTCCCATGATCTGCCGCTGTTCCATGTCGCCTTGCCAGCACTGGAGAGGTCAACGCCAAAGTAAGTCCCCGGCTTTCGTTCCAGACTCACTTCCTGCCGGGGATCTTCTTGGGAGGCTATTGACACTGTCCACCGTGAAAGAAAAGCTGCATCCATCGGTGTGCGATGGAATGTTGGTAGGTTAGGTAGATAGGCAGGTAGGTAGGTACGTAGGCACATAGGTATGTAAGTATGTGTTTTTCTCAAACAACAGGAGAAGGAAAAAGAACATCTGTACATGAATCATCATGAATCATCATGCATCCACATCTGTCTACCAGCTGTGTGTATCCAAGCTGGGCAACTGAACATTTGACCCCATATCGTTTAAGACTGCAACCCTGGTTGATTCTGAATCTTATGATGTTCTTCAAGAAGAAAAGGCCAAGAGTGTTCTTTCGGAAGTTGAACTACCAGCACCGAACCGATTAATTTTTGCTCAGCTGCAAAAGTGTCACCATCTTCTTTGGCCTGGCTAGCACTCTGCAGCTGCAAGGTGTCTAAATGGATGGATGGATGGATGGATGGATGGATGGATGGCTGGCTGGCTGGCTGGGTGGATGGATACCAGTGATAGCAGTGATACTAATGATACGAATGATACAAGAGCACAGTTCTGTCCTGCCTCCTTGGACCCGCCTTTTCCCTCAGGGAAGGCACTATCCGTCTGAAGCTCTACGAACTCAGCAGGCCTCGGCTGGAAGACCAAGGGACCTGCAAATGTTTGAGTATCAACATGTATCAACTGTATCAGCCGTCCATTTTTGGAATGTGCCCAAGTTTGACTCACCATAAGGGTGACAAGCTCAGTTCTGCCGGCAAGGTGCTTTTCATCCACACAGCAGCACAGCATCCTGGCCTAAAGCGTTGAGATGCTGCAAGTTTTAGCTGCCTGCGAGCCAAAATGTGCGTCGTGACCATCAAGCCATGGCACGTTGATCAGAAGGTCATGGGGCCTCAGGCTCAATCCGACCCAACCCAGGATCCAAGATTATGCAAGTTTTCGGCGCAGTGTGTGGTAACGTTCTTCTGGAAAACAAAAGGGGTATTGGTTTGGTACCACCCTGCCATCTACCACCATTCACCTGTTGGTTCTTCAAAGGGAGTGACTCTTGGTTTTTGAAATCAACCAATGAGAAATGGACATTGATATCTACAGCAATCTATGCCGAATCTATGCCCTGCAGCACAGCCCTGCAGCTCCCTGGCGCACGCATCTGAAGGATCGACCGACATCCGTGCCAGGCACTGCAGCCTGGCGGCGGTCGCAAACACCACAGGCGCAGGCGCAGGCCGAAGCACTGGGTGACCCCACGAGGTGGGGAGATTCACCATGTCGAACTGGGCCAAGTGCTGCGCACAGAGTTCAAGCACCTGGGCTGAGTTTTGAGGTGGGTTGAATGACCCTGAGCAATTTCCTGAACATGGTTCCAAGAAAAATCCAGTGGATACGTCTTTTCGCATCCTTCATACCTCATTAAAGCCCTTGATTCAATGCAGGCCGCACTGAGTCAGGCACACTCAAGTAAGCTCCACGAAAGGCCCAAGTTACTTGAGTCAATCAAAACCGCTCGGAACATGAAAGGGAAAACCTCTTGTTTCATCCACATCATCCACTTATAGGTATTCCAAATCCAGCCCCGACCTCTTCAGGCTCATGGCTGGCCAAGATCCTATCCAAACAATGTCAAGCCATCAGGCCATCAGGTTGCAGAGTTACAGTGAGATCCCCTGGATGTTTTGGCAATCCTTACCATTTTAGCAGCTTGGCAACAGCACAGCAAAAGCAATGCACCCGGGACCCGTGGAGTATCAGGCTATTACGCTGTTGTGCCTCAAATCTGGAAATGCGGGTGATATGAGCGAGATCTGAAATTCTGCATTCCAGTCAGTCAAAAAAATCCTTCCAAGTGATCTCAACCGGCTATGTCATCAAAAAGCTCGGGTCTGTTTCCCCACCAGATTTTTTTCGGTGAAATCCATTCTCCAGCCCTAACAATCACAAAATCTCCATGGTCCCCCAGGTTTCGGCCCAAATTTCACCCCAGCTCAACACCTCCGATTCAGCTGCAGGTTGAAGGTCTCCGGCCGCCGCTGAGCGGCTGTCGCCGTCCTGGAGACCCTCAAGGCCGAGGCTCAGAGGGCGAGGAGGGTGCTGGAGCCTGGAGCGGGGGATAAAATCTGCGAAATCCAGTTTGGTGATTTTTCTACACCATACTACACCCTCCCCTGGCTTTCTATGGTTTGACGATGTTTGATTTGGCATTCAGATTCACAGGTTGATTTTCCTCAGTTTGTCCGGTATCTTAGGGTTGGCTGAAGGCTCCTGCGATCGTGTAAGTCTTCATCCCAGCCTCTAACGACCCCAGGCATTGGAACACCGGCATTGGGTGCACCTGACCGACCTGAGTAGAAGCTGTGAAGCACTTGCGAAAGCCGGCTTTGCTTCACCAAACGATTCCGAAAGGCCCGATGTAGTGATGTTGTTTTTTTTCTTCAGAGGCAACTCCGGTTGTGGGACATCCCAATAGATTCGACAGGGTCGTGAAGGATCCAACACTGGTACCATGGTGAACATGTCAAAAATCATCCAAAGAGAGATGTTGACCCACCCATTTTGTGATATTGGGTCTTGACATGTCTTGACATGTCTTGACCCATCCACATCTTGCTATGCACGATTCCTCTGGGCGCCATTTTTGTCTCGTTCGCATTTGCGATGCCAGTTCAGGTTGGTGATGGTTCTTGCACACATCGCACCGCCAGACTCTTTGGAGCGCACTGCAGGAAACGCAGCTGCCGCATCTGGTGGGACAAACGGAACTAGATCACCTCTGACTGGAAAAGGAACAAGGATTTTCAGAGACATACTGTACCATCGTATACTCATGTATACTCTATATTTAGTTGAATCGTTTTTTAAAAGAGTAGATCCACGGAAAGTCTATCAGATCCCAAATCCAGTGGCAGCACAGCTCCAGCCTGGCATGTGCGCCAGGTGAGACTGGGCCTTTGGAGGCCGACTGGGATGCCCACCTCCATGACTCACGGCGCCCAGATCATGGCTGTTCAAGCCGTTGTTTCTGGGTGAACTACCATCTGGTTATTTAACATAGCCATGGAAAATCCCTTATAGATGGAGGTTTGAATGGGAAAATCAACAATTTTCCATGGATTATGTTAAATAACCGGAGGGCATATACTGAACTACACGAGAAGAATCAGAAGAATTCTCTGGCGATGAATTCTACAAGTCGTGAGTCATCCGAGGTTGGGGGCTTCAGAGGCTCGGACGCGACCGTCCGGCGAATTCATGCGGAAGGCCTCAGCAAATCAGTCAAAAGGCTGTCAGAATTCCCTCTTTTTTTCCGATGGTTGATGAGGAGTCCCACCATCTGCAGTGATATAGTGATACAGTACATACCTCCCAAAGGGTGATCGAGCTGCTGGAATCCACACTTCCAGGTCAGTGTGGTCTGTGGAACCATCAGGTTATAACTTAACTTGTAATTCTCAAATTGGTGTCCTTTTAATCACCCCGAATGCAAACCCTAGAGATCATCCTAGTATCTCAAGCATGTGAACATACGGGCCCCACGTCACAAACAGTCAAATACTTCTTCTGCGAGACCAGAATCTCGTGAAAGAATATACTACCTTCATCAATATTGGCCCATATGGCCAATATGAGTCTGGGTCAGACATGACTTCAAAGCTGTGGGTCCTTTAAATTCAGCCTGCCCTCTGCCCCCGGGACTTTAGCTCAGGAACATTTGGCCCAGTTTAAGCTGGCTCCTTGAAGTCATCATCCAAGTCCTCCAACGCTGGTCCTCCGTACTCCTGACCGAAGAACGAAGATCCGTGCTCCATGTTTTTTTCTTCAATGAAAGGCCACAAAAGGCCAAGCTTCTTGGATCTCAACTTCTTCGGGGGTTTACCCAACTTTCTCACTCCAGACAAAAGACAGATTTGTCCGACCTCACCAGCTTCCTCCTTCTGCTTGTTGAATTCTGCCTCAGGGAGCAAGTTGGGGAAACCTCCCAGATCTCCTTGAAACAGGATGGACCCATACAACTAGACCTCTAACTAGGGAAGGGATGGAAACTATCAGTCATTCGTGGCTAAATTCTAACCACATACATTATATATATATATATATTCATTGACATACATGTGGAGCAAAATGAACTGCGTGTACGTGGCAGCCTTGTTTTGGCTGAATCTTGGAGAAGTGAAAACCAGCCCAGGAAGCAAGTGACTTCGACTGCAAGACTTGGCATCAAATTTGGACACCCTTGATATCAATTGATACCCTCGAGGAATCTAAATATACTTCGACAATGGCAACTTGATTCATCACCATTTTAATTCAAGAAGAAAGTAATTTTCCATTGCCATGTCTGATGTTTGATTACTAGAAGGGACATCTTCCGCAAGAGAACCATACCCGTGGCCTTTCGTAGCTCCAGATCTGCATTTCGATATGCACAACCGGCCTGGGCAACTGAGAGCCCAGCGGCGCTACACTACACTGCATTTTTCACTGGATTGGTTGAAGAGAAAATCTACCGGAAACCATGGCTGCCATGGCTTTCCCATCGTATATAGGCGGAGTTTCCTGTACATGTTCCCAGATAGACCGGTGCCTTTTGTTTTTGATTGACTTGGGTGGTACATGTTTGCCGAAGGAAACCGCAAGACAATGAAAAAAGGAGGTTCAACTCTCTTCAAACTTCAAAACACCTATCCCTGCTGAGGAGATGAGCCAGAGCTGCCACCTGGCTTCTTCAGTTGTCACTTCTCATCCCCCTGATCTCACACCCATGCGGCCCTCGGACCTGGACGAGGTTGTAAATCAACTGAAATGCGGGCGAGATGGCCTGCGCAAAAAATGACATGTCCATCCGCCCATTGATTTCCCGGCTACTTGGGCCATGAGAACTCATATGGCTTGCCCATATCTCCAACAGTTTTTCAGCTTCAATCTGAATCTGCTTGCCAGTTTCAAGCCTATGTCACATCAAAGATGCGTTGTGATTTGGGCCCCAGATGGCCCCAGGTATTTCAAAAAATCCTGTGGAAAGCACCAGACCTTGGCTTTCTCTGCGTCCATCTCTGCAGGGGAGGCCAACTGCAGGATGGAGCTATGGAGGTGTTCCGGCGGCACATCCTTCCTGAACAAGGTCCGGAGGGGCGAAGATTAGTCGAAAGTGTCAGGAAAAGGACTCAAGAACTGACAGCCCTTGGACGTCAAATATTTCAAAAAGCTGCTTGTCCCAAAGTTTAGGTCTATGAAATTTCTCCGACATAGGCTGCACAGGGCGCCTTGGACCCTCGACCTCCCTCTTCACCACCTTCTCAAGGAGCACCAAGGGTTGGTATAACAAGGTCTTCAGTTTCTGCCAATCCATGGTGGATTTCCTCCTGAGCGCGGAGCCGGCGGCTTCGAAACCCCTCTTGAGACCTGAGGATTTCCCATATCGGATAGATATGGATAGACCATGATGGGATCAGTGTCCTTGGGTAGATCTCTGCCTTCTTATAGCCAGCAAAGTAGGCCAAGGCCTTGGCGTGCACCAAAAGTGCTGCTGGGTCCGTTTCCTGCGTCAAAATTCCGAGATTCCAGAAATGTCACGGAAAACTCCCACGCCCGATGGTCCAAAAATGTCCAGCCAGTGGCCAAAAATCATCCTTTCAATATGGCTATGGGTCAAAACCCTGGTACCCCTTTTGTTCACAACAAAATAGCTGGTAAATAGCTGTTCATCCCACTAAAAATGGTATTTTCATAGGTATTGATCCATTCCCATATCTTTCAATCTTCCGCAGAAAATCCCACAGAGGCCAGGGAACAGCCACCACACTCATGACGTCACTGGTGGTGTAGACCCAGTTGGTCAAGCCGCCAATCAGCTCGTGCATCTCTTTGGCCACCTCAAGGGGATATCAGTTACGGTGCCCAAAAAAAAACATAAAAGTCGTGTTGATGTTCGCCAACAGCTACAAGGTGGGGCCCCACAGTTATAAGTTGGTTTATAGACCCCATTAACTATAGTTATAAGTACCATAAACCATAGTTATTGGAGTTATAAACCAACTTAGCTATCTTGGGGGCACCACCTTGTATAAATGTCAGATTTATATAACTCGGGGATTGAACTGTGTAATGTCAACTATTTGGCCATAAAAAGGGGAGGTGCTCCTCAAAAAGTGAGAACATGATTCTGAATCTGCTAACGTGTTTCCTGCCGGGCTAACATTGTCACGCCTGCAAGGCTTTGAGGAAGGCAAACTTCTTCTGGATCAGCTCCTGAAATGCGACAGAAAGGATTTTTCATCTCAGGTTTTCCCGGTTTAACCTAAATGATAAATGATGTTCACATGAAAGTTGTGTTGCTTCCCAGCCAGAGGTTTTAGATTGCGGATGATTGCGGCACTTTGACAATGGAAGGTTGTAGTGGACTGTACCCTTTTATACCCAGCTTTTACTCGGGTGATAATCCTGTGTCCACTCAGTCGTTGATTGGCTGCATGGAGCCAGCAGCAAAAAACAAAAAAACGGTGCCCCTGCCTTCTTCAGTTCATCCTCAGCTTCAGCTTGCTCGGCTTCCAGCTGTTCCATGAAACCCTGCTCCACGTGATCAGCACACTCCAGCACCTGGTGCTGGCGTGCAGGTTGGCCCAGTTGGCCAAGTGGTCTCCAAAAAAATTATCTTTGGATGGAACAGAAAATATATGAATGAATGGATATCAATGGGTTGATTTAAGGGAAATCTACCGGAAACCCTGGGACTTCTTACCAAAATATCAGGTTTTCCTGCAAATGTTCCCTTCAACCAATTCTAGGTGTGTAGATAAAGATCCGCGGATGCTCTTGGTTCACAGTTGGGGTTCCTAAGCCTTCTGTTTCTGACCTGTCCTTTCACCGTTTCACCTTGATTTCATCTTAGTTGGATGAGAAATCCAGTGAATAGCTGGATTATCATGGATCATCCCAAATAAATGGGATTCATGAACACAAACGTGGAAGTTCCCTGAAAGATCTGAAAGCTGAATCAGCTTGGATGGGGTGAAACATGTCCACTTGACCAAGGAAAGCCACCAGTGCCTGCTCATCCACTTCAGTGCGTAGGGCATCATCAATGACGATGAGGACCTGATTGTCGACCTGGTGCACAGCGTAACTCGACTGCTGTGTGTGAATGGTTTCGGATCAAGTTTTTTCTGCAGATTCATGGCGTTCATGTGGCTAGAAAAAGAGTAACATACCTGATGTTCCCATGCGTTTTCCTCGAATTAGGTGTCCCCACAAGACCTGACCATGTTGAATCGGCATTCCCATTCTCAAGACTCCATCCCGACCGGCACATGCTTTACCTGTGTATATTGTTATGATTTGTTATGGATGTCCATTCCCTCCTATTTTATCTTCACCTAGGTATCCCTAGGTGTTTTTTCCCGATGTTTTCCACCTGTTTTCGACAAAGTTCTTCCCTATGTAGATGGGATTTTCTCTGAAAATATGGTGTCCACAATTTTGATGCTTTTCTGCATGAAAAAGTCTCCACAAAAAGAGCGATGTTTGTGGTAATCTGATTCCTTAGACACAACCCAAATGGGTTTGTGTGAAAATAGGGTGCCCAAAAATCGCAGAGTTGGTCATGGTGTTTCCCTATTGAAATTGCAATTGCCATTTGGAACTATGCCACTATTGAAATGGCCATTCGATTGCCACTTACCAGTTTTGGATGTGGTATCAACAGTTTTGGCTAACAACCCACCTGTTTGAACTCGGTCTTCGACTTGCACTGCCCGCACGCCTGCAGGCGTTTTCTGCGTCATGGAAAATGTGGAGGTTGAGATGGCAACCCAGCATGTTAATCCCTATCTTCAATGGAAAAAATGGAAAAATGATCTACGAATGGAGGCGTTTCTATTGACATGTCGGATTAGTGGAGGGTTTTTTAAGAGTAAAAATATCAATGTCAACTCAGCAACATGGAGTTAGAACCAATCGAGACATGAGCATCGCACAAAGAAATGCTGGCTTTATGTATCTTTCGGAATATGGCGACATTTCTATACCTCTCTTGGTGGTTGTTGCTACACTGCTACACTTCAAGTACTGGATCCGCAAGGAGCCCGACCAACCACTGGTTCTAGCCTTGACCAGCTCCAGAATCTTCACGGCGTTGGACTCCTCAAAGGCCGTATTGGTACCTGACGTAAGGCATCGCCCCAAGCCATGGGATGTGACGGTGGAAATTAAGGAAGAGAAACTTGCAATCCATCTATACAACCTATCATATCTACCCATATAATACTCTAATCCTATATACAGTAATCGTGTCTCTCTGTCTGTCTGTCTGTCTGTCTGTCTGTCTATCTATCGATCGATCTATCTATCTATCTATCTGTCCCCAAAAAAGGTATCGTGCTATCAAAAATTGAAATTTGATAGCGCTGTTCCCAGGGTTTGGGTCCATATCCACATGGCTATGGGTCAAAAATGTTGTTGGCTGGTCAAATGGTGAATTTTGATACCCACATCCAGATTTGCCTGGAACTTGAACTTCTAGTCTTGGAGAAGGTGAGTTCCTATGCTGCTGCAATTTCTGCATCCAAATACCATGGAATTTCAGGTGATATATGTGATATTCAGCCCTTGCATCGATTTTGGTTGCACCCCAGCCCAGCCCGGGCAACCTGTTGCTGGGGTGCCTAGAGTGTCCAAGCACAAGACCATCTTCACATCGGTGCCCCGCATGACCAGCTGTTTCTCCTGTATGATCTCTGAGTTGATGCGGTGCTCGGGTAAGGGGCGGCCGATGCACCAGAAACTGGAACGAAGATTCCGATATTCTCCAGATTTCCCCACTATCTTCACGCTCTGATTGGCTGTTTAGTCAGTTTGATCATGTTTGGGGGGTCTCTACTGGCTGCCAGGAGGGATTCCCTCCTTCCCTAACCATCCTAACCATTTCTGGGCACCACTTTGCAATGGTTTTTCGACCAAACACAACTGACTCCTCTGGTGGATCACCGGCATCTGGCACGTCTTCCCCTGCATCGATCGCTGCTTGCCGTGCAGCTTCCTCTTCCGCGCGCCTGTGCGAGGGAGAAGACAAGCAACAGAGAGCTTTGATCAACCAAATATTGGGATATAATAAAAACCAACATGGTGAACATATTTGCACAAATGGATAAGAAGTGCCCCCAAGTCATGTGGATGGATTGGAAATCCAAGCGGCACAGGCAAATCCACCAACGTTGGGCAAGCCAAGACACTTGGATGTAAACGAAAAAAACAAGTGCTTACCAACAAAACATGGCTTGTAACCAACGGAAATGATTCAACGGAAGTAAAGAATCCAACCACGAGAGAAGCAGAAGAGCTGACTCTCACATCCAATTCAAATCAACTGGAAACCACAGAAAAAGGTGACGTGACGTGACCCGCAAAATTCATCAAAATTCAGTTATCAACTTCAAGAAGTTGGAGACATTAACATCATTAACCACGTTGGGGACGCATGCCACCTGTCAACATTCAAAGCCCCCTGGACCCGAATCTTAGGATCCAACCTGATAGCGTCTGCCTTCTTCTCCTCCTCAAAAGTCTTGGCGTCTGCATAGGCGTCACCTCGGCATCGTTTCTTTCGGCTTCTCCAATTTTCCGGTGCAAAATCGGGGATCATCAACCCTGATGACTACTGTGACTCCAATCAATCACTTGATCACTGCTTCAGGCCAGAGCACCGTTGTAGTAGGATTGGTACACCAAAGGAATGGCCAGGAAAGCGCCCAGGCGGGTCATATCAAAGTAGTGCATCTTGTCCACGTCAGTGACCTGAACGGCACGGCCGTTTATTGTTGGGCCTTGCTGTGGATCATCCTAGAAGTATCATACGACCCAATTGCAATTCTTGTACTATTTGGGTCAAAATTGTGGGTCTCCAAAAGTGATTGATAGTCTATGATAGTCCACGCATATTTGAAAGGGTGGCTTGGGTGCCTGTTGTTCCTGGGCGAGACATGCCATCTTGCACCCTAGGGAAACCCTCCCAGATTTCTACAGAAAGATGAAAGGTTCTTAGTTGCAGAATCTCAGCTCACGGGGCTCACAAGTACCAATCTTTACCACGCAGCAACTTCATCCTAACCCTCTTCCCAACTCCAAATATATACATATAAAATCATATATATATATACATACGTATGTGTGCGTGTATGTATGTATGTATGTATGTATGTATGTATGTATGTATGTATGTATGTGTATGTATGTATGTATGTATGTATGTATGTATGTATGTATGTATGTATGTATGTATGTATGTATGTATGTATGTATGTATGTATGTATGTATGTAATTTGATTTGATTTAATTTGATTTGATTTGATTTGATTCAATTTGATTTATATAATTTCATGTATATAATTAGTGACACAAATCCTCGAAGAAAGCGGCTGAGCACTGCAGCGAAGCCCAGAAATTGGGCCACCCCACACACTCAACGCTGACAGGGTAGTACGGGCTACTTGGCTTTTGCTCGGGGGGCTCGGCACCTGGCCACGAGGCACTCTTGGATGTCCTCGTGAATTCACGAAAAAAACCCACATCGGTCCACTAAAACTATCCATTTTCCATGGAGAGAAAAGCTAATCAACTTGGGGTCCCTTGGGGTCCCTTGGGTTCCCTTCCCCCTTTTCGACCACATCCATCTTGTTCTTTTTTCTCAGGGCAAGCGCTGGGAACGACTGCCACCAGCTGCAGTTGGCACCCAGGGGTTCTGAAACCGATGGGGCAATGGTGCGGGTCCATCAAAAATGTGTTCTCTGCTTTGTGCCTACTGCCCAACACACACACACACACACACACACACTTTCGTCCAGATATTGATTCTACGCTCGAAGTTTCTGCATGTATTTGGGCAGCACGGAGCCCCGGAACATCTCGGCCCGAAACTTGTTGGCTACGGCTTCTCTCAGCTCGTCATCGGTGATGGCCCGGCAGCAAGCGGCCTTCCTGGAGATCTTGGAGAAAAATGCTGCTGCTATTGGGGGCCCATCCGGGTATGTCTGAAAATGGGGTATACCCCCAATTATAGCCATTTAGTAGGGATAATGATCATTAACCATTGGGTGTAGGGGTACACTATTTTCAGACAAACCCATCCTTGAAGATAGGAAAGCTCCTACTGATTCAACGGTGGTCCGAGAAGCAAACCTCTGATTGCTGCGCCGTCAATGAAATCCCTATTGACGTTTGGCAACGGGCCCATCATTGCACGGGAAAGACACGGGAACGGAAAATGGTTTGGATGATCTGATGGCACAACATGTTTCTCGGATGTTGTTGATAGGATGAACGGTCGAGTAGCCATTAAGAGAAAAGGAAAGCGGTCTTCAAAAACGATGGTTCCAACAAGACCACAAGAGAAGCCTGGCCCCAAAGCGAAATGAGAAAACCGAGGTTCTCATCGTCAGAGACCTTGATGCCAGCATAGGTTGCCAGCAAGCTCTTGGTGACCGCTTCTGTCGCTAAATCCGCTGCGATACCACCAGATAAGGATTTCCTCAGGTTGCCCGTCTCAGGACGGGGTCTCCCGCAGCACAGTCCATTAAGGATAAAGTGCTTGTCTTGGGGCCCCTGTAGCTCTATAGCGCCCATTGTCATTGATTCTCCCCCCAAAACTCCAAGTCTCTGCTGTGGATCTGCCCGGTGAACCAGCAACGCAGCGACCACGTTCACCGAACCAGCCGAGGCCGCTTCAAAAAGAGGGGTCTCACCCAACTCATCACCTGGGAAGGACCATGGATGTTTTGGGAAGGGCAATGTTTGAAAAGTCTTAATCCACCTCAATTCTGCCACGTCATCCATAGCAAAAAGAGTATGACATGCGAGATTGTGTGAGCACAGAAGCGACTTCCCAGCTTCCATCTTTGCCCAAATCTTGGCCACTCGGCCAGTCAGTGTTGAAGAAACTCCTCCGGCCACCCAGCGCCAGCTCAGTAAATCCTGAGCCTCTGACCGACATTTGGGTTGCATCCACCCTCCAGCAGCCTTAGGACCTCATCCACATCACCGTTGCGCGCGGCGCAGGCGAGTGGATCTTGATTGAGATCCTGGGGGTCACATCAGCCACAGAAGCAGTCACCCAAAGGCATGGGAAGAAGAAACATGAAGAAAATGGAGAAACCCTTCGACATGGTGAGGAACATGAAAATCAAGCCATGGCAGCCATGGCAGCCATGGCACCTTGGCCGCCAGCGCGTCTCGCGCCGCCTTCACCTCGGGCGGCAACGGCGGCAGCGGCCGGCGCCGCCCCGTGCCGGAGCTGCCGTCGTCGTCGCCATCGATGGGGCGCAGGCCTCGGCGGTTCGCGGCGCGCTCGGAGATCTCCAGACGCATGGCATCCACTGTGGCGTCGCTGAGGCGAAGAAGCAACTGGTCGCTGGAGTGAGGGTCTAACTCCTGGGCCGGATCAATGTTCTGAGGACGGGAAAACGAATCAACCAATAAATTGAAAGACACTCTGGTAAAGTGACATGTCTGACATGTCACTGCGGAAATCACACAGGTGAAGAAGAAAACAGGAGTGGAAGTTGTTTTCAGCCTGCAAGATTTCCTTTGAAACAATCGATAACCAAAATATTGCTCTGCCAAGCTCAAGACACCTGCCCCGCAAAGAAGTTCAGCAAGCTCCTTATTGGCTCAGACGATGCCACATCCCATGGTGTGCGTCCATGGATGGACCGGGTGAGCGGCTCAGCATTGCACAACAACAGAGTGGCCACCACATCCACAGAGCCATGAGATGCTGCAGTAAACAGCGGAGTTTCTCCCTGTCTGTCGTACTCATTGGGCTCGGCCCTGCCATTGAGCAGCTTGGTCACGCAACCCAAATCTCCCGCTTCCACGGCTTCCAGTAATGGTGACTTGGGACCTGCAACCGCCAATTGCGCTGGGGCTCGTGGAGGGCCGGCCACCTCTCGCGTTTTGGCAGGGTGACTGTTGGTTTCAGCTGGCTTCATGGGATTCACCTTCGAGCCATTCATTGATTTTGGCATGGATTTCGGCACCTCAACCCGTGACACAGCTTTGGACTCTGGTGGTTTCACAGCTGATGGCTTTGTATTTGATGTATTTGGTACTGCCACTTTTGGGCTTGGCACCGCCGGTTTCTTCGCCTGAGACGGGTTGGGTTGGACCATGGCCGAAACCGGTGGCATCGGGGGCGGGCTTGGAACCGGCGCTGGAACCACGGCTCGCGGGGCTGATGGGGCACTGGCCCTGGATGAAAGGAGATCCATCAGCATCTGGGTGACCTGGGGTCGAAGCAAAGGATCGATCGAGTTCACCACCTGCGGCAGTTCTCCTGAATTGGATCACGGGGTTCCAGATTGCATCCCGCTAGGATTCAGACACGTTCAATCAGATTGACTAGGGTTTATTAATAACACCTTCGAATATTTTACCATTGGCTTTAACTTCAACTGCCCTCAACTTGGGTCAAACAAACATCTTGAACCTTCGCGCGCTCTACCAAGTTCGAGCCGTCTGCGCTCTGTGCGAATGCTTGGGAGCTTCAAGTGCACGGGAACCAAACCTGTATCAAAAACAGGATATGGAAACTCATGATGTTTCACCCATCTACATCACACCTGTTGCATTGGCATCTGTGGCATCTGTTCATGCTTGTATTTGTTACTCTAAACATCTGCTGTAAATGGAAGTAGCAGTTGGGTTTTCCATTGCAAAAACCTCGATGACCCTTTGGGGTACCATATGGGTATCCAAGCCAGCTCCCCAACTGTGTTTGTTTGCAGGTGCCAACAGTTCCAATTCACCGCTTGTGAAACCTCAATTTCAATCCCATAGCGCAATCATTCATCAAACAACTTCAGTCATTGCTTGTCTGCTACTGAATGGGTGTTCATCCCCGCCATTCCCATAGGTCCCAGGCACACCCATCCCCAGATCTCACCAGGAAACCGACTAGTGACTAAAATCCTTGGAAATGTCTCATCCATGACTTATAATTCTTTTTCAAAATGCCGAGTGGCCCTACTCAAATCTTAGAAAAAAGTCCGTGACTCTCGCTCTACCAAAAAACGCAAACTACATGAACTACATCCACATCGCCATCTCCATCCATCTCCATCCATGTCCTGCTTCTGGAGCTCGTCCCTGAAACAACTCCAGCAGCCTCCGCACCTCCGGCGCCGTCCCCGTCACGTCGGCCACGGCGCTGTCGGCGCTGGCCCCGTGCAGCAGCAGCGCGGCGCAGACGTCCACGCTGCCGGAGCCCAGAGCGGCCTGCAGGCAGCGCGGAGCTCCAGGATCACCTTGAGTGGGATCGATTTTTCCATGGGAAAAACATGGGAAAACCATGATGTGGGGCCCTCAAGATAGCGTTCAGTTGGTTTATAACTCTAATAACTAGGACTTATGGTAGATATATCTATAGTTAATGGGCTTATAAACCATAGATCAATGGGAGATCTCCAGGATCCAATTGATGGAGGTACGTTAGTACCATATTAGGTTCCTGAAATGGCCATTGATGATATGATGGTTTAGAAAATCTATGATGAATGTTGTAAACCATGATAGTCGTTTTAAAAATGGGGGCATTTACAGTCATGGAAAACCGTGATATAAATGATAAGCATCATAGTTAATCATGAAACCACATTTGGATATAATGGTCACAAAGGTACTTATGGGTCATTTAATCATTGACCATCATTGTAATATATGAGCATGTGACTATAAGATATTTTTAGGCAAGGATATAATATATGACAAAAATGTGAGAAATAGAAATATGATCTATTTGTAATATGTGGGGGCATTTCATCATACAAATGTTATGGGTATAATATGTATATATATACATATCCGTGTGTGTGTGGATAACCATTTCGTACTACATGGATGACTAGGTTATATATATTTATATATACATACATATGTACACCCAAAAATATGGAATAACCATTTCGTACTACATGGATGACTAGGTTATATATATTTATATATACATACATATGTACACCCAAAAATATGGAAAAATAAAATCCTGCTGAACTATTGGCATTTTGCTTTTCGATCTTTCCGGGGAGGTACTTTAAACTTTAAATTTGAGAAATGTGCCATGGATGGGATGGGGATGGGAGTTGAAGATTGGATCTCTGGAAACTGGCAAAATCTTAGACCATTAGACCATCAACATCCATCAACAATATGGTGATAACGAGGGATGAGGTGGATCTTTGAACTTTGATTCCAATGCCTGAATGTACCGGTCCCAAGTTTCAAGGTTCTTTTCCTTTTTGGAGTTTGCATACGCTGTGCACTGCCAGCACCACACAACACAAACATCGCCTTGAGTCTCATTTCAAAATGCTGCCCACTGCCCTGAACCAGTGCCAAAGGGCTGGCATTCGGATCCACTCCCATCTGAAGCAGTCGTATCACAGACATCAAACTGCCAGATCGCGCCGCCTTCAGCAGTTGTCCCTCTGGTGTTGCAGGGGTAGCAGCTGCTTTCTTCCTAAGGCGTGTAGAGGATTCACTGATCCCAACCGACATCACCAAGCCAGCAACCTTGCAACCAAGACGCTTCACACTGGCAGCCGGACGCTTGGCCCCGTTCGCATATCCTGTGGCATCTGGCTGGCCTGCCAAGGCGCCAAGGGCACGAAACAAATGACAAGACTTCAGCACAAGATCAGCTGATTCAGTGCCGAACGCCTGGCTTTCTACAGCTCCTGGCGTGCCTGTACAATGAACGCCTTCCAAACAAAATCTGGAGCTTCTGGACAATACAGCTGCGGGTAAGTTCGTGCCGAATCCCTCTTCGAAGTCGGGAAAACAAGGAAACAACTCTATCACACCAGACAATGACAGTAGATGTTCTCCGGCATACCTCCAGAAGATTAGGGCACCTGGTAGTTATCCACTTTGACTTTTCTTCCCTGGGTCAAACCGCCCCCGGCATCCCTGCAGCCGGGCGCTAGGCCTTGGCGTTCACTGCGGCGCCGTGCCGCACGCTCGGCAGGCGTCTCCTCCCTAGGCTTGGCAGCTTCCACCTGGAGGATCAGCGCATTGAACAACTGCTGGGTGCAGTTCACTTGGTTAATTTCTGGGATGGCCTGAAAAATGTGGTCCCAAAGATGATATTTTTCTCTTGTTATGGCAATTTTGGTGGGTTCCATGTGAAATTCAACGAGTGAAACATTGTAGGACACTATGTGTTGAGGAGAGAAAAGAGTGAAGACTAGACCCTGTTGGCTTAGTGTCCCGGAAAATTCCCTCCAAAGGTATCGGAAGAGGCTGATAGAAAGAGATACAAATGTATTTAGTGTAAATTTCTGGCCCAGTTTTGCCCCATAACCATTCCCCATGTCCAGCACCTCGGCCTCAACTTCCAAGGCTGCCTTGTTGGGCCCACCCAAATTCTCCGGCACTTCGTCCCAGTCGAACATGGCCGCGATGGTCAAACCCCAAGAGTGGAGCAATGGTGTTGCGGAGCATTGGTTGAAGAAGCACATAGCAGAACCACATTTTCATATATTCGATGTATATACATATATATATAATATAATATAATATAATATATATATGTGTGTATATGCTATATAATATATACATACATGTCCTCTTAGAGGTGAATTGTTTGGGGCTCAGGGGCCAACAATTTCATATGGGGCAAGTAATTGACAGCCTGTTCGCTCGAGTTGTATGTATCTAGTATCTAGTACTGCAAATGAATGCACTCAATGGCATTGGAACCTGCAGTGACACACTTCTTTGGCTCAAGCATGCATGTGCTCACTCAAGGCAACCTATATACTTTGGTTGTCATAACAATCATGTCACCACATCTTCCTGCTGCTTTCGGCAGGCCGCCTCACCCATGCCTGCAACTGTGAGCCAAAAGTGGCCGACGGTGGAGATGTCTGAGGCCCCATGAGCCACATCAATCCTTGAGGTTGATGTCCATTTTTTGGGGTGCTGGCCCTGCTGGCTATCTGAGACATCCTCTGCATCCTCCAACCACCGGCTGCTGGCACCCTCTTCCACTTCCACCACCGGCTCGACGCTGGGAGGTTTCCACAAACACATCTCCTGCGGAGGCTGCTCTGCATGATCTGCGTGGCATTTTTGGGGGCAGCCAGATTTTGTTCCAATGCAACTTCCCTAATGACTATCACATTGAATCGGTTGCCCTGGGAGTTCCCCATTGTTTCGAACACGTCTTCCGGTCTTGCCCGTCGTGCCACCATGTGTCCTGGAAATTCTCTTCTGCTGGATTCTCCGTCAATGCCCCCCACGTGACACCTGCCACGCCAATATTTTTCTCCGGGAACAGGATGTTTGAAACAGGTGGCCACGAGTCTCAACACAAGCTGCTCATGCTGACATGGCATCTACATTTGAATATACCTCTGCACAGCAGGCAGCCAAACAATCCTCTGTGGAGGTCATCGACACCGGAACAAAACAGACACCAACAAGGCCTTGGCTTGTCCCCAGAAAAAGTTGACGCTTCATCCGTATCGTTGCCCTTTTGGGATTGTCACTTGGAATCCTGCGACCGGCCACCGGCCACGCATTGTGGGGGCCTTTTCCCTCGGGCAAAACCTTTTCAGTCAGCCACTCCGAGCCCTTGGTGGCGTACTCATAACCTCAGAAAATCCGCAGATGGGCATCTCTCAGCAGATTTCCGTGGTGATTTTGGGGGCAAACCTGGCAAACCTCCAGGGTTTTTTCCATGTTTCTGCCATCAAATTTCTGGCGGCTTCTTTACAACATGTTCCCTCAAACTAATTCCTGGAATCTCAGGCATCAGCAACGACATGCCACATAAATCACAGGATGGACATGGATGGACTGAACACGTTTCAGGATCTGAGACGAGCCATGGCAGCCATGATGTTGATCCGTGGCCAGCGGATTGCCGGTTGGCGACAGGTTCCGCCACGGAGCAAATACATCGGTACAACTCTTTCAACCATCAACTATCCGTACCTATCCGTCAGTCATCTGAATCAGAGTCGATCAAAGACCCACGAAAAAATATGAATGATTTACCCATTGAACATGGTGGGCTTTAGAACTTGCCCCATGAGCTTGCCCAGCGGCTCAGGTGAGGCCCAGAGATCTCGCTGCCCTGCGGCATCACGGGGTCAGTGCTCAAAAAACCAAACTGAAACTGACCTTGAACACTCAAAACCACAAACGTACAAAGGTTGGCGGGTTTGTGGATGTTTTGATGTTTGTGGGCTCCACGGCCCCATTTCCGACTTCAACATACAACACCAGGGCGGCCCATGGACCTCTTCCCCTGGCTCCATGACACCAATGTACACCGCCGATGCGCCAGCGGTGGCTTGCGCCACATCCACAAGCTCTTGCCAGAACTTGTCCTGTGAGACCAGGTGGGGGGACCCAAAAAAACCTTGTCTTTTCTAAGCTTCTTGGACAGTTTGCCGTACCACGGTTACTGTATTCGGGGGCACGGATATTCATAGTTGGTGTGTGTAAGGGATCAGAACAAAACAATGGTGCCATACCTCCAAGGGGCTTGTTGGTGATAATATAATCCTTCAGTAGAGCTGAACTGTGAGCACTTTGTCAGGTGACGTTTGATCTGAACCGGGGTCTGTTGGAAAAAAATGGAGAAAAAAAACAATTTGATGACAAAATGTTCTCCTCAAAGACGGTCTCTTCGTCATTGAACTTCTCCAAAAGGCTGCTGTACATCGTCTCCAATTTTTGAGTCTCAGCCAGCTTCTTCTGCCTCCGGTTGGTCGAAGGTCTGCCACAAATCCCGCAGCAAAGGAGGGGTCAACGGGACACCAACATGTTCGGGTTGAAACACCAAATTGTTGGGTCCATGACAACCATCCATTGAATCCATTGGTTCATGTCCTCCTCGGGCGAGCTAACACAACATGATTCACAAAAGGCACCTGCCTTGCTGCCTCCTTTTCCTCGCGCTTCTCCCTGTGAATGGCACTCACCAGGGGGATAGAACAGTTGCATGTGAGCTATATGATGTTCACTGAATTTACAGGCAATCATTTTAGGCAATCATGGTGTGTATACATGCACATGTACATATATATATTTATATATATATATACATATACTGTGTATATATATATAATATGTATCTGTGTGTGTGTGTCGGTGGGTTTGTTTCTCTATCTTCTTTGTTCATTTGATGTTAGTCCCGAACGTTGAACACCAAGGCATCGCCCCTTGCCATGTCGGCCGTTGAACGGTCTTGGGATGCTCTGTTTTTGCTCAGAATGGATGGTGACTTATCAGATATCATGGCTGATGAAGATATTATCTTGGAATATCATGGCTTTAAAAAAAGTTTCAGATGTTGGACCTATCAATGGTTGTGACTCTAGCTGCACCTCGTCTGAGCTCGCATCTTGGCCAAGTCTTGCTCAACTTGTTCTTTGACAGCCTTGGCCTCAAGGCTTCAACGATTGCTATTTTAACTGCTGCATCCTGCTGCATCCTTGAAAATGATCTCCACCAAAGAACAAACCCCAGTAACTTAGCAACTCCACTGCTACCACTCAACTTAGTGCTTTGAAAGTGCACAGTGACAGACCTCTTCCTGCTCCGCATACTGTGCCAGCCATTTGGACAAGAAGTCAACTCCGTCCTGCTGGCATCGCTGACATGGCATTGATCCACTACTGCATCAATTGCAATTGAACGTATTGAACTGGTCAGGGGAAACTGGGAAACTGTTACCACAGGAACGAAAAACGGCCCTGTAATGCGCCCACCAGGTCACAACAAATATGGACTGCGGATTTTGTGAATCCTCTTCTCACACCTTTTCATGCTTCGCAAGATGCAGTCGCAAGGGTGAAACTCTACAAGTCTGCAAGCTCACCCATTTAGTGAGCTGGTGGTGTATTCCGAAGCCTTGTAACTTGGCCCTTCCCAACTTCCCAACATTCTTCAGGCACTGGCCACACATGTTTCAAGCTATGCTTTAAACCAAGTTGCCCCTTAGGCCCCTTGGGCCAAGTTCCAACGCCTTTATGCAACGAGGCGTTGCACTCAGCCTTTTTGACCCAAGCCCTGCTGGAGCAGGTGAAGCGACACCAAGTAGTTCGCATACTCGTGCCTTACACATGGGCTCGTGGTTGGATTCAACTGCTGAATCGGAGCCGAAAAAAAATAGAGGTCATTTGTAAACCAACCATCATTGGGATATTTAAGGCTCACTGCGCTGGTGAATGAGAGACGAGTCTCACTTTACTTTGGATTAACGGTTATATATTAAGTTTTAGGCCAGGGCACCTCATGCTGAGGGTCTTTGTATCAATCCTTCACTCATAGCTATAGTATAGGAACCCAAAATTGAAAACTGAAAAAAAAAAACGGTTTGCCACCAATTTCAATAAAACCATCTACAAGCATCTAGAACCATCTAAAACTCTGAAACCATCCAAAACCGATCATTTTGGGCAGGACGCGACCTGGCAATTGGGCAAGTTCCACGTCACTGATGCCAAGAGACGGATCTGAACGCAGGACCTCCTTTCGCCGGATCTCCAAGCGTTTCTTGGCAGCTTGTGCCTGACATGGGGAGAATTTAAAGGACCAAGCATGACAAGGACCCGCGTCACTCTGATTGCCCTGGACAGTGCGAATCATCCAACTTTGGATGCCAAACTTGACTTCTCCCCTTGCCATGGAAAGTGGGCATTTGCACTTGCCACATGACCTGAATGCTGGCCAAACTTCAGCCCCCAATGATGGAAGAAATGTGCGTACAGGCTTCCACATCACAAATACTTTGAAGAGCGGGCGGCTGCATGATATACTCCTATTATTTGTGTTTAGTGTTTACTATTGCTATTAGTGTTCTTACTACTGTTGCTATCAGATTACCATGATTACTACTCTTATTACTCTACTATTATGTGATGTTGGTTTAACATGAATATAAATGTACATGGAAAGTTGTATATATATATATCATATATATATAATATATACAGTGTGTATATATATATATATACGTTTATATCTCCTATGGAAATCCATGGGTATGTCGTCTGCCTGGATGGTCCTCTGCCGCTCTTGCTTCTTCACTTCTTTGTCAAGGTCATCCTTAGTCGTCGGTGCTCCATGTGCTACACCGAAATTGATGGTTTATTGTCGATGTCCATGGTGATGATGAATAATAGTGAATAATTTAATGAATAATTGCCATTGATGGTACACCTAAGTTTGGAATTCAATAGGATGATAATGGGATAGTTTTTTTGTGGGGATCCATCTCTGATGATTCTTGATCATGAATGGGACCTAATTGGATGACGCTAGGTTTTAATGATGGTTTAATGATTTCTTTAATGGGATGATTGTGGGATGATACCCTCCAGTGTCACCAAACATGAATTGCTGGCGAATCCCCGAACCAAATTCATCTATATTTGCTATATACAAACAGGGGTTTTTTGCATTGCTATGTTTGATTTCTGAAATGTTAACCCCAGCACTCCTTGGATTTTCCATGATTATCATCCACTTGGATGCACATTCTCAAGCGACTTAGCCAGGTCACATACTCTTTCGCAAGGGCTTCGCACCGGTCTCGTGCTTGCTTGGCACGCTCTGCCAACATGGCATGCTTGACATCCATCTTCTTGGCGCGTTGCTCCGCAGTGGTCATGTGCATGCCTCAAATACCCGCGCTGTGCCACAGGAGAAATTCATGGTAACCCAAATGGGCCCTTGAATCGAGGTAGTGTATATATTGTATGAAATGGAGCTCGCTTTTCCACCCCTTGTCTCTCTGTAAATTGTTGTGACGGGATGTAGGAATGTCATGTGTACAATTATTCAAACAATAACTATTAATAATGACAATAATAGTGATAACAATAATGATAATAGTAATAATAATGCTAATATGTAATAATAACAATAATAATAATGTGTGTGTCTGCATATTAGATGTATGAATCCATGTAAATGCTCATGTCACATGCGCATCCACCTACATCTTCATCTAGCTACCTCTAGCTACCTATCTACCCTCGGGACTAGATGGGGTGCCACAAGTGCTGTGTCCGCACTTGATCCCAAGTGTCTGGTGGCACGCACCAAGTTCACTGAGGAATATTTCCGCGCACGGAGGAAGTTTTCCACCAGTGGGGAGTACTGCAACTTGCGCCGCGGCCGCCGGTTCCATTGGCCCATCCATGCAGACCTGGTGCAGGCCCTTTTTTCGGCGACGGCGAGCCAGTGTCATAAACAACTTCCCACACCTTCGTAAAATACACCAACATCTTCAGTATGTGGATCTCAGTCCATGAAAGATCAACTAGGTGTTTTCTTGAAGTGTGGCTTTTCCTTCAAGAAAGCTCAACTGGTTGATGGCTCCAAAACATCCCCAAAAGGTACTTGTGAGTCTTTGGGGGGTTGTAATGTATCACAATCTCAACATGGTTGAAAAGAATGAAACCATCAGCCAGTAGATTTTCCCATGGCACAGGCCCCCACTGCCCTCAAATCAGGCCACTTCTCAGCCAGGGAATCAGCACTCAGCTGACCAAGCAAAGGTTGGGAAGCGTTCCCACGCCTCGGGGCCGTTTTGGGGTCAAGTTTGGGAAAAAACAATTGGTTGTCATAATTTCCTAATGAAAAGATGGAATTGTGGAATATCCCCCATTTTTGACACAAACCCACAAGGGTCTGGATGGAATTATGTGGAAAAGATTACGTTCTCAGAAGGCTATCTGCTCGTGGGATTTGGCATTATGACTTTGGCTTGAGTCTTCTGCAAGAGCTCAGCTGGGAGGATTTGTGTCTGTTCGAAGGGGAGCACAAATCAAGTGCCTACGAGACAAAGAGAAAGTGACAAAGTTTATTGCTGGCTTCCCAAACTATGTATATGAATACATTCTATATCTCTCTCGCTCCCTCTCTCTCTCGCCTTCCTTCTATGTGCAATATGTATCCAAACATGTTCTCTAATACCGGTACAGTAGCACCTTTGTTGCCAATAAAACTTATAGTAAGCTTTAAAAAGATAGATCAAATAGTGTTTTCACCACTATTCTAGGAGGATTTTGCTTATCAAATCTCTCTTTTTGGTGAGTTGCTATAGGATACCCTTCCCCCTCTTCTCCCCTGCGACACAGCCACAACGTCACGGCATTTGTCTCCACATTGCGTTGGGTCTGCGAAGGCGCGGCCTGTAGCACCTGAGCGATGGCCAACGATTCTTGACTTCCGAAACTCGCACCCCAGGTGCCAGTCAGTAGCAATAAATATATCATAAAGTCGGAAGTCCTAAATTGGAATAGTTCCCAATAGTTCCCTTTCTTGCCTCCCAATGATGGTTATACAGTTATACAAATCCTATCTAACCAACGGATGTCCAGCCCCTACGGTGTCAACATAAGTTCAATGCCAAGCTACATCGCCACCTCCCAGGTTCAACTTCCAGTGGGACGTGTCTACGAACTCTGGACAAATTCCAGAGGTCCAAAAGGAGATTCGGATCACCAGATCCTGGGCATTTCCCATTTCCCCCAGTTTCAGATGACACTATGTCAATGGATTGGTTTAAGGGAAAATCTACAGGAAACCATAGATTTTCCCATTCAATATGGGGCTTTCCTATAAATTTTCCCTTGAACCAATCATCCATTGACTATGCAAAGGATCACGTCAAAGGATGGTCGCATCAAAATCATCAAATGCGGTGGGCCAATGCTGAAAAACACCATTCAAAACCATGATTTCAGTGGTCATGACGAAAAGGAACCGAAACAAATTGGAGGTACCTACCATTTTTTGAGGCCTAGGATCCTGAAATTCCCATTGAATATTCAACCTCTCCTAGCACCTCAGTCGCCCCAGTCCTTCCGGAACTTCTCGGTGAAGTCGATGCGGGACTTGGGATAAGCCAGAAACATGGCGTACAGCACTGCCTGCGCCACGGCATCAGCATAGCAACGGAAGAAGAAGTCCTGCAGACAGGCCGGCGGCTTTGCCCCACAATGGGGTTTTTGCATGTTTTTGCCATCAATTTTATGGCAATTTTATTGGGAAAATGATGACAATATGATATAATATGATGATATTCCATGATATTCCATTGGAATTGGGAGTGCCAATTCAAGGCTCATGGGGACACCACTTTCCTGGCAGTTCACACCCGAGATTTTTGCAACTCATGTCCTTCCGCAAGGGGTTCAAGGAGCTAAAGAGACCCACAAAGTTCGCAGAGATTCGGTCGAACAAGCGAGTTTCGACCTCCAGATGCTTGCCAGGTTTGAAGTACCAACAAATACCTGGGACAGGGCGATCCAGCAACGACCCCGAAATTGCTTCCCACACCTCAACCTTTGCTTACGCTCCAAAAAAAACGGCACTCTTGGATTGGGCAAGATGCAGAACCAGAAGGTGTCCTGGATCACTGCTCTGGAACATTGGGACTTGAAGTCCTTGAACCACAAATTGCGCGCCTGCTCTGACCATCCCTTGAAGTCCAAGTTTTGAGCCTCAGCACGTGGAAGAAAAGGGGTAATGGGTCATCTTGCATTGACCCTTTTAACCCTTTTCTTCAGGTGCCTTATATGATATAAATGCTAGGGAACACCAAGCCTCATAAGGATGAAACACTGAAGTTTGGAGCTCAGGTGCTATGTTGCTCATGATTTTGTCCATTGGAATGGATGCCGGCAGTGGCGCTGGCGACGCTAGGCCTCCCCCATAGCATTCGTTGGGCAGCTCCGCAAACTCCACGTTGTACACGTTCACCGTGGGAAGCGAGACCTCCAAGGTACCACCATTGGATCATGACATGGGGCGCCACCCTTTCCAAGGTACCCCACCCATTCCAGTAAGAGGATCCCAAGCCCAAAGGGACTCTGTCAGGTGTTTCCTGGATTCTCAAATTTCTAAGAGGTCATAGAGAAAATAATGTTGAACCACGAGTTTGGTTGTGCCATGTTTCCCTAAATGTAGTTCCTCATTGGTTTTGACCCTCCGAGCTTTCTTGACTCACCCCTGCCATCAAGCAGCGGCGCGGGGCCGCGAAGAAGTGGACGGGGTGTGCTCCAAAAGCTCCTCCTCTGCAGTTGATTGGGCCTCAGCATAGCGGCTGGATCTCCAAAATTGGACACCTGACCCTCACCATCTCTTGATACGCGTTTGTCTGAAAATGGGGTACTCCAAGAATCCCGTAGTTATTATCACTTTTTTCTATTAAACAGCCACAATTGGTGGCATACCCCTTCATCAGACACACCCATATCTATTGCATATTTTTTACTTGTTATATACTTAGTCGCCCCTTCATCAATTACACCCCGAACAAAAATCCAAACAAAATGTACTTCCCTCAAATATGGAACCCACGCAAGTGGCTGGCTTGTGGCTCACAAACTTGCAATGTCATCCGCAGATTAATAAACCACCATTTTTATCAATAGAGAACCCCCAGAATAATCCAAAATACTGATATATAATTTCCACTTTAAATGGAAACAATACTTGTCAAAAAAAATAGTAAATTAGTACTCGAACATCAAAAAAAACAAGGACACTCCAGCACTCCCCATCTCAAACACTCAATGTGAATGAATGACGGCTGGCAGCAAAAAAGATGCAAAACCAAAAAACTGAAAGCTCGTTTAACCCCAGTTATATAAGTAGTTGAAACAAAAAAAAAAAACGTGTACTGAACCGGGCAAAATCAAGAATCCACCTCTGTGATGAAGCCCACCTTGGAACTGGCCGTACTTTCCATGGCTTGGAATAGGACGTTTGATCTGTGTTTTTTTGGTTATGTCATGAAGCTTAACGATGTTTCTCATCATTTTTTGCTCGCATCATTTTCTTCCTGGCTCGAAACCATGGTGCGGTTTCTGGCCACTGTTTGCCCGCAAACTTGATGGCGAACAGTGCTAACATGTTGACTTACATCAAGGGCCAAGTATAAAACGCTCAAGCCGAGATGTCATTTGCGGCATGTCCAACCACCGGAAGTGCCTGTAGATACTGCAGTCAGTGGATATATGGTCTTTCGATTAGGGGCGAAGCATGGGCCAACGACCAAGGAAGATTCATAATCATCATTTTGGAAAAGAAGATCAAAAACCAACAAGAACCATCATGTTGGAAAAAAAATCAGAAGTTGAATGACAATGACCATGATTCTCTCCGGGTAAACTAACATAGCTATTGAAAATGGCCATTGAAATAGTGAGTTTTCCCATTAAAAATGGTGATGTTCCTTAGTTTTGTGTACGTTTACCAGAGGGTAAAGCTCCATTTTCCTATGGTTTTCCTTTGGTTTTCCCATTAAAACCTCCGTTTTCCCATGGTTTTCCCATGGTTTTCCCATGGTTTTCCTATGGTTGGTGAAACGGTGCCATGTTTGGTGACCATCCTCCACCCATCAAGGCCCAAGGCGTCCTTCGGTTGCACCTTCGCCATCTCGGCCAGCGCTTTGGCTAAGACGCCACCCACATTGTCCTCCAAATACTTGGCGGCTCCCGCATCCATTCCTCGGGATGGATACCCGGCCTGGTAAACATACAAAAAACCATAGGAAAACCATAGGAAAACCATAGGAAAATGGAGGTTTACCCTCTAGTAAACTAACATAACTATGGAAAGATTCACCATTTTTCATGGGAAAACTCACTATTTCAATGGCCATTTTGAAAATAGCTATGTTAGTTTACCAGAGGGTAAAGACATCAAAAAAAACAGCTGGGGTCGGGAAAAGTAAGGGCTGGGTCTAAGAAATGCCGGGGAGTTCATGATTAACCCCCGAGTTATGGCCATTCTGCATTTTGGGACCGTGACGATGATGCGATGGATTTAGGGGTACCCTGTTATTGGACAAACCCAAATGGATTCCATGGCATTTAAAGAATCCATTCGAGGCATGGGGCCCGGGGGGCACTTTTTCGACGATTGAGGCACCAAAAAGGGATGGTTTGCCAAGCAAAGTGGGAAGTGGTTACCACGAAAATAGGATGGTTGACACTGAGCAATGCCCAGTTGATCCCTGCTGCTTGCTTAGTTGTTTGATGTTGTTTGGTTACTTGCTAACTGGATTGAGAGGGATTTTCCAGCAACCAGGATGTAAGCAACTATAGGATGTTATGCTGCGGTCAACATTGGTCCACCTGGAACGTGAAACAACAGCGAAGGTGGCTCAAACCAAGCAGTAGCAATAGGAACAACTTGATGTACTTATTGGGGCTGATGATGTGACCGGAGGGGAAAGTACCCATGTACAGCAACTCGGAGAGCTGTTAGATGAAAAGAGGCTTCATGGATTGAGAAACATCATCGAAATTGGAGAGTTTCGACATGTTTCAATTTTCAGTACCGAAATGTATGGCTGTGGGGGCGATCCCTAAACTGTTGATGTTGAAACAGGACATGGAACCACTGCAGTCCACTGGAAGACCTTTTCTTTGTGGCAAAGGATGCGCACCACCAGGCAACGTCGATAAAAATTCACGGTCAGGTGTGGGGCACCCGAGTAGTAGAGATGGTTTCCAGGTAGAGGTTAGAAAAAAGGGTTTGAATAGATGCGGTTCTCAGTAGCCTTCGCCCAGGGTAGTTATATATATATATAGACCAAGCCGTCTTTATGGGCTGTAATGACCTAGTCATATGTGGGGCACATCATTGTATATATAGCAATCTCCCGGCCACTTGCCTCACCTTCACCTAGATGATTTGCAGCTTAGGGGCTGACGTCTTGTCAAAGGATGACGTGTCTTTAACTCAACAGCAGGTGATCAGAGCTGAGCCGTAGATCAGCTTCGGGGGCGCAGGCAGCTTCAAGCCTAATGCCTAAGGAATGTACTGACAGGCTTGCTACCCTGAGAGCAACCGGTATCTGGTTTCTGGGGGGTATTTCCTCAGCAATAGATGGCAATTAGCATCTTCCTACTACAGCACTTACCTTTCCAAGAGTTTCCTGAGCAGAAGGCAATATGGATGTGGAGGCAGCAGGCACCACGCAAAGCCTTTTGTGCTTTCCAGCGCTGTGTTGCAGCAGACGTGCCGCAAGAAAAATGATTTTGCTCTTCTGCGCTTTGCAGCTGGGCACTTGGGCGTGGGTCACTATCATAAATCATAAATCATAAACCTGCAAATAAGATTGATTGATTGTGAAAATTCTCGGGTTTCCTTAGCTCAGGGCCCCACACAAAGGCCAAGCAACAACTACACTAGAACCCCAGTGCCTGTGTCACTCGGTGGCAGGTAGATTTGACCCACAGCAGCTTTTCAAACAAGGTGCCCCGGGTTCCCTAGGTGCTCTGCAGGCAACTAGGCAAGTTAGCTCAGTCTTGGCTTAGTTGGGGAAGTACAATGCAGAGGCCCAAGACTCCACTTCTTCTTGAAGTTGTGTCAAAGCCTCCTGGAAGAACACCAGGAAAGGGTGATAAATCATCCCCAGCATAGGAGTCAAAAAGCCCCCTCATCTTAATCATCTTATACCCAAAAAAAAATCCTTCTTTATAAGGAAAATGTCCAGTTAACCAGGTTCGCTGACTCCAAGTTAAGGCGGGTAAGTGGTAGTAACTGGCAGTTGAAGCCCTCGTGACCACACTAACACTAGGGATATCCACCGACAGCTGGGCTGAGGTAGGCCTAAGGATCCCCAAGGGTCTCATCCACGAGCTTCCTCCAAGATAACGCGTGGTTGTGGGCCAACGTAATAAATATAAATTAGCAAGCCATGTTAGTCTATGTTGTTCAATTCTTGGTATACTAAGGTTTGGACCTAGCCGCAAATCTATAGCCTGAAACAAGCGTTGAAGGAACTGCCAAGTGGCCCGCTCAGGTAAGTCTTGATCCTGAGTTCAGAATGGAGGCACAAAGGTGGAGAACCAAAAGGGTTGCCCAAAAAGTCTTTAAAGGAAAAGAGCACTGGTCAGCTGTTTCAAGATCACATATTGTCAACTCTTGCAAGTGTCAAGTTCAACACATGCCTCATCACGCAAATGGCTACTAAACATGAAGGCCAGTGGGCTTGAGCTTGCCAACTCTGGGCCCTGGGCTTTTATTACCCAGAAACTGGCACCAGTCGTCTGGGTGCGTCTCAAACTTGGGAAACCCAAAATCAGGATGTTCGGCCCGCTGGCGAAAATCAGGATCCACAATCTTGAACAGAAATCACTGGTAGAAATACACTCATCGTGACCAAGTTGCATGCAAAGCCGCTAAGAACTTTGCAAGCTTTTTGCCCGACCTCTTCCAAGCAGCTGAAGAAAGCCAAAATCAAAATCAACATGGACACTGGACACCGACACCGACAAAGATGCCACTGGTGGAGCCAAGCACAGAATCACAAAGGTTACCACGGTTAGTTGCCAGAACCCCCAACAGCAACACAAAAACCAACAACACATAACAACACACTGTTTGAAGCTGCCTCTTTTGGATGCCTGTGGCAATATCCCGCGCGCGGATCAGGAAAGCTCCAATCTTTTTGAAGCCCTCCTCATCCACCATGCGAGTTGTCATGGCGCAACTTCCCAGGCGCACCCCTCCAGGTGAAATCGGAGAGGCGTCTGAGGCGATGGTGTTTCTGTTCCTTGCACCAAACAATCAAATGCGTGATGCTTTGGGATGCCTTGGGATGCTTTTGGGGCCAAATTTTGGGGATGGTTGACAATTGACAATGGTTGATTCTTTTTTGGGGATGCAGGGTGCACTGGTGCTCTGCTCGCTGCTAGCTGCTATCTGAAATCCACCCTGGAAAACAGGAGGCATAAATCTTCTTAGCTACATTGTGTACCGGCATTCTATACTATCACGACATAGTTTTCTTGTATCAGTACAAGGTGGAAAGATGCGCTGTCGCATCCCAGGCACACAATGATGGAGGCCTCCTCACAAACTTTCTCCATCTTGGCACCAGACAAACCTTCGGATTTCAAATCCCAGAGCAGCAAATGGTTGTCTGTGCCTCCTGTCACGAGCTTGGCGCCATGCTCTGACAAGTAGGAGCTCAAAGCTTGGCAGTTTGCCACCACCCGTTCACAATACTCACGGAACTCGGGGCCAGCAACCTAGCAGTGAACTCGCATAGTTATCGTGTTGCAAGTTGCCCCAGCAGAGGGAAAACAACAAAAGTGAAGGGTGATCACCACAAAACAATACAAAATGATGATAAATGATGTCTTTCTTGCTCTTCACATCGAATTTCCGAAGCCCTGCCCCGAACCTCGCGAAGTTGAAAGGCCAATGCACCAATCGTAGCGTTGTGAGGGCCGCCTTGAAGTGCAGGAAACACCGCCTTGCAGCACCCGACCCCAACCTCTCCGCCCTGGTGGCTTGGTGACACCCTCACCCTGTTTATCTACCCTCAATATTTCGCTGGTTGGCTGATTTGCTCTGCAGCCCTGGTAGTCACATCCAAGCTCACCCCAACGGGGTGAGGTAAACTCAACTACAGAACAATGCCAGAACAAAAGGCATACAGCATACACACAGCACACACTTAAATTGGCTCCTATCTCACCACAACTTGAACGAAATGCCATCCAAGTGCATTGTCAATCTTCTGCTCCAGCTCCTTGCGACAAAAAATCATCCCACCGCGAGGCCCTCGCAGGGTCTTGTGAGTGGTGGTTGTGACGACATCTGCATAAGGAAAAGGCGAAGGGTGCTGTTCAGTGGCTACCAATCCGCTGATATGCGCCATATCCACCATCAAATAGGCACCAACTTCATCGCAGACCTCTCGAAAAGCTGCCCAGTCAATGTGCCGTGGATATGCCGAAGCCCCTGCAATGATCAACCGCGGCCGGAAAGCCCGTGCAGTCTCGCGCAAGGCATCATAATCAATGAGACCTGTTGTCTGATCAACACCATAAGGCAAACTCTCGAAGTAGATGGAGGTTGCCGAAACCTTGCGTGCACTTGTGTAGTGCCCATGTGTCAAATGGCCCCCTGCAAGCAGGCTCATCCCCATGATTCGGTCATGCGGTTCCAGGAGTGCAGTGTACACTGCAAAATTCGCAGGAGATCCGGAATACGGCTGAACATTCACAGACCACAACTCAGGTGACAGATTGAAAGCTTTCAAAGCTCGATCTTTGCAAAGTCTTTCCAAATCATCAATGAAAAAGTTCCCTCCATAGTACCTTGCACCTGGCAAGCCTTCAGAATACTTGTTGTTCAGCACTGAGCCTAAGATCTCAAAGACATAAGGTGAGGCGAAATTTTCGGAGGCGATGAGGTTGATACTCCCACTTTGACGTTTCCACTCCTTGATGATCAGCGTGCTGATCTCGGGATCCGCATTTTTCAGATCTGGGATGCCATTGCTGATATCCCTCACTGCCCTTCGCCGGCTCCGAACCCGGGTGCCAGACAGAAAGCTAACTCCGAGGCCAACTGCAGTCCATTTGGAGACACCTTGGCGATTCCAGATTCGTCATGACCCCCAGTTGACATGTTGATTAAGGTGTATAAAGGTTTTCGAATGTTTTCGAACACCGGGATCACATGAAAAAGGAATGAATGAAATGAAATGAATCTGATTTTGCCCAGGCATGTTGAGTCTAACAATTTTTGGACTGGAGTGGTAAACACTTTGTAGGGAGGCTTTAGGCAAGGAATACCCGTAAGGCTGACACGTGTGCATAGCTGCATCATGATAAATGAAAGACTTCTGAGGCAGGGAGCCGGACCCCTTTCTGCCGTAACCTCGATGAGTTTTTGGAACTGCAGCCCAATCATGGGCGTATCTATGGTGTACCGGGACAATCACACCAGGACCGAATGTCCATGGTTCCATGGCAGTGGGACAGTGCAAATATCCTACTTCAACCTGTTTGCTTTTTTCGTATGTTGCTATATTGCCCCTCAAAGGCATCATGATCCCAGTGTTTTTCTTCTTTGCACCGGCCCCAATATCTAGCGCTGGTGTACAAGCTTTAAGGCAAATCAATTGTCGAGGCGTTGGCATCTTGTCAAGCACAGTGGTGCTGCGCCAGATTCATGTACTGTGGGTTCCCTGATTCATTGAGCCAAATCAATCTGTCGACATGAATCGCACCCCCACCGTTCTGCAACCGCGGTCGTTTTGCGATTTGGTGGCGTACCTGGCGCAAAAAAAAAAATCCAGGTTTGAACAGCTGCGCATTCTGAGCATCTCACATGCGAAGTCACCTCAACAGGCTGTTCCAGCGACATGCAGCTGGTTACGGCTGGCATGATTTTGTCTCCCCTGAACTTGAACAAAAATCGTCAAATAAGAACAAACTCCGGAACAAAGCTTTGGTGCAAAGGTTGCATCAAAGAATCTGGCCTGCAAAACCACCATCATGTTGCCACGGCCCAGCCACCTGTAGGTATGTGTATATATAATATATGGCCCACCTTGGCCCACATTGCAAAAACACAAGACATTTGTGCGTATTTTTCGGCCTGCTTCTCCATGATAAAGGTGCGCCATGGCGAACACATCACAAATTGTGAAGCGTTGACTGATGATTTGGGTGTGACATGATTTACGTCTTGAGTTTGAGTGTGCAGTGTGCAGGAAAAAACACAGGTGGTTCATAAGTCATGGTCATAGTAATCGCATGCACCTTCAAAAAAGTAGACATTCCACTTCTATATACATATATGAAATATCAATACATATCATCCAAACCATCACATCACATAAGTGTCAAACGCATGCATCAACACAACAACTCAAATAGGGTCAAAACAAGCAGGGTGAAGCAGGATGAAGCAGGAGGGCGTGTGTCCGGACCCGTGTCTGAAACTAAGATCCGGCTTTAACCATCAGGAATCAGGACTGGTATTTTGGATTGTTTAACAATCCTGAAGTGGCAATGTGTATATATATATATGCGTGTGTGTGTGTGTAACATCTAAATAGACGTAAAACTTCTCTTTTTTTCTTCCTTCTGTCCTCTCCCTTTTTAAATCTAGTGAAAGGGTTTTTAATCTAGTGCAGGGGGATGAGGGTCCCTTGGTGTGCCTCATCTAACAAAGACCGCACCAAGTGGACGTGATATCAGTGCCCGGCCAGCACTGACGTACCTGCACGTGTATATATTTTTACGCTGTTGGTTTATATGTCAATGACTCCTGTGATTTTTACTGACGTGCTCCTTATACTCTTACTGCTGTTGGTTTATATGTCAATGACTCCTGTGATTTATATGGACGTGGCAAGGGGCTAAGCCAAAAACCCCAATAAACAAACAATCTAATAAATTTGTTTCCTGTCTAATTTGCATGTTACAGGATTCAGTTCCTGCCGGATCATATAATGATCCATTCTTGTCTAGTGTGATTCCTATGGTGACTCCGACATGGTGCCATAGGGCCAATTGAGGCAACCCCAGTTGGGGTCAATGTCGACTGACCTGATTTCTGAATTTACACTTTTGAATTAGTAATTCGTTTAGGTAAAGTGCAACAGATGGCCTTACTGTTCTGCACCTTTTGCGAAGTCCCGCTGATCCGGCTGTCCCTTGAAATCCTTTGGACAAGCTTCTCTACTGCGTGATGCCGTTCGGAACACTCAGAAACCTTCTTTTTTTCGCAGCTGCTTTTGACGATTCATGACAACAGCATTTGATACAGGAATCAGGCAGGCACGCGACTTTCAGGTGTGGTCTTTTTTCTTTTGATGGTTGTCTGGTGAGGTGAAACATATTGTGCACCTAATTCGTTGGAACTTGAAAGCCGTTTTATGCCCTTGTGGCTGACTTGAACACGGGCCTGGAGTGGCACAACGCACGAATTCTAGGTTTAGGAGCTGAATCCTGTTGTTTTACTAATTGTTTTGGTTTTCCTGTCTGTCATCAACTAGTCCCCCATTTGGTCCCTAATTTCCCTGCGTGCCTCTCCGTAATGTGTCGTGGGGTTTAGGTGTGTGCGCTGTTTTGGTTAGGTCCGTTTCGCCGTGTAGGTTGGTTCCGGAGGTCCGTCTGTTCCCCTCCCCCCCCTGCGCTGTTTTTGGCCGTTTGCCCTTCGTGTGTCCGCTTTTTCTTCCTCTTGCCTTTCAGGGTTGACCCGGCTCTGGCCGGGTGTGTGTGTGTGTAACATCTAAATAGATGTAAAACTTCTCTTTTTTTCTTCCTTCTGTCCTCTCCCTTTTTAAATCTAGTGAAAGGGTTTTTAATCTAGTGCAGGGGGATGAGGGTCCCTTGGTGTGCCTCATCTAACAAAGACCGCACCAAGTGGACGTGATATCAGTGCCCGGCCAGCACTGACGTACCTGCACGTGTATATATTTTTTACGCTGTTGGTTTATATGTCAATGACTCCTGTGATTTTTACTGACGTGCTCCTTATACTCTTACTGCTGTTGGTTTATATGTCAATGACTCCTGTGATTTATATGGACGTGGCAAGGGGCTAAGCCAAGAACCCCAATAAACAAACAATCTAATAAATTTGTTTCCTGTCTAATTTGCATGTTACAGGATTCAGTTCCTGCCGGATCATATAATGATCCATTCTTGTCTAGTGTGTGTGCTTGCACGTGTAAGTAAACACAACACATACATATATAATTCACACACATATATATTATATATAGTATACATATATAAATAACTAACTAACTAACTAACTAACTGACTAACTAACTAACTAACTGACTAACTAACTAACTAACTGACTAACTAACTGACTAACTAACTGACTAACTAACTAACTGACTAACTAACTGACTAACTAACTAACTAACTGACTAACTAACTAACTGACTAACTAACTAACTGACTGACTGACTAACTAACTAACTAATTAACTAACTAACTGACTAACTGACTGACTAACTAACTAACTGACTAACTAACTAACTAACTGACTAACTAACTGACTAACTAACTGACTAACTAACTAACTAACTGACTGACTAACTAACTAACTAATTAACTAACTAACTGACTAACTGACTGACTGACTGACTAACTAACTAATTAACTAATTAACTTGCATCAAATCGAATGAGATCAGGGCACCCTCCAACTCGCCACAGTTCTTTGCCCCTGAAGCCAGAGATGAAGTTTTCGAATGGGAACTTCAGGGACTAATGCCGACGCCTACGGCATGGTGAAAAGGCACCTTCATGGTGAAAAATCCCAAAACAGCACCTGGAGTCCTGGAGGTTTCACATGCGAATACGTGCAAATGCACATGAATCGTCAAAAAAAAAATGCCAAGAACAAACAAACTGCCCTCGGGAAAAAAAGAACACCAAACATCATCAAACCGCAACATGTGGAGAATCACTGGCAACATTGATCCCGATCAAGCTGGATTCTTTTTACCGGGTGCAAATTTAGAAAGCTCCAAATGTCCCACAGGCCGCCGAATGTGGGAATGCCACGTGTGCTGCAAGTGGCACTGAGTGGTGCTCCAGGCTGCCGAGGCTGCCGTGTCAGAGGTCGAGCTACATCAACCAACTTCCAACTTTGCATTGAACTTCCACTTGCACACGTTTCACACATTTCAGGTGTTCCAACTGAACTTCAACTTGTGTGTTGTTTTCTAATATCTTTTGACCATGTGAGATTTGTCAACAGGTCACAGGGAGGCATCGCATGCTAGGCTCGGAAGATATGGCTCTGGCAAGATTCTGCGGTGAAACGAACCCAAGCTGCGAATGAAGACCAAGAATGCAATGAATGAATCTGATAGGGCAGCCTGGTGCAACAGGAACGGGGAAGTTTTACTTCTTACAGCAATTCAGCACATTTATTTAAATAACATGTTCACATTTCAATTTTCATTACATTAATCTGCCCGAAGTGTGATGCACCACATCGTTCTAGTGGCATCAAAGCGGTGCATCAACGACTTCGCTTCACCAGAAGGCACAGAAAAAGGCACTCGAATGGTACTTGACGCCCTTGGTGCAAGAAAATCATAGAAAAGCAAAGAACATCTCAAGGCGAGCAACTCAGGTTGGATCTGCATCCAACTGCACGTCCCTGCTTTAAGGCTAAGCTTTCCCGCAAAGAAACTGGACGTGAAAGCAATGTCAGAATGCCATTGCATCATCTCAGTGATTCATCGAGTCATCGCCCCAACTTTCCGCAATTTCCTTTGGGTGGTGAGCCAACGCATGCGACAACACCTCGGGCGAAGCTGTTCAAGGCACAGCCCGAACACCTGGGCACCTGCAGCTCGTTAAGGGTGTGAAGGAGCAGCGAAGCGGATCTTTGCATCCACCGCTAGTTGCATGTGGTATGGCGTTGCCTAGGAAATGAATGAAATGAATGAAATGAATGAGGTGTCTCCGTTTACTTCCAGGAATCTAATCTTTGGACCCTGGCCTCTATTGGAAGGACAGCTTGCAGCATGTTTGCGACCTTTCAGGCCGTGCTGCTGGCTTTCGGGATGTCATGTCATGGGAATGCTTCACGGAAAGCATATGTGGCCAACCCTTGGCAGGCGAGCGCAACAAAACGGCAGTACGTTTAAGCAAAAGAAAAACTTTGTTCAAATGTTCAAAGGGTTCCAGAGTCATGTGCGGTCGCTTTGTGCGCCATGGGCTGTCTATCGACTTGCAATGATGTTGAAACAGCCACAGGATCCTCGTCTTTTTTGGATTGGAAACAGGCTCCCATCTCCAAGCATGATGGACATAGTGGACACTTGCAAGAGCAGCATCTGAAATCAAACACTGCTCCAGGCTGTGGCAGGTCGAATTCAGGTCGAACCTTTGGAAAACACAGGGCTTGGGACAGTGAAGTCCTAGCTCTGTTTTCAATTGTATAGCTGAGTTTGCCCGCCCCTCAGATGCCGTCTTGAGGAGCTGTGGTCTGTCTGAGAAACAATGAGAAAATTAAACCAATAATGTGATGCCGTATCAATTCTTTTCACAGCCTAGTTTTGGGCAAAGGTCCAAGTGTCCGAGCACTGCCTGGTTCGAAACTGCGGCGCACACAGGGAAAAGGATGCATAAGGGTCAAACTGGCTTGGTCTTGTCCTTAGATATATACTTTCGCGGCGAGAGAACCTTCAATCTCTCTGTCTCTCAGTCACAGACGGCGAGCCGACGGAGAACCTTCAATGTTCTTTTGCTTTGTTTTGCCTTGGGAAAAGTATGAAAAAAGCTTTGATGGCTCCCTTGGCTTCAAATCCATATGTGTCCAACTTGAATTCAGAAAATCATTCTAATGGAGCCTAAGGCCATGTAAATTGGACGTTGGCAGCCTCTCAGCTTTGGTGTGACTGCCAGATTGAACTTCCCATACCCAAAATTTGACCACTTCAAGGCTTTTTTCACGGACTTTGTCATAGTCGATGGGTTGGAAGGAAACCTAACGTATTCAGAAATTCAGCCAGGGCCAAAATTCACTGCAAAGGACCTCAGCCCATCCTCGCCACGGCCAAGTTCAAGTACTGCGATCCGTTCGCTTTGCATCTTTGTCTTGCGTCAGAATGCGTCTTTTTACGATACGGTTGCACCTACGGTATCCTACGCCGGCCTACGCCTATCCTGGAGCATTTTCTAGTCACATCAGCCCCTTCTTTTCAGGTCCAGTTTGTTCAGGCTCCCATCTCCAAGCATGATGGACATAGTGGACACTTGCAAGAGCAGCATCTGAAATCAAACACTGCTCCAGGCTGTGGCAGGTCGAATTCAGGTCGAACCTTTGGAAAACACAGGGCTTGGGACAGTGAAGTCCTAGCTCTGTTGTCATTATATAGCTGAGTTTGCCGCGCCCCTCAGATGCCGTCTTGAGGAGCTGTGGTCTGTCTGAGAAACAATGAGAAAATGAAACCAATAATATGATGCCGTATCAATTCTTTTCACAGCCTAGTTTTGGGCAAAGGTCCAAGTGTCCGAGCACTGCCTGGTTCGAAACTGCGGCGCACACAGGGAAAAGGATGCATAAGGGTCAAACTGGGTTGGTCTTGTCCTGAAATCAAAAACTGCTCCAGGCTGTGGCAGGTCGAATTCAGGTCGAACCTTTGGAAAACACAGGGCGAACAAATTGCACATAATCAATTTTCATGCAGCTCGCCAGAACGACCGATGACGATTCGAACCAAACATGGAGGCCTCTTGTGAACTCTAAAGATTGGAGCTCCGGGCCGTTCAGGCTCTTGGGACTGTTCGGCCTGACAGCTAAAATCTCCGCATCTATGTCACCATGTCTGAGGGAATGAAGCTTAGGGGATGTGTGTCAGCAGTGTGTCACAGCCCAAAACAGGGGGCATCTGTGTTTCACTGCTTTGGAAGCTGGCTTAGACACACAACTGGATTGGCCAGTCCATTGCGGGCGACGTCCGTGGTCGGAGCAGTAAGTTGCCACGATAAAGCCCGTCCAGAAAAAACCACATTAGTATCTTATATAGCTATATATAGCTTATGTACATGCGAATGCACTATCTAGAGTTCTGCAACTGGACGAAGGCGAGTTCATTGAATTGCAACAAATCTGGAGCAGCTCCAGTCATCTGAGTCGTCTCAAGGCCATGCTCTTTGATCGACCCTCTCGTTGCACGTAGGACTCCTTCGACCCTCTCGTTTCGTGTAACTTGCCCTTTGGGTCCCCCTTTACGTTCCCCCAAAGGGGTCCCGTCCTGAAGGTATATGGATTATATGGACTAACACCTGCAAACACACGACATCGAATGCACTCGAAGTTATCTCATCTCAAACATCTCACATCCACGAAAGACCTGTGGAACTTGGAGTGCCAAGGGAAAGTGATGCCTTCATGCAGTCTGGTTATCCCAAAGGGAACCTGGTGGGGGAATTGAAGATCTGAGAGATCTTGCTGACACGACTATGAAAGATTCTGCAAGGCTTGAAATTGCTCTGAAGGGGTGGGGCAAACCCAACCTTCTGAACATTTTAGGGCTCATGGCTGAAACATGCACAAAGAAGTGCAACCAATGCTTGGATTGATTGGCTGGCCATTTGTTGCTCCGTTTGTGTAGCAGTGCAGAGAAACTTTGGGGCAAAAGTGTCACACAAGAGATATCTCACAAACTGAAATTCCTCGAAAACTTTAAACAGAGTGCACTCAACACGCAAAGCGAGGTGCACCAACCACGGTGGGTGCTCTTTGGGGATGCAACCGCAAAGTTTGAATCCAACAAACCCTTCCTGCATGGAGCCCCTCTCTTGGGCAGTCGTGACTGTCAAAAAATGTCTTGGCTAATCCAAAAACCACGTGGCAGCCACTATGCTCAGCTTGCCTGTTGATGCAAGACTTTTGGCATGGACTTCAGAATGACATGTAACTTGCGCGCTGCGAAAAATCACGTCGCAATCATTCGTGATACTCTTGTCCGTCTTTGACAAGGCCCGTTCAAATCTTCAAGTCGTTCTAGTCTGATTGGAAAAACTTGTGAATCCAGCTTGCGCAAAAAAATGTCTGCACATCTCACAAGGCAAACCAAAAGGCCTGTTGCCTGCAAACTTCTTGAGGTGGAGACTGCGAAGCAATCACTTTGGCGCTGCAAATGGTCAATGTACATGCAGCAGTACACCTTTCTCAGCACTATATCAAAATGCGTCAAAGACTGCTGGTGCCGCCGAGTCGAGATAGAGTGCCGATATGGAAGCGACTCAAAGGTAAGTGTACTGAACTTCCCGCACAGGTCCAGCACATGTCCAAAAGGTCCTGCTGAAATGGGCGATGAAAGGTCAGCAAGGATCAAAAACAAGATGCTGACCAAACCCCTTCGAGGAGCTTCCTGAGTCAACGACCAATTTGAAGTCTTGAAACTGTCAAGCCCGTCCTGAAAGGTAGTGAACATAACTCCAAGAACTATGGCAACTATGGATGTTTATGGTACTTGGGTGGCCCACATTGTAACCGCTCTTGTTCTGTGGCACATTGTGGCACTCTTCGGAAGCTCCCCATGGCTCCGCGAGTCTTGTGAGGCGGGCGCAGGGGGGCGTGGCTCGGCACACCTTTGGCCGGGGAAACGTGTGAGTCCACCATATCTTGGGCGCCTGGAGCGGGCCAATGTGGAAACTCATCGCAAAAGTAGGGCTTCAAGTAGGGCTAAAGCGGTCAAAATTTCCCCAATCGCGATTTGATTTGGTCCAGATGCCTCAGCTTGCAACCTGTGTGTGGACTCGGCATGAGCACACGCAGCCAGTCGCTTGTGCATCACTCATTTTGCACAGGCTTCAAACAGCTTGGGTTTGGCTTATGATCTTGAAGGTCGGTGTACGAAATAGCACGAAACCCAAAACTCAGCAAGGTCTTGAAGACTCAGAGAGGGAACGTTGACCAGGCAGACTTCCGGCAGTGACTCAAAAGCAGTTCCTGTGCGGTTTCTTCACCATTCTTCACAATACCAATGGTCACAAAATTGAAGTTTGCAGGCTCCAGCACGATGTCCACTACTCATCGGCCTACATGGTTTCAAATGTCATTTTCACCAAAACTTACCTTGAAAAACTGCAAACCAAAATCAAAGCTAAATATGCCGATACTCTTGTCAACATGTTGTATACAAAGGTATGTGTAACACGCGTGTGTAAGCTATTCAGGAGTTCAATGGGTTTCCCTCAGGGAAAAAAACAATTGCCTGCCAAAGGTTTTGGCAACATGTGCAAATGATTACCACTTCATTGCTGTCATACGCTGAAAAGACTGAGACATGACACCCGAAACGTGAACTGAGTCAGGTTGTTTTCCTGAAGTTGTTGGAACTAAACCTGGCCAAATGACAGGCCCTACCAGCACTAGAGGCAGGATTTAGATGATTAATCCATCAACCAATTAATCCAGAGCAATACATATATGATACTTGAAAGTACGGACTTGACGTGGGAAAAAAAAAGTTGGTGGAAAACATTGGGCAAAATTTTCTCCTCAAGTTACTGGCGCCTCGCAGATAGTTGGGGGAGACAAACAGGCAAGATGTGGGGGAGAGTCCTTACCACTGTGGAACTTAACCGGTAACGCGAATGGAATCATAGACGCCAAGATGCAAAGGCACCTTATATCAAATAGAGGCACGGGTTTCATTGAGTTGATAACCCAATATGTTTCCAAACGGAATTCCTTTAAGACAAAAATCAAGTGTTTGCGTTGCAACTCAGTGAAACCCACGCCGTTTCTTATCCATTAGGGAAAAGTGAAGGAACAACAGAAAGGAACCACCCGTATCAAGTATATCCGCCGACCCTGGCTTTGGCACTAGCCAAGGCGGCGCCCAGGTCACAAAGCTTTGCTTGTCCCTTTGCTTGGCCGCCTGTGGCCGTGGCGCCATGCACCATAACTTTCGATTAGGCCATTCGTGGGCCCAAATTGATCAACCCTACAAATGCCCGCCCCGGCAAAGGCCGAACGCGGCCTTCTGGCTAAGCCCATCAGATCTGCTTTCTTGGTCCAGCGATGCCCAAGGGTTACTGTTGTTGCCCAGAATTTCGCCCACTTGCCCTGTTGCTATTATTATTGTTGTTGTTGTTGTTGCTGCTGCTGCTGCTTCTGCTGCTGCTGCTGCTGCCGCTGCTGTTGTTGTGTTGTTGGTGTTGGTGTTGGTGTTGGTGTTGGTGTTGGTGTTGGTGGTGTTGGTGTTGGTGGTGTTGGTGGTGTTGGTGGTGTTGGTGGTGTTGGTGGTGTTGGTGGTGTTGGTGGTGTTGGTGGTGTTGGTGGTGTTGGTGGTGTTGTTGCTGCTGCTGCGGCTGCTGTTGCTGTTGCTGCTGCTGTTGTTGGTGTTGGTGTTGGTGTTGTTGGTGTTGGTGTTGGTGTTGGTGTTGGTGGTGTTGTTGTTGTTGCTGCTGTTGCTGTTGCTGCTGCTGCTGTTGGTGTTGTTGCTGTTGGTGTTGGTGTTGCTGCCCTTTTTGTTGTTACCCTTTTTGTTGTTACCCTTGTCCTTGTCCTTGTTCTTGTTGTTGTTGTTGTTGTTGTTGTTGTTGTTGTTGTTGTTACCTTTGTTGATGTTGTTGTTGTTGTTGTTGTTGTCGTGGTTGTTGTTGTTGTTGTTGTTGTTGTTGTTGTTGTTGTTGTTGTTGTTACCCTTGTTCTTGTTATTACCCTTGTTCTTGTTGGTGTTGTTGTTGTTGTTGTTACCTTTGTTCTTGTTGTTGTTGTCGATAATGTTGTTGTTGTCGTTACCCTTCTTGTTGTTGTTGTTGTTGTTGTTACCCTTGTTGTTGTTGTTGTTGTTGCTGCTGCTGTTGTTGTTTACCCTTGTCCTTGTTGTTCTTGCTCTTGTTTTTGTTCTTGTTATTGTTCTTCTTGCTGTTGTTGTTGTTGTTGTTGTTTACCCCTGCATTTTTTTGTCACAGTCTCGTAGTGGCCAAAAATCATGAAATAAGTTTTGTTTTTTACGTTTTTCTTTAACTTTAGGAGGAAAAACACTGTAAATACTGAAGTTGTTGACGCCTCGGAAGCCCAAAACCACGGTATTTACGATGTGTTTTTTTCACTGATAGCAAACACCACGGTACTTACAGTGATTTTTGGACAGCACCTAGCCAAAACATCCTGGTACTTGCGCAGTTTTCATTATGTTGCAAGAAGTTGTTTTTTCCATGCCACTGTATATAAATTACAGAGTTTTGGCTTTTGTCACACACCAAAAGAACAGCAAAAATCCATCAAAAAGTGCCACAAATGCACCTTCCAAACCCTACTTGGCAGCATGCCCCGTTTTATCCATGTTCGAAAGACTTTTGACCCCCTAAAAACGTGAAAACACCACCAGAATTGAAGGATTTGGGGGGAGGGTCTGCGGCAGGGATCTGCAATGCAGCAGGGACTTGCAGAATGGCTTGGAAGGTCCATTGGGACCTTTGGTGAATGTTTGATGTTTCTTGGGTGCCAAAACAATGTATATAAGTTACAATGCTTTTTGTCACTTTTGCATCAAAAAAACATTGCAACATGCTGAAAGCTGCGTAAATACCAAGGCGTTTTTGCCAGGCGCTGTCCAAAAACCACTGCAAAAAGCGTGGCTTTTGTTACCAGTGGCAAAACCGTAAATACTATGCGTTTCGACTTCCAAAGCGCCAAAAATCCGTATTTAGAGTGTTTTTTTGGCTCCGAGAGTCTTAAAAAAAAAACGTGAAAACACCTCTCATTTGGCATTGTTCGATTTTTGGCCACTACGAGACTGAGAAAAAATGCAGGGGCAACAACAACAGCAACAACAACAACAACAGCAGCAACAGGGCCAGCAACAGCAAAAGCAACAGCAACAAGAAGAACAACAAGAACAACAAGAACAACACGAACAAGAAGAAGAAGAACAACAACAACAACACGCACAAAAATGCGACAAAAAGATGTGTGGCAAGATGGTTACAAACTGCGGTATGAAAAGAACATCACACTGTGCTCTGCACCTACGCGCATGCGCCGAGCACATGAACAACACCAATGCTCACACTACTATACGTAACCCTTACGGCATCGCCGGTGTGCGAAGCTTCACAATATATGTTTCTTTTCGCAGCAGCAAGCGCTGATTGGATCCATGATTGCTGTACCCAACCAAATGATCAAACCTAGAGGAAAAATTGGATTAACATGGTGTGGGGCAGCAAGGCCTGCAGGATCTGCGGGGATCATGCCCGTGCCGAGCAGCAACGCAGTGAGGAAGCCTGAGCCCATGCTGATGACATGCCCCAAACAAGCAACAACGCGCATGAAACCTTGTGAATAATCAGTCAGATATGAGCAGTTCTCTCACATGCCTGTTTGAAGATTTTTCGGAAAACGTTAGCATCATGAAACATTGCACCAAAAAAAAAATATACAAAGGAGAAAAGATTCAATAAATTGTCTCCAAGCCTCATGCACCCAGCTCCTTAAGATCTCCATCACTTGCACAGGTAGAAAGCGAACCAAGGAAGTGCAGTAATTTTCAAAATGTGATCCATACCTGGTCTCGCATCTGGTTTACATCGACTTGACACTCTCCAAATGCCCTGGGCCACTATGTCGTTGCGCGAGAAGGGCCGATGTCATGCAATGTTCGAAAGCACAGCTGGTCACAATGTTGTACAGCTGTTAGGCATGCCCAACAATTTCGACCTAACTCGGCCGAAAACTATCTGACCTTGATGTGCTGTTACGAGGAGACAGCAACGAGGCAGCAACTACTCTTGCAACTCGGCATCTTCTGAAACTTCGGCTACTTGCCCACCTTCGTGTGCAAAGTTCTTGCGCAAGTGAAACATGGCCACAAATGCGAAAGCGAGGCTCTCCCTGCAAGCCTTCAAGGAATCTTCAAGAAGCTATGCCAAAACAAGTCGGGCCAAATCTACTTGGTTGCAGCAGAAAACTGCACTTGAAGAAATAGGTTCCTGCGCATTGCTTGAATAGTTTTACAGTTCTGGGAGTACAGCAATGCGAAAACAGCGGATGGAAAGAATGGAAGATTGAAACTGAAGCCATCAGGCCTTCAGGTGTAGCCTCCGCTCATCACCCGTGGTCATACCCAACAATTTCGTCGCAACCCTTTTAGATTGCAAGTGCATGTTCTTCCATGTCCCTTTTTTCAACACACACTCCAGCATTAGCCTCTTATGGCAATGGTGGCATCGCCCGTAGGCATGACTGACATAACACTGACATGACATTGACATCACATACGGGCAGAAGTCGCGGAGCTTCTGAATTGAGCCCTCTCAAAGACTGGCATCAGAAACAGGAAGCTGGAAAACCTGAGGCACTGACGAGACTTGCCACGCCATGGCGACTGACAAGGAGGAAGCAAAGACATGACAAGACTGGCAAGACATGTAACATGGTCGGTTTGCACAAGGACTTAACACAAACAGACCGACCGAGTACAGGCCGTATTTGAAAACGTCAGATTGACTTCCAACAGCCCAGTCGGCCGAGCTGTCACACAATGCGAGCGCGGGGTTCGTACGAGGAAAGTTGTTGCGTTTGGGTGAAGCCATTTGAAAAGCAGAGCAATACTCCACATACATACATTAGTACTCCAATCACAATCGGCGCACTTTTTCAAGAAATCAGTTGCCAACTTGTCGGGCCACAGGATCTGCCAGAAACATTTCTAAGGCATCGTTCTGCAGCGGCCCTGGAACAAATGCAATGGTTTTTCTCTGAACAACTTGATTCGTAAAGTCAAAGATCTTGTGGTTTCACATGGCCTCAGAATACCCGTCATTCATCAAGAAAACTGATTTGCAATTCCTTCCTATGCGATGACTCTTGCCCCATGGGCTTCACAGGCTCCACAGGTCACACGCACAAATAAGCCCTGTGACTAAAATATCAGGTTTGTTCCGTCTAGGCTTCAAATTCCTAGACCCGCAATTCAGAATTGGCGCCTGGATCAAGCTCTTTATCAAATCCTGACTACAGCAATTTTATCAAGAATTTTGACATATCCAGTCAGATTGGCTTGAGACCGCCGCCCAAAGTTTAGAACATCGTATGGGACTGCAAAGCTTTCAATTGAACCGACAATTTGCGTATCAAAGCTTTGCCTGATGGCTGAAGGGACAAAGGGAAATTGGCAAGGCAAGGTTAGCTGTGCGCTCAGACACTTCACACCGGAGTCGTGCTTTTCAACTTTGAAACACCGAAAGCTCATAGCTTCAGCAGCTTGACAATGTTCATACAAAAAATACCACGGTGCAATATCCAAGCCGAATCTATTCGACGGTTCTGCGTGTCTGTGTGAAAAAGGGCCGAGATTTCCAAAGCCGAGACATGTTGTGCCAAGTCCTCACATGGGCCACAAACGTAAACTTTCCTGAAAGATTGATGCTGCAATAGTCGAAACGCGAATCTATTCTACGAAATATTCAGAATGACCTTCTCAATGTTGTCAAAGCATGCAACAGCAGTAGGATCAAGGGAGCATGATCGCATGTATAGATTACAGTCGCGCCTTCAGCTTTGCAAACTGCGCATCGCGGAGTGCATAAAGTTTCGCAACAAAGTAGGTCTCTGCTCTTGCCACAGCTTACAGCAGCCTGTGGCAAGCAGTTCAGTTGCTCTTCATTGAGTAAGCAATGCTGGACAAGCACGTCTGTTTGCGCGGCCCTGTGGGCCAGGTTGTGGGCAAGGCGCAAACCGAGCAAACACACTCTCTTACGCAAACCTCCCAGCATGATGAAGCCAAACATAATGTTGGACAATCAGCGCACACAAGCAGGTTCCTTCACATACCGTTCAACCACCAAACTAGTCAGTAAACCAAGGGCTGGTGGGGCAGCGCACGTGCCAAGCGAAAAGGATGAGATCACGAAATATGCTGCAACAACACTCCTGAAGCCAAAAAATCTTCAGTTTTGCCAATGGAGTTTCTTTGTTTGGAGATTGGAAGGAAAACCTCAACTTCCGTTTGCCCGAATGCTGAAATTAATGGCAACTCTGTTTCTGTCTCCTGGATTTGCCAGCACTGTCTTTGGTTACTGCCTTCACCTCTTATGTTTGTCCGGAAGAAAGTCTGCTGGGTTCCTGTCCAAGTCAAGTAGCCGCTGGATTGGAGTTACTCATCAGGTTTGACTAGAAACCTCTTGAAAAATTGTTGCATTGATGAGGAGGTGAACTGAAAAGGAAAACAAGCTCTGCATGCTGTGACTCTTCCTAAACGATTTGTCGGGTCAACATCAGCTCTATATCTTTGGCCAAGGCTGGGCATGAAAACACATGCCGAGAAACATGTCGCTAGCCAGTCTGACGCGGGCCACATCATAAGGTCTTGCCCATGGTGTTGTACAGCGCTATCTTGCGGAGATCCAAGCAAAGTCAGATGACGAACCTACAAATTTGCTGAACAAATTTAAAGTTGTCACAATTGTGCAGCAGCTGATAACATGTTTTTTTCAGCAAACTGCATGGATCTTGATTGCAACTTTGACACTATGCCGAGCCATATGTGTCAAATGCATGTCCTTTGTGGGTTCCACGCGGCATGTCTGCACCGGCGTCTTCTTTTCCAAATTCAAGGGGAATTCGACATCAAAACGTTCACGTGAAGAGAGCGGGTCCGAACAGCGCGGATGAAAATGCGCTCTGAGCTGCCCATGAATGCCTTGCGCTGTCGCGCCGCACGTCTCTGCAACGAAGTTGCAAAACTCGCAGTCTCATAGAGTCTTGCTGCCAATGCGATATGAAAGTCCCTACAACCAAACCACATCCAAAATTGCGGCAAAAACTGCAAAGCAAATAATCTCTCTAGATTGGGGGATGCGATCGGATGAGACAATGCCTTTGAGATTCGTGCTGCTTGGATCATGTTCTGGCTGGTGATCTTCGAAAACTGCAGCTGTCAAAATCTGTGGATATAGCTGTGATTTTTTCTTTGACCTCTACAAATCGCTTCCCAGGTCACTGCTCATCTTCGAATCTGGGGCGTTAACTTCAGGTCAGTGTTGGGGTCGGCTACATCCGTTTCATATTTGAGAAATCAGGTGTATCACAGTAAATTCCGATGCTAAAACGAATGGTTCATCGGCCTTTGGCATGAAAGCAATCCAGAATCCAGTCTTCCTTGCAAAACGAGGATCTGAGGGCTAAAACCGACGAGTTTAAAACGCTCGAGCCAAGATTGCTGCCTAGCAGCCCCAAGGATAGCCACAATGCACAAGAACCTTTCTCAATTTTTTTTGCCTGATTCAATTGTTTATGCAAACTATTTGTGACGTTTTTGGGCGGGATCACAATGAGGTGATCGTGCACACTTACTAAAAGGATCTGCTGGTATCGTGTGCGCATGGGATACCTGGATTCGCGAGTCCTCAAAACCTTTGCCTGATCGACCGAGAAACTATCATCATTCCCTTTTCGGCTAGGCAGGGGTCCGAAGTTTCGTTGATCTCCTTTGCCTAACGTCCGAAAGTTTTGCATCGTTGACCTCACCGGGGCTGAACGTACGTGCCGTGGCAAGCACCTTTGGATTTCTGGGTTCGTCCATTTCGTTTTCATGGGTTAGTGCTTCGGGCTGCACATGCGAAAGCCGATTCACTTACACACGTTGAAACCATACACTTACATACGCAAATTTAGCATGTATAGGGATGATGATAATCATGAAAATGATGCTGCTGATGATGATGGTGGTGATGATTTTGCTGATGATATTGCATTCGATGATGGTCATGCTTGACAATGATGATGGTGGATGTTCTGATGATGCTGCTGCTGATGACCAGGGCCATGTGTATGATCACGACCAAGAATGATCAAACAATGACAAACCCGATGTTCATGAAGACTTCTGATGATGCTAGTGGATGTGATGAGGATGATGATGATGATGATGATGATGATAATGCTGATGATGATGATGATGATGATGATGGTGGTGGTGGTGTTGATGATGATGATGCTGAAGATGATGACGGTAATGATTCCATCATGGACTTCATGATGGACCTCATGAGGACGATGGTGATGGTGATGGTGGTGACAATGACCAACACAATGACATTGACGATGATTATGCCGCTGATGACGATGACAGTGACTATGACGATGATGATGATGATGATGGTGGTGATGATGATGGTGGTGATGGTGATGAGATGATAATGATGATGATGATGATTTTGATCATCATCATCATCATCACCATCATCATCATCATCTGATTTTGATCACACAAGATCACGCAAAACGAATCAGGCCAATTTCCAAACGCGGTGCAAGAAATTTTGGGAAATAAATTTTAGCACCACCAATACACCAACAAGGGGATTACATTCGCCCCTACCTCAAGGTCACGTTTGCCTCTGCGCCATCGTAGCGGGAGGGGGGGTTCCAGTTCGTCGCCAGCCTCTAAGCCTCTAAGCCTCTAATGTCTGGAGGCAGCCTGTAAGCCTCTAAGCCTCTAAGCCTCTAATGTCTGGAGGCAGCCTGTAAGCCTCTAAGCCTCTAAGCCTCTAATGTCTGGAGGCAGCCTGTAAGCCTCTAAGCCTCTAAGTCTCTAATGTCCGGAGGCAGCCCGTAAGCCTCTAAGCCTCTAAACGCCTCTAAGCCTCTAAACGCCTCTAAACGCCTCTAAGCCTCTAAACGCCTCTAAGCCTCTAAACGCCTCTAAGCCTCTAAACGCCTCTAAGCCTTTAAACGCCTCTAAGCCTCTAAACGCCTCTAAGCCTCTAAGCCTCTAAACGCCTCTAAGCCTCTAAACGCCTCTAAGCCTCTAAACGCCTCTAAGCCTCTAAGCCTCTAAACGCCTCTAAGCCTCTAAACGCCTCTAAACGCCTCTAAACGCCTCTAGCCTCTAAACGCCTCTAAGCCTCTAAACGCCTCTAAACGCCTCTAAGCCTCTAAACGCCCCTAAGCCTCTAAACGTCTCTAAACGTCTCTAAACGCCTCTAAGCCTCTAAACGCCTCTAAGCCTCTAAACGCCTCTAAGCCTCTAAACGCCTCTAAACGCCTCTAAGCCTCTAAGCCTCTAAGCCTCTAAACGCCTCTAAGCCTCTAAACGCCTCTAAGCCTCTAAGCCTCTAAACGCCTCTAAGCCTCTAAGCCTCTAAACGCCTCTAAACGCCTCTAAGCCTCTAAACGCCTCTAAGCCTCTAAGCCTCTAAGCCTCTAAACGCCTCTAAGCCTCTAAACGCCTCGAAGCCTCTAAACGCCTCTAAGCCTCTAAACGCTTCTAAGCTTCTTGACATCTCTCAGCCTCTTGTTGCCTGTCAGCTTCGAAACGTCTCTAAGACATGCCATTTTGAACAAAACAAACAATTTGAAATATCTTAAACTTCTCTTTCGCGACCTTTCGCGAAGCAAATTACTTTCGCGATCTTTCGCGACCCAGCATTTCTGTTTCGCGAAAGTGATGTAGTATAACTCCCTTACATAAACAATACATTGAGGTTTTTTCGTGGCTCAAATGATGATGATGATGATGATGATGCTGATGCTGATGATGATGATGATGGTGATGATGATGATGTTTATCTGATAGCCTTGTTGGTAGATGTTCCCTCACAGATGTGACAAGACTCTTAGCTTACTAGTACCCAATGCTGTTTTCAACATGAAATCTCTATAGAATTGCTGACACCAACGTCCACGATAAAATCGCAAACGTTGACGTTGGACAGGTACCCCTAAAAAAATCCAAGGGGGATCGTTAGAGTCTATTCTCTTCTGCTAGGCTAGCGGCCTGTCCTGTTCCGTTCGGATCCATCCTTTCCGTTACAAGAGTCTTCCGCTAAGAGTCTTCCGTTCGGGTCTATCCTCTTCCGTTGAAGCCTACCTTCTTCCGTCAGAGTCTGTCCTCTTCCGTCAGAGCCTGTCCTCTTTCGTTCAAGCCCTGTCTTGTTTCGTTCGACTCCTCACATTCGTTTGCAACCTCTCTCTTTCGTTAGACTCCTCCTGGCTTTCAATCGAAGTCCTTCTTTCGTTTCAATGTTTAGCGGGCCTGATCCCCCATACTCTGTTTCTCTCAGAGTATGGGGGATCAGGCCCGCTAAGGTTTGCCAAGCCTCAAAGCTGCAAAGCCTCTTTGGCGCTTCACGCCTCAAAGCTTCAAAGCCTCAAAGCTGCAAAGCCTCTTTGGCGCCTCACGCCTCAAAGCCTCAAAGCTCCAAAGCCTCTCTGGCGCCTCACGCCTCAAAGCCTCAAAGCCTCAAAGCTGCAAAGCCTCTTTGGCGCCTCACGCTTCAAAGCCTCAAAGCCTCAAAGCCTGAACGCTTGGATGCTTTTGCGCTTTGGCGCTTTGGCGCTTGGCGGCTCTTTCAGGCTTTGGCGCTTCTTGACGCTTTTCCGACGCCTCAAAGCCTCAAAGCCTCAAAGCCTGAACACTTGGATGCTTTGGCGCTTTAGCGCTTTGGCGCTTGGCGGTTCTTGCACACTTTGGCGCTTCTTGACGCTTTTCCGACGCCTCAAAGCCTCAAAGCCTGAACGCTTGGATGCTTTGGCGCTTTGGCGCTTTGGCGCTTGGCGCTTTGGCGCTTTGGCGCTTTGGCGCTTTGGCGCTTTGGCGCTTTGGCGCTTTGGCGCTTGGCGCTCTCGATGCTTTGGTGCCTCTTGGCCCTTTGGCGCTTTGCGGCTCTTTGACGCTTTGGCGCTTTGGCGCTTGGCGCTCTTGATGCTTTGGTGCCTCTTGGCCCTTTGGCGCTTTGCGGCTCTTTGACGCTTTGGCGCTTTGGCGCTTGGCGCTCTTGATGCTTTGGTGCCTCTTGGCCCTTTTGCGCTTTGCGGCTCTTTGACGCTTTGGCGCTTCTTGGCGCTTTGAGACTTCGCGGCTCTGTGACGCTTTGGCACTTTGCGGCTCTTTGAGACATGCCATCTTGGAAAAAAAGTGATTTTGTAGATTTTACTTTTTTCAAGCACCGATTGAAACATAGGTATAAAAACTGTTTCGGAGAAAAAAACAAAGGGCCAGATTGTTTGTATTTGAGGGCCAGCGCTCACCTGCAGCCAGCGAACTTACGACTACCTGTTTAGTAATTTTTGTGGGTTGTTTAATGATGGTTTACCTTAGTAGGTAATTAACAAGCGTGGTTTGTAAGTCGCCGTTTCGCGGGTCATAACATCTTTGAGTGTGTTATAACTTATAACTTTGCTTATTGAGCATGTCATCATTGATGAAAAGGGTATATTCTAACTGGTGGAGGTTTGAATTCCATCGTCATACCTATATCAGATCTTATAAACCAGGCCCTGCGGAGTTTTGAAGCCGACCATCAATAGATTGGTTGAAGGAAAAATCTCCATCTTGACCAGAGTCTTAATCTTGTTTTTGCTGTTGCGGTTTTTTGTTTTTGTAAGGCAAGGACGAGAACTTGCAGCGTATCATCCAACATGTCTGAAGGTTGGGGACAAGACCTGACAGCGTAGCACCCAAGATGATTGAAAGTTAAGGACAGGTCTTACAGCGTGTTATCCAAGATGGTTGAAAGTTAAGGACAAGATCTTACACCGTACAATCCATAATGATTGAAAGTTAAGGACAAGGCCTTTCAGCATAGCATCAAACATGTTTGAAAGTTAAGGACAGAATCTTGCACCGTAACATCTAAGATGCTGGAAAGTTAAGGAGAGGATCTTGCAAAGTAGCATCAAGCATGTTTAGAACTTAAGGACAAGACCTGACACCGTAGCATCAAAGGTGTTTGAAGATTAAGGGCAAGGTCTTACAGCGTGGCATCCCAGATTCAAGATGTTTGTAATTCAAGAACAAGGTCTCAGGGCATAGCTTCCAAGATGTTCAAAGTTAAGGACAAGCTCTTCGAGCGTAGCGTCCAAGATGATTGAATGTCAAGGGCACGATCTTACACCGTAGCACCCAAGATGATTGAAAGTTAAGGACAAAGTCTTACTCCATAGCAACCAAAATCATACAAGATGCTTGAGAGTTCAGGACAAGATCTTCTTGGGCAGCATCCAGATCTTCCAAGAACTTGTTATTATTTATCTTGTTCTCGTTTTCGTTCGTGTTCTTGTTGTTAATGTTGTTATCGCTGTTCTTGCTCTTGTTGTTTAACTATTGTGTTTTGTTATTGTTATTTTGTTCTTGTTGTTGCTGCTGCTGTTGTTGTTGCTGATGTTGTGGTTCTTGTTTCTAATCTTGTGGTTATGGTTCTTTCTCTTGTTCTTGTTCGTCAAGGACAAGAACTTACAGCGTATCATCCAACATGTTTGAGGGTTAGGGACAAGACAAACAGAATCTTGGAGCGTAGCATCCGACATGTTTGAAGGTTAAGGACAAGATCTTGCTTCGTAGCAACAAAGATTTGCAAGTCAAGGACAAAATCTTACACGGTAGCATCCCAGATGATTGCAAGATCAGGCTGCGATCTGACAGCGTAGCATCAAGGATGATCGAAAGTTAAGGACAAGATCTGACTCTGTAGCGCCCAAGATGTTTGAAAGCACAAGATCTTACGCCGAAGCACCAATGATGTTTGTAATTTATAGACAAGATCTTACATGCTTGCATCCAAGATGTTTGAAGGCTAAGGACAACAGCTTACAGCGTACCATCCAACACCCCCTTACAGCGTATCATCCAACATGTTTGCAAGTTAAGGACAAGGCTTACACAGTAGCATTCAAGAGGATTGAAAGTTCAGGGCACGATCTTACACCGTAGCATCAAAGGTGATTGAAAATTAAGGGTAAGATCTTACAGCGAAGCATCCAAGATGTTTGTAATTCAAGGACAAGATTTTAGAGCATATCACCCAAGATGTTCAAAGTTAAGGACAAGCGCTTCGAGCGCAGCGTCCAAGATGATTGAATGTCAAGGGCACGATCTTACACCGTAACACTCAAGATGATTGAATGTAAAGGATAAAGTCTTACTCCATAGCAACCAAAATCATACAAGATGATTGAAAGTTCAGTACAAGATCTTCTTGGGTAGCATCCAGATCTTCCAAGAACTTGCTATTATTTCTCTTGTTCTGGTCTTCGTTTTTGTTCTTGTTATTAAAGTTGTTATAGTTGTTTGTGCTCTTGTTTTTTTATTAGCACTTCTTATTCTTGTTATTCTGGTTGTTGTTGTTGTTGTTGTTGTTGGTTGTTGTTGTTGTTGTTCTTGTTCTTGTTATTGTTTTTGTTCCTGTTATTGCTATTGTTTTTGTTCTTGTTTTTGTTCTTGTTCTTGTTCTTGTTGTTGTTGTTGTTGTTGTTGTTGGTTGTGGTTGTGGTTGTGGTTGTGGTTGTTGTGGTTGTGGTTGTGGTTGTGGTTGTTGTGGTTGTGGTTGTTGTGGTTGTGGTTGTTGTTGCTGTTCTTGTTCTTGTTCTTGTTCTTGTTTAAAGTTGTTTTTGCAAGGTCTGTGTCGCATAGGCCGGGACTGTCTATCACACCGGGGGCGACATTGTAGATAATATCTTTCAACCAAATAGGGAGGAAAATTGCCATTCGTTTAGTCGAATGCTACGTTTCAATCTTTTGGGGGTTGCCATAACATCTGCCATTGTTCTTCGGAATTCGCTACGAATTGTCTCGCAATATGCAAGCCCGTCCCCTTCTAAACACAGCCAGCCTTTGGTTGCAGACCTCTTTCCGTAAGCAAGCCCGTCCCCTTCTAAGCACAGCCAGCCTTTCGTTGGCGGCTCTTTGACGCTTCGGCGCTGTGCCGCTTCTTGAAGCTTTGACGCTTCTTGACGCTTTGGCGCTTCTTGAAGCTTTGCCGCTTTGACGCTTCGTGGTGCTTCGACGCCTTGGCGCTTTGCGGCTCTTTGACGCTTCTTGACGCTCTGGCAACACAGCGGCGATGAACACAGGAGACGGCGGCTGCGTCTCAGAGCTTGCGGCTTTGCGGCTTTGTGGCTTTGCGGCTTTGCGGCTTTGCGGCTTCAGCGATCCATGGCGGTGGCAACGCAGCGGCGATGAACGCAGGAGGCGGCGCATGAGTCGCAGAGCTTGCGGCTCGGCGGCTTGGCGGCTTGGCGGCTTTGCGGCTTTGCCGCTTTGCGGCTTTGCGGCTTGCGCGTTCCATGGCAGCTTTGCGGCTTTGCGGCTTTGCGGCTTTGCGGCTTTGCGGCTTTGCGGCTTGCGCGTTCCATGGCGGCTTTGCGGCTTTGCGGCTTTGCGGCTTGAGCGTTCCATGGCGGCTTTGCGGCTTTGACGCTTTTCAGGGTGCGCGCGTGTACCCGAACCCGCGTGCAATGGTTTCTCTCTGCTTTTTTTTCGTTTCAGGCCTCTCTTTCCTTCAAGTCCTGTCTTGTTCTTTCGGCTCCTCTCATTCGCTTGCAACCTCTCCCTAACTTTCGTTGGACTCCTGCTGACTTTCGTTGGAAGTCCTTCTTTCGCTTCTCTATGCTCTTCTTTCGTTTGAGGAGACCTCTCTTTCGTTCAAGTCCTGCCTTGTTCGTTCGACTCCTCTCATTCGTTTGAAATCCTCTCTCTTTCGTTGGACTCCTGCTGACTTTCGTTGGAAGTCTTTCTTTCGTTTCTCTATGCTCTTTTTGTTCTTTTCAGGCCTCTCTTTCGTTCCAGTCCTCTCTTGTTCGTTCGACTCCTCCTCTCGTTGGACTCCTGCTGACTTTCGTTCGAAGTCTTCTTTCGTTTCTCTCTGCTCTTTTTTCGTTTGAGTTGAGACGTCTCTTTCGTTCAAGTGGCTTTCGTTCGAAGTCTTCTTTCGTTTCTCTCTGCTCTGTTTTCGTTTGAGAGCTATCTTTCGTTCAAGTCCTGTCTTGTTCGTTCGGCTCCTCTCATTCGTTCGAAACCTCTCCCTTTCGTTGGACTCCTGCTGACTTTCGTTGGAAGTCCTTCTTTCGCTTCTCTATGCTCTTCTTTCGTTTGAGGAGACCTCTCTTTCGTTCAAGTCCTGCCTTGTTCGTTCGACTCCTCTCATTCGTTTGAAATCCTCTCTCTTTCGTTGGACTCTCGTTGGAAGTCTTTCTTTCGTTTCTCTATGCTCTTTTTGTTCTTTTCAGGCCTCTCTTTCGTTCCAGTCCTGTCTTGTTCGCTCGACTCCTCCTCTCGTGGGACTCCTGCTGACTTTCGTTCGAAGTCTTCTTTCGTTTCTCTTTGCTTTCTTTTCGTTTGAGTTGAGACGTCTCTTTCGTTCAAGTGGCTTTCGTTCGAAGTCTTCTTTCGTTTCTCTCTGCTCTGTTTTCGTTTGAGAGCTATCTTTCGTTCAAGTCCTGTCTTGTTCGTTCGGCTCCTCTCATTCGTTCGAATCCTCTCCCTTTCGTTGGACTCCGGCTGACTTTCGTTCGAAGTCTTCTTTCGTTTCTCTCTGCTCTTTTTTCGTTTGAGACCTCTCTTTCGTTCAAGCCCTGTCTTGTTTCGTTCGACTCCTCACATTCGTTTGCAACCTCTCTCTTTCGTTGGACTCCTGCTGACTTTCGTTCGAAGTAATTCTTTCGTTTCTCTCTGCTCTTTTTTCGTTTGAGGCCTCTCTTTCGTTCAAGTCCTGCCTTGTTCGTTCGACTCCTCTCATTCGTTTGAAAGCTCTGTCTCTCGTTGGACTCCTGCTGACTTTCGTTCGAAGTCTTCTTTCGTTTCTCTTTGCTTTCTTTGCGTTTGAGACGTCTCTTTCGTTCAAGTGGCTTTCGTTCGAAGTCTTCTTTCGTTTCTCTCTGCTCTTTTTTCGTTTGACAGCTCTCTTGCGTTCAAGTCCTGTCTTGTTCGTTCGGCTCCTCTCATTCGTTCGAAACCTCTCCCTGTCGTTGGACTCCGGCTGACTTTCGTTCGAAGTCTTCTTTCGGTTCTCGCTGCTCTTTTTTCGTTGGAGACCTCTCTTTCGTTCAAGTCCTGTCTTGTTCGTTCGACTCCTCTCATTCGTTTGAAAGCCTCTCTCTTTCGTGGGACTCCTGCTGGCTTTCGTTTGAAGTCCTTCTTTCGTTTCTCTCTGCTCTTTTTTCGTTTCAGGCCTCTCTTTCGTTCAAGTCCTATCTTGTTCGTTCGACTCCTCTCATTCGTTTGAAATCTTCTCTCTTTCGTTGGACTCCTGCTGGCTTTCGTTCGAAGTCCTTCTTTCGTTTCTCTCTGCTCTTTTTTCGTTTCAGGCCTCTCTTTCGTTCAAGTCCTATCTTGTTCGTTCGACTCCTCTCATTCGTTTGAAAGCCTCTCTCTTTCGTGGGACTCCTGCTGACTTTCGTTGGAAGTCTTTCTTTCGTTTCTCTATGCTCTTTTTGTTCTTTTCAGGCCTCTCTTTCGTTCCAGTCCTGTCTTGTTCGTTCGACTCCTCTCATTCGTTTGAAATCCTCTCTCTCTCTCTTTGTTCAAGCCCTGTCTTGTTTCGTTCGACTCCTCACATTCGTTTGCAACCTCTCTCTTTCGTTGGACTCCTGCTGACTTTCGTTCGAAGTAATTCTTTCGTTTCTCTCTGCTCTTTTTTCGTTTGAGACCTCTCTTTCGTTCAAGTCCTGCCTTGTTCGTTCGACTCCTCTCATTCGTTTGAAATCCTCTCTCTTTCGTTGGACTTCTGCTGACTTTCGTTGGAAGTCTTTCTTTCGTTTCTCTATGGCCTTTTTTTTTTTTCTTTTCAGGCCTCTCTTTCGTTCCAGTCCTGTCTTGTTCGTTCGACTCCTCTCATTCGTTTGCAACCTCCCTTTCGTTGGACTCCTGCTGCCTTTCGTTCGAAGTAATTCTTTCGTTTCTCTCTGCTCGTTTTTCGTTTGAGACCTCTCTTTCGTTCAAGTCCTGCCTTGTTCGTTCGACTCCTCTCATTCGTTTGAAATCCTCTCTCTCTCTCGTTGGACTCCTGCTGACTTTCGTTCGAAGTCTTCTTTCGTTTCTCTTTGCTTTCTTTTCGTTTGAGACGTCTCTTTCGTTCAAGTGGCTTTCGTTCGAAGTCTTCTTTCGTTTCTCTCTACTCTTTTTTCGTTTGAGAGCTCTCTTGCGTTCAAGTCCTGTCTTGTTCGTTCGGCTCCTCTCATTCGTTCGAAACCTCTCCCTGTCGTTGGCCTCCGGCTGACTTTCGTTCGAAGTCTTCTTTCGGTTCTCGCTGCTCTTTTTTCGTTTGAGACCTCTCTTTCGTTCAAGTCCTGTCTTGTTCGTTCGACTCCTCTCATTCGTTTGCAACCGCTCTCTTTCGTTGGACTCCTGCTGGCTTTCGTTTGAAGTCCTTCTTTCGTTTCTCTCTGCTCTTTTGTCGTTTCAGGCCTCTCTTTCGTTCAAGTCCTATCTTGTTCGTTCGACTCCTCTCATTCGTTTGAAATCTTCTCTCTTTCGTTGGACTCCTGCTGGCTTTCGTTCGAAGTCCTTCTTTCGTTTCTCTCTGCTCTTTTTTCGTTTCAGGCCTCTCTTTCGTTCAAGTCCTATCTTGTTCGTTCGACTCCTCTCATTCGTTTGAAAGCCTCTCTCTTTCGTTGGACTCCTGCTGCCTTTCGTTGGAAGTCTTTCTTTCGTTTCTCTCTGCTCTTTTTGTTCTTTTCAGGCCTCTCTTTCGTTCCAGTCCTTTCTTGTTCGTTCGAATCCTCTCATTGGTTTGCAACCTCTCCCTTTCGTTGGACTCCTGCTGGCTTTCGTTCGAAGTACTTCTTTCGTTTCTCTCTGCTCTTTTTTCGTTTGAGAGCTCTCTTTCGTTCAAGTCCTGTCTTGTTCGTTCGACTCCTCTCATTCGTTTGAAATCCTCGCTCTTTCGTTGGACTCCTCCAGACTTTCGTTCGAAGTCCTTGGTTCGTCTCTGTATGCTCTTCTTTCGTTTCAGGCATCTTTTTCGTTCAAGCCCTGGTTTGGTCTTAGGCGCGTAGGCGCTTATGCGCTTATGGACTGGTCTGGGGCGCTGAGCGCTTAGGCGCTTATGCGGCTTATACGCTGGTCTTAGGCGCTTAGGCGCTTAGGCGCTTAGGCGCTGGTCTTAGGCGCTTAGGCGCTTAGGCGCTTAGGCGCTTATGCGCTGGTCTTAGGCGCTTAGGCGCTTAGGCGCTTAGGCGCTTAGGCGCTTATGCGCTGGTCTTAGGCGCTTAGGCGCTTAGAGGCTTAGGCGCTTAGAGGCTTAGAGGCTTATGCGCTTTTGCCCAGTCTCTCTGCGCTTAGAGGCTTAGGCGCTTAGAGGCTTATGCGCTTTTGCCCAGTCTCTCTGTGCTTAGAGGCTTAGGCGCTTAGAGGCTTAGAGGCTTATGCGCTTTTGCCCAGTCTCTCGGCGCTTAGAGGCTTAGGCGCTTAGAGGCTTAGAGGCTTATGCGCTTTTGCCCAGTCTCTTTGCGCTTAGAGGCTTAGGCGCTTAGAGGCTTAGAGGCTTATGCGCTTTTGCCCAGTCTCTTTGCGTTTAGAGGCTTAGGCGCTTAGAGGCTTAGAGGCTTATGCGTTTTTGCCCAGTCTCTTTCGCTTAGAGGCTTAGGCGCTTAGAGGCTTAGAGGCTTATGCGCTTTTGCCCAGTCTCTCTGCGCTTAGAGGCTTAGGCGCTTAGAGGCTTAGAGGCTTGTGCGCTCTTGCCCAGTCTCTTTGCGCTTAGAGGCTTAGGCGCTTAGAGGCTTAGAGGCTTATGCGCTTTTGCCCAGTCTCTTTGCGTTTAGAGGCTTAGGCGCAGGCTTAGAGGCTTATGCGCTTTTGCCCAGTCTCTTTCGCTTAGAGGCTTAGGCGCTTAGGCGCTTAGAGGCTTATGCGCTTTTGCCCAGTCTCTTTGCGCTTGGAGGCTTAGGCGCTTAGAGGCTTAGAGGCTTAGAGGCTTATGCGCTTTTGCCCAATCTCTTTGCGTTTAGAGGCTTAGGCGCTTAGAGGCTTAGAGGCTTATGCGCTTTTGCCCAGTCTCTTTCGCTTAGAGGCTTAGGCGCTTAGGCGCTTAGAGGCTTATGCGCTTTTGCCCAGTCTCTTTGCGCTTAGAGGCTTAGGCGCTTAGAGGCTTATGCGCTTTTGCCCAGTCTCTTTGCGTTTAGAGGCTTAGGCGCTTAGAGGCTTAGAGGCTTGCGTGGTTTCTCTGAACCCCTTCTCCTACTGCAATGTATTAAAACTGCCAAGAATCGGGGCATCTCCCGTTTTGAAACAACCAAAGAGATGGAGACTATATATGTCCGTGGATTTAAAGACTTCAACTTGCAAAAATCGAGTATTGAATCACCCAAAAATCGAGAAATTGCAATTATGGTTCGTAACTAAACCTCTCGAGTCTTGCTTCAAGCCCCTGGCTTGAAGCCGCCTCCACGGTACTAGACTTCTCCGAGGTGGCCTGGCGCTTGTTGCTACAGGTCAACAGGTTACTGGAAAAACTCCAACTGAGCCATTCTCTCACTCCCTATGTCGTATCATTTTGGGTACGCCAAAGCTTATGCCATGCTTACGCGCTTAGGTTTTTTCCTTACGCGGAGCAAATTGAGGAAACCCTTACGCGAAACGCCAAACGCGTTATGACAAGGCCCTTACTGAAAATGTAAAGGGGTTTTTAGAACGGCTCAACTGACTCTTACTGCCCTCCTTCACCCCCGACTTGGAGGATCATCCCAGCAATTGGAACATCCCCCGCCCGCTGCCTCCAAGGCCAAGGCGCTCAAACCAACAATTCCTCGACCCAGCGGTGCAAAGGCGACCCTTACCATGGAAAGGAGGCTCAAACAGTCAAACTGATGTAGGTTCTATTATTATAATTATCATTGTGTATATATATATATATATGTACACAAATATTTAAGTTATAAATATTTAACATGGCCAATCTTGAAGACATTGTAAACTGCTTAGCATTTCTCGCCGTGTCTGCCTGTTGGTACACATGGTTGCGTCTAAAGATGAGGTACCTCCAAATGAACTTGGGGGTGCACAGTGAATCGCCCATTCTAGGACAGACCCAGATACCATATATCTATATATTATATTTCTTGTATAATATATATATATACACATATAATATACATATATATAATATATCCCATTATATTCTACTACATCCCATTAAAAAGGAAATGGGTTGTCTGAAAATAGGTTTTATCACCATGTTTCATTGTATGTGTGGGTATAATTGGGTATACACCATTTCCAGACATACCCACATCACAAATTCGGGCTAGACACCACATTTCTGGGATATCTTATCCCACTTAAACTGATAGTCGATTGTCTAATACCATTGCTGGCTGAATTATATCATATTTGGCTGAACTAAAATAATTCACCAACCTGATAATAGCTGAAACAAGATGAAATGAGGCCATTTGGGGATGATTCCCCTTACAATTCCCGTCATTGCAGTTTTGCGTCACAGTGAGGCCGTTATAATTCAGCCAAATATTGCTGTATCCATCATATCCTCATCATATCCCCATTACATATACCATCATTGTTCTTGGTGAAGTCACCTTTCTTTATTGATTGTTAAATCATGTTAAATCACCAGGACCATTTATTGATTGTGATTTATCACCATACTTGATTGTTAATCACCATCATCATGTTTCTGATGGATTACCATTATGATTGGTTTAGTTTATATATATATATCCCATCAGATCCCACCCCCCATGGACCATCATGGACCCCATGGACAAAACCCCAAAACCCACGCCGAGTGGCCGCTGACCAGCACCACCTCCACCATGGGGCTCAAACTGTGCTCGTTGATGACGCTGGGCGCCTGACAAATCTCGTCGCCGTTGATCAAAAATGGCATCGTTTTTTCAGGGAAAAAATATGAAACAACCAAAATTGGCTTGAAACCGAGCAAAAACATGTCGTTGTTGACCAACGGACTGATTTTACCAGATGCGAGGAACAAAAATGAGGATCTTATAGGCGGACGGTTAGTCGGGACCGAGTGCCCCAAACATGCTAATATGTTAATGGCAGAAAAGGCAGGACCTGGAAAACAAAACCTATTGACCTATTGTACTGCTTCAATGCCGGGTCCAAAAAATGGTAAGCTGTTCTGTCTCAAGACGCAGCGGAACGTTGGTGCCACAGGAAAAGCCGAAAATCAAATTATATATTGCAGCTGTCATCTCAATTTGGAATCATGTTTCCAAGTGATACCACATTGCAGAACTGGCTCCAATTCGCGGTTTCAATAATTGGTCGAATGAGATTCCTTTGATATGCTTTGAAGACTTTCCAGAAAGCTTCAGATTGTCGGCAACAGGCCGGAATCAACCGGTATTATTGGTGAGCCAAGCCTGAACGTGATATACAGTATAACCTTCTATAACATTGTATGGGTTTGTCTAAAAATAGAGTATCCCAAACTCCATTGGTTTATCATGATTTTCCTAAAATTGAAGTCGCTATTTCGTCTGTAGACATTGGCTCCAGCGAGTGGAACAGGGGATGTGGTAAACCCAATGCCACAAATCATTCCATTCACCAACATTAAACAGGGGGTCATAGCTTACAGCATCCCAAGTAATTAGGAGTATAGTATACCGTATACATGCGTATACCCAATTTCAGAAACCTCTATTGGGGATGGTTTATGGCATTGGGTGAATCCCACATTCACATTAACAACAGCCACCCAATATGGTCATACGGTCATCCCACCACTTCCAGCCTGCCCATTGAGTGGCATAAGGTTTGGTAAGCCGGTCGCTGTCTCAGCGTTGATCGACACGGTGAATTTGGGTCAGCCGGTGCTGGGGTGTATCCATTACTGAAACCGCACCAGCAAAAAATACCAAAGGACGGAAGAAATGTGGAGGAATATTATCTACCCATATCTACCCCAGCTTTAAACTGAAGACAAAATAGGGGATATACCCTCCAAAGATTCGATGGTTAATAAGAATTGCCAAAATGTGTAGGTTCAGGGCCTCAAGAAGTAACCCCCTTGCTATTTC